>VXAZ01008299.1:714807-1177063 GCA_013399875.1 Gymnorhina tibicen | reverse complement strand
GTGGCGCCGCCGGCCCCGGCAACCGCCCCCCCCTCCCCTCACACACGGCCCGCACGCCCCGCGTCCCTGCCCGCTCCCTGGCCCCCCCCCGCTGCAGCCCTTCCCTCAAATCACCGCCTCTGCCCTGGCAATTTTTAACGTTTTATTTTAATTTAGTTTTTATTATTACTCGGGAGAGGGCCCCACCTCTCGCCCCGCCTCCCCCGCACCTCAGAGCGGGCACGCACGAGCAGCCGGGGCTGCCCGCTGCCTTTGGTGAGGTGGAAGCCCCGGGTGCCGTCCCTTCAAATGTGCCACCAGCCCGCCCCCTCCCAAAGCCGGGTACCTCGCGGGTGACGGCGTGGGGAAGGCGGTGGCCCGGCAGCGCGGCTGCTCTCAGGGCTTTCCCTGCGGAGCGGGGAGTGCCGGCACCTGGCTGCCGGTCGGTGCTTGCCCGACAGAGAGACGGGACACACCGGGGCTCTGCTTTGTTACATCCACCAGAAAAGTATAACAAAGATTTATAGTAGTGGCGGGAGTCATGTTACCAACGCCGGCTTTTTGGGCTTCAGTGGGAGTTTCAGGGATAAAGGCATGAAGACAAGAAGGAAAATGCAAAGCTTTTGTAGCTCGGGGGTTGCAGCCCGGCTTCTTTCTGCCATGCCATTCTTCCTCCTTGGCTCTCCATCAAGCAAGGCTTGCTTCCAGCTCCAGTGGGAAGACCAGCAGGGTAAGGCGCATTCAGATAGCTGGATGGAATGGGGAGGACAAAGGAGCTTCCTCTTGGAGTCCTGGGAACATGTGGGAAGAAATAACTTGCATGGTGTTTTGCTAAATAAACAGGATGGATGGAGGGGGAGCTACATGAACCTACTGCCCTGGGGCTGTGTCCACTCTCGGCTTCAGCACAGCTTCAGGGTGTGCTGTCCTCGGGGCTTTGCTCCTAGCCAGCCTTTAAAAGAAAATAAAAAATCCAACAGTGTGAGGCAATTCAATTACAGGGCTTCACCTTTTTGGGGGAACATAACCCCATCTCAGCAAAGTGCTCCAAGCTGGTGTCTGTGGCACCAGCTTGATGGTGGGGACATGTTATCACATATACAGGTGCCAGCAAGGCTCTGCAGCACGATTTGGATATCAAAGGGTCTGTATCACCTTGGCTGCCCCGAAACACGAAACACTTCGGTGCTGGTGCTTGGGTGTATCTAAGCCAAACATGGTAGGTCAAAGAGCTATCCACGATTTCTCGGTGTGACACGGAGGGGGATATTTTAATACCTGTGTGGGGTATTTAGGGAGCACCAAGGCTCCTTTATGTTGAAAGAGAAATATTTGCCCTGGGGATCGGTTGCAATGGCAATGGCTTGAAGGAACCAGCCCCACTGCAGTGTCCCAGGCAGCCGAGCTGAAATTCCTGACAGTAAGGAGCCTGCAAACACTTTGATTTTCTGGTAAAGGAGCCTGCAAACACTTTGATTTTCTGGTAATCAAGCATGCAGAAGGCTTAGCACCCAAATTCAGCGGCTCCTGAGACATTTTTGGCTGTGCTGTAGACGTGGGGGCAAACCAATGAGCAGCCCTACAGCTTCTCTGAGGGACTTGACCTGAAAGGAGCAGCTCATGGCATGTGACACAGGTGGAGCATTTTTCCTGGTGGGTTCTGGGCAGCACCAGGAAGCTGCTTGTGCCTTGAACATGTTTGGGAGTGCATAGACTGCTTGCTCAGCTCAGGCCACGTAATGCACTTGTTTCCAGCATCTGCAAAGCTGCTCTGGCTGGCACAGGGGGCTTCCCTTGCACTCACTGTCAGACATAGCTTAGTCAGTAGGGGCATTACTGCAGTGGAGTAATACTGATGTTCTTTTATTACCTCTTCTCTAATTTCTGCTGAAAACCTTTCTCACAGGAAAGGGGAAGCTGCTGCCCTTGAAACTTTTCAAGAGAAAGCCTTCTGTATCGAAGTGCCACGCTCAAGAGTAATAACTGGATTTTTATCATACAAAAATAGCTACAGGGAATTTTTTTCATTAATAACGCACACCAGTAAACCCAGTCTCAAGGGAGAGCGCGGAGCCTCCAGCCACAGAGATTCCACGCTCCGCTCAGGGATGAACTTGACTTGTCCAAATTGCCTTCAGGGCTGCTGATCACGACGTGTGTTTCCAGCCAGATGTGGCCATTGGGTCTGGGCCTGAGCACAACACACAGCAAGTGCCTTACACTTTCCTAGCAGTGCAGCTGGCTTCCCAACAGTCTGCAGGAAGGTAGGTAGGTAAGTACATCTTGTACTCAGAGAAATGCAATCTCATTTGAAATCTCTTTATGAAGTTAATGACTATGTAAGATCCAGTAGAACAAGACATCATTAAACACTGTCTGTGTTCACAATCAACTTCCTGATCATAATCTGGGGAGAAAGAGCATCCAGCAATGTGCTACCCATCCCCAGAGAGTGGGGAGAAGAAATTCTCCTCTCCTGGAGCAGGGAAGGCAAAAATGACAATGGCGTGGTTGGTGTGGGCATCTTGCAGCCCTATGTGGCTTCGGCCAGTGTGCTGCAGGGTGGCCAAATGATGCTCAGGGAGAAGAGAAAAGAGCCTCTGGAAAGGGCCTCTGACACTACATTTAGTTCTTGCACCTGCCAAAGGTGAGAGCAAAGCGCTGCCCCTGACTTGGCACGTGTCAGCAGGAAGGCTGCCGGTGGGCTGCTGAGTCAGTCCTGATGAGACCTATGCTCTACAGGCAGCTGACATGGGCTTTTTAGGGTATTTTGCCAAAACTTTCTGGACTCCAGAGGAAAGCAATGGAGGTCCTGTTGCAATAAAGCTTGAGAGGATGAATGCCAGAAATAAAGGGCAGTCGAGCAGCCCTTTTCTTGGTGAGCCCAAATGCCACATGGGCTGTGCTCACACTGGTTTTACCAGGAGCAGGGCTAGATGGAGCACGGCTCGCATTGTGTCTTCAGGTCTATCACCAGCACAGCTGGCTCCTGGGCAGTTATGGTTTGTAATTAGATAGCATGTGGAAAAGAAAAAGTAATTTAGTTTGAGTAGGGAAGTGTGCTTTAGAGCTATGAGTACGGTTCTTTCAGTGGAGAAAGAAGTTCATTTGGGTTTATTCTTTGAAGGGAACTCCCTGTCTTCAGCTTATGCTCTTTTCTAATGTAATCTTTCTCTGGCTTGATGAACTATTTTTAATAAGTCTTCTGACATTTTATTTGCTCACCTATAATAATTTCAAATTACCTGGGAATCACTAGAGGATTTCTGAGACACACTTTGAAAATAATAAGTAAAAAAGTGCTTTGGAGATACTATGATTTCTCTCTGGTTTTTGTGTCTTCCAAGGCAGCCTCCAGCCAGCCTTGTTTCCATTCACAGTGGAGTTGTAGGGTACATCTGAAGCTTGGCAAAGCCCAGCACCTCCCCCTTTTCTCCTCTCTTTCCTTTCTTGAAAAGAGATGGCCCCAGGTTTAAAAGTTGATTTTTAGCTTACACTGTGTGTTTGTGCTATATGAATGCTAAGCAGCCTTTACAATGCATCCTTGTGATGTGCCCAGGAAGGCAGACGCAGGCTGTGAGGTCTCCCTGGCTTCCCATCACCCCCATGGCTGTGGTGTGGTTTGATATGGACATGTTCTATTTACGAGTGAGCTTTAGGGTGAATCCAGCCGTGTTACAGGCAGTAGCTGAGGGACCGAATGGGCTGAGTCTCTGACACTTGTAAATCTGACACATTTGGAGCTGCATTCTGCTGTGGAGGAGAGGTATTTTCCCTAATGGTGCTGTGGGCTGGAAAAGGAGGAGGCTCCTGAGAGGCAGCAGGGACCTGGCACAGGAGTGTCCTGCCTGGATGATGGGTGTATTTTTGGCTCCTGGGTGACATCCTCTTTCTTGCTTCCAGCCCATCCTCTCTCAGGAACATGACTGCCCCAAAGCCAAGGGAGAAGTTTCTCTTCCTTGCTGCATTGACAGAGTTCAAGCAGCTGAGGCTGGGGTGCTGCTGTTCCATCACTGGTGGCTGCACTGATGGAGTGAGAGACAGAAAAGTGGATGTCAAGAAAGTTCCAGCATGAATTCAGCCTCTTCTCCTCCATTTGTGTTTAGTGTCCCAAGTTCACCCCATGCAGCGTTAACACATCAAATCTTCCAGCTCTTTTAGAACATCCCTCTGACAGAGTGGGCATTGTTTCCCTCCAGCTCAGAAAAGGGTTGGGAGTTTATAGCTTTACAAAAAAATATGATCTGGCTTTGTTCCTTTTTTAAAATCAATCTTTCCCTTCTGGATGTGGTGGCACATCCTTCCGAGACCCGTGCAGCTGGGGATGCTGGTGTATATTTTCATAACAGAAGTCTACAAGCTGCCACAAGGCTAGAAAGAGAGCACCTGTGCTCCCTGGGGTATTTCAGACTCACTACCATCTTTCCATGCTCCAACTGATAACCAGAGATAAGGGAGGAAGCCACAGGCAGGAGCTGTGGTCATCTGTGGGTTTTGCACCACTTTTAGGAGTGATAAGGTGTGCTCTTGCAAAGGGGACCAACTGATAAAACCTGCCAGGGTGGGCAGGAGGCTGAGTCTTGCAGGAAAAGCCATGCTGCCATCCAGCCCACATGCTGGCTGTGAGGGTGTTTCCCTGGCGTGCCACCAGCCCTGCCTCTCTTCCCACTGGGATGAGGTTGAGGGGACACCCTGCTTCTCACCAGTGCTTCCTGGGCAGAGAGGTAGGTGTGTGCCTGCTGAGGCAGGTGTGTGCCAACAACACGGCACCCAGGGGAAGTTTAATCCCATAGAAAGTGAAGTGTTGCACAGATTGCTTTTTTGATGGGCATGGGTGAGATGAGCACACAGAGTCCCCCTGTGCTCCTTTCAGCAGTGCCTTTCCATGTGCCAAATTTGCCTCATTTTCAGTCACAGCCTAGCCTCTTAATATCCCAGCTCTGCTGATGCTCCTGCTTTCTTTTGGGTGAGAAAGTGACTTTCCTTTTGGCTTTTTTTTGGGGTGAGGGAGCAACACCTTTTGCTCTTGTTCTTCTTTTGATGTTAGAAATCCATATATGCTCTGTCACAAACAGGAAATTTTCAAGGCATACCTGTATGGGATAGAGAGTAAGAGAGAGCAAAGAGAAACAGCAAAAAATCCCTCTACCCCTGAGCCCAGCAGGCAGAGAAGTTAGTGGAGGGAATGGACACTAAGGGAGAGCACCAAGCACTGCAGATGGAAGAAGCATCAGAAGACATGAGCAAGCTACTCAGGAAGAGGCCTTTTCAACCAAAACAGAGGAAGGAGCTGTTTAAACCCAGGTATTTAAAGTTAGAGACCTGCTTTCAGAGCTCCGTGACTCTGTGAAGGTACCCGTTTTTATGGATGGAGACAAAAGGAGGTAGGACATATTTTGTACCAAGACTAGGAGCCCTTGCAAGGTGTGTAGATGACGGTTTTGGGACCTCTCAGGTGGACCTGAGGTGAGGTGTGAGGCTTCTGCAGGAACTGAGGAGACCTTTATGGAACTGGGGAGGGGAATGCCCTTCAGAAAGCCCACGTCGATCATCCCGCCCTTTCGGGAAAGGGTTCTGCTGGCCTGTGGGGACCTCTAGTGTGAGACTTGGCTTCGCACAGGTCTCTCTGCGGTGGCAGTCATTTAGGACTGGGGAAGGAACTGCGGTCTAAGGGGAAACGAAGATGGGTTCCATGGTTTTTTTTCCCTGTCCGTCGCTGTGAAGCAGGTTCTGTGTGTGCTCAGGGCAGGTGACACGGCTTGGTGACTGTGGCTCGTAGCTGGGCTGACGTGGCTTGGTGTTACATACAGAGCTGTGCTTATGCCTTCTTGCAGCGCTTCCAGATTTAACCTGTAACTCCACGGGTGGACCAGCTCTGCTGCCTTCGTACCAGGGATCCTTCGCCTTGGAAATGCAGGTGACAACACCCCCGTCTGTCCTCTAGTACCAGAACAAATGATGGGTTCCCACAGTTCTGCATTCAGATGCAATCCTAACTCTGACAGTGTCTTATAAGGCATTTTCCCTGTCTGGTCTGTTCCCGGCGGTCCTGCTCCTGAACGTGGGTGGCTTGGCATCAGCTGCCTCACCAGCCTGTTGTCCTCTCCCCACTGCCCTCCTGCCCTGCTGTCTCTCCATTGGTTTTCCTCAGATGGTCTCCAGCTGGTGGCCAGAGGAGGAAGGTCTCTGTCTGCACATGGGTACCTCAGTGTCTCCTCCTGGGCATCAGGGCAGGGATCTGCAAGCCATGGGAACACCTGGTTTTGGCACTAGCAGTGGCAGTTCTCATTGGTGTATTGGAAGGCTGCAACTAAGTTGATCTGAAGGAAAGCTTGCAAGAAAGCTAGTGATGTAGTCAGAAAATCATGACATGCTTTTTCCTGTGCTCATGGCTTTGTGCAACTCAATTTCTCTTCTCTTTGCTTTACAAAATGCATCTTCCTTCCTTTTTTCACTCCTCTCCTTCTCCTTGTCATCCTCCTGTAACTGCAGTTACTATTCTGGGATGGTTTTACTTTTTTACTCCCTTTGTTTGCCACTCGGGGGGAGTGCAATTATTTTTCATTACTCTGTTTCACCTGTTTTCCACCAGTTTGTTTCCAAAGCTAAGGATGATTAAGGCACTCAGTCATTCAGGCTCACTTTGGCCAGATCATTCTTGAGGCTTTTTTGTGATTTACTTTTGAGAAATAAGTGTCCTGGAGACAGCTGGTTTTGAAGACCAGAAATCTTCTGCAGCTGTGTGTCCATGGAGTCTTCAGTGCTAGGAGAGGGGAAAGGACAGAGTTAAAATGTCCATGGACAGTGAGTGTCTCCTGGGCAGGGAGTTATATTTCCATATAGCCATTTCCCTGAATAAAATACTACCAAATGCGTTTTTTTCCCTATCTGCAAATGCAAGTTCTAATAGAAGACTCAGCCAAAGGTTATTGCCATGTGGTGGTTTTACATGGGGAGAAAAAACTCTTATGCAGATCTGTTTGGGGGAGGGGGTGTTAATCTCTTCTTTAAACAACAGGTTATTTTTTAAAAATACTGTTTTCCTAGACTTCTCCCCAAAATAATATTTATGCAGATTACTAAAAAAAATGTTACCAACAATGTTCATTAAGCAAAACTGCATTCCAGTGAAAGTCAAAACCAGGATATTTTGACACTGACTCTTCATTGCACAGTTTAATTTTTTTTTTTAAGGAGCTTTGCTCCAAACTCCATGAAAGGTTGTTTTTCTGTGTGCCTTTCCTTCTTTCCCAGCTGGCTGTGTGGGAGCAGACAGCAGCTGACTGAGAGCCTATGCAGAAGGTGACTGCCCTAAACAGGATTTAATAATCAGGCAGGAGGAGGTGCATCAGCACGTGGTGGGGACTCCACTTCCTGAGAGGCCCCGCTGTGGCCATGCCTCCCTTTGGTGGAAGCCCAGGCTTTATCAAGAGCTGGAGGGACCAACTTCCAGCTCTCTCTGGGGACAAGCTGCCATGGGACTGAGGTGCGGAATGAGGACCACCAAGTGCCAGCTGCTGGTGACCAGCGTCTGTGTCATGGTGAGCAGGCAGGGTTGGGGGGATCTCTGCAGAACCGAGGTGAACCGTTGCCTTTGCCATCCCCGCTCCGAGAGGGGATGGTTTTCCCACGTTCTGTTTTTGGCGGGCGGAGGGCAAGCACAGCTAACTGCCCGAGTTATCATCACACCATGGGTGGTTATCGCTGGCCACCAGCATTGGCCCCCCCTCCTCTGATAGACTTCTGGTTTCTCAGGGCTGTCACACCACTGCAGCTCTTTCACAACTCAGCAGCTGCCTCCAAGGAGAAAGAAAAGGTCGCTGCTTGCAGAATGGGTAGTTTTCAGCAAAAAGATATTTGCTCCTGTCTCCTTGGAGCAAAAGGGAGAGGATGGACCTGCTGCAGTCTCACTTGCTGCTGGGAGGGTAGTCAACTGCAGGTAGGATCAGAGAGGATATGAAACCACAAGGCTTTGGTGGAAGTGCGTGTGAGAAACCTGTGGATTGGCACCGCAAAGTGAAAGCAATTCCACGGACTCGTTTTATCAGCTTTTGAAGCAAATTCAAGGGGACTTTCTGGACATCTGTTGTTAGAGCTGATGGGAAATGGTGGAAACTGGAGAACACTTCTCCTGGATGCTTTGACTTGTATGCCTTGCCTTCTTGTTGCCTTCTCACTTCATGAAAACTTGCCAAATAATAATAATAATAATAATAATAATAATAATAATAATAGCAATAATAATAATCTGTATTTAGTTCAAAGAGGGTTGGTTGCTTTTTAAGAGTGTAATTAAAAGGTAGTACCTTATTTTGGGCCAAAAATGAAGTTTGTAGTTTTTCCAAATTTCCACATTCCAAGACAGCAGTGGCTGTAAGGTGGTTCTCTCTTCCAAATAACAAATACGCCATTTGGAGGAAATGAAAGGAGGATTGGTACCAAGCATGTTTAGAGGAGGCATTAAGGCACAGCCGCTGTGGATGGTTAGAATCACTTTATTGCTGTTGGGAGGATTTTAGACTGGTGTTTCTCAGAAATCTGAGCTAAATGGTGTTGCACTTAGCATTTTGCTGGGCGTGGGTCAAGATACGCAGTAATGCACAGTCTGAAGGATCAGAAGGTGCCACAAATTAGGTTAGACAAAATGCTATGGCTTGGATAGATTTAGTCTCTGAGACCGTAAGCCTCCAGCAAAAGCTATTAGAAAATGTCACACAGTGGGGATTATGTTGAGATCGCACTGTCAC
This sequence comes from Gymnorhina tibicen, assembly GCA_013399875.1. Lineage (NCBI taxonomy): Eukaryota > Metazoa > Chordata > Aves > Passeriformes > Artamidae > Gymnorhina > Gymnorhina tibicen. Next base: position 1,168,337 of record VXAZ01008299.1, on the reverse strand, counting down.
ATTTGACACAGGTATAGCTGCCTTGTGTTCCATACTGTAAAGGCACAACAGGATGAAGCCTTATCCTTAGGAGCTAGGAGTGGCCTTACATTTTGTATTTTCCAGGTTCATTACACTAGATTTGGAGCTGGTTTTGCTGCTGGTGCCTTTGTCCCAGCTCTGCCACCAGTCATGCTGCAAGGAGCCCTGTCCTTGAGCCAGGTGCCATCAGAAATGTTCTTTCTCCATCACCTAGACTCACTCTGGTCAACATGGAGGGTGATGTGCAAGTAGTTACCCTGTGCCTTAGGCATACAAGTGCTCTCAGGGCTGGGACAGAAACAGGCCAGCAACACCTTGCGGAGACAGAAACCAGCACAGACGACTTAGAGTAGTACAGGACTCAGCTCTTTGCCCTCTACCATAGGAAACAGAGCCAACAGCAGGCAGTGGGACTGGCATTGCAAAGAGCAAAGCAGAGAACATCACCCTTGCCCAAAACCACTCTTGAAACTGGCAGCCCTCACAGTTGCACATGTGCAGTCTGCAGAGTGGGGTGGCACTACACAGGTGTGCTGCAAGGGCATCAATCCTGTCAGTTTTCTTCATGTGGTGGGAATTTAATCCATGGGCACTGGCCAAGAGACTGTGGGCTACACAGTGTCACATGCACTCATTATGCAAGAACGGAAAACAGCTTTAGTATTTTTAGGTGTCTGGGGTTTGTCCTTTTATGTGCATTTTGGGGTACATGTGGTGGTCTCTGGCTGTCTGCATTTGCATTGAGCTCAGGAGTATCCAGATACACCTCAAACCTTTGTGGGCACCCAGTTAGAGCTGCTGCCTTGTAAATCCCTTCCTGAAACCTTTCTTTTCCAGCTGCTGGGGTTATCCATTGCCATGCTGAGCACAGTCACCCACTATGGGCTCCGTTTCACCCTCATCAGCAACATCTCCCTAGACAGCAACTCCTACAGGGTCATCCACCACAGAGGTATGTTGTGGTCACATCCCAGTGAGACCTTTGGTGATACCAGGAAATACTGCAAAATTCCCTAAAACAATTGAAGAAAATGCAGGGGTATCTCAAGAGGAAGATGGAGCTGGGTTTTGGAGGATGCATTAGGACTAACATAGTCCCACAGGCACTTACTTTCCCCGTATCAGACCCACATGCCTGTAACCAAAGGATGCTGTGGGAGCATGGGGTGCTCAGGTGCTTCTCTGTTTGCACCTGTTCCTTTATTCCCCATCTCCCCATCCTGCCCCTGTGCTGTGGTAAGAGCGCAGGAGGAGCTCCTCAGTCACTAAAAGTGCACTGGGGCTGGCAGAAGACCTGGAGCACAGGGACAAGAACTTTGGGAGCTGAAGCAGAACATTAAAAATTGAGGCTGGGAGGAGAAATGCATAGCAACACCTAGAGGATTTTTTAGGAAATGTGGGGTATTTTTGCTTTCACAAGGGAGAAGTCTCAGGTACAAGGCTAGAGCAAAGATGGCCCAGGTACTAAAATACCCTGCTTGCCTCGCTGCACTTGCATCTGCTGCTTCTCCCGAGCTGTACTCTGGGCTTAAAGATGCTCATACCCTCTTGAGATCCTGGTTCTCAATTTCAGTTTAACAAGGCAGGTGTAAAAACTATGTTAGTCCAAAGCTAAGGTACATTGCTTCCCTGTTCCTACACATATAGGGGTTATATATTGGCACTGACTGCAGCCTTGTGGGCTCTCCCATCCCAGCCACCCCTCTCCAGCAATGCTTCCACTTGCCTTGTTTGCAAGCATTACCTCGGCATGGTTAGGGCAGCAAACCCCCTTGCTGCGCTGTGGTCCCTGAGCCCTGCTCTGGGGTACCGGCTGTGATCCTGCCTGAGCTAGGAGGAAACCAGAGGGTGAGTGTTGCACCAGATTAGCAGTGCCTGGAGTCCCGATAGGGGCTGTGGGATAGCTGCCTCACACCAGCACCCCCCATTCAGGGGGATCCTTATCAGAATGCTGAAATAATTGGCAGCTTGTGGTCTGTTGGGTGGACCGACACCGTTTTAGGCTGCTTCAGTCTACTGGAGCTGTGGGAACCACTCAGAGGTTTGCAGCCCTGCCAGACATACACAGCAAAGTATACACAGATAGGGGGTATTGAATAAATTACAGAAAAAATTCAGTTCTGCGACCTGGTCATTTGGGGTCAGCTCCCCAAAACGCACTTTTTGGCCCCGCTCTGGGCAAAGCATCAGACTAGGCCTCTGTTAGCACTTGGCATTCTGACCACAACTCCCATGTCTGTCTTCCTTCCAGCTTTCTACTTTGGGATCTGCCTGAGCATGACCCTGATCCTGGCAGCCCTGCTGAGCTCTGCTGCCACGGTGCGGGAGTCGCAATGCCTCACCGCCATGGTGCGTATCTGTACCCGCAGGGACTGGCTGGGAGGGGCTTTTTGTCACCTGGGGCTGGCCCCCCTAATGTGTGGTGCTGGGAGCTGTGTTGCCTTATGCCTGGAAGCATGGATGCCCGGGAAAGGAGGCCCTGTTGTTCCACCTTGTGCTGCAAGGGGACATTTTTGTAGAAGGGTTACCTTGCAGAGCTCTTCAGGCTGAGGATTGCATCATTCTGTGCCTAGTTTCTGTTGCCAAGGTCCTATGTATGCAGCTTTCAGAGGGAAGGTGCTTATCTGCCAAGCAACTACAGTGATGACAATTCCCAGGGTATTTTTTTTCTCCTCACCAAGTCAACACATGGTTTGTGAGGGCAAACTTTAGCAGCATGATTTTGAGTCTCACGTGGTTCCCCAGTCTTGTGACAGCACAATTAGCCCCTCTTTTTCTCCCCTCACTGCAAACCTCCATACAAAACACGGCAGCAGGCATGAAGGATTTGGGCTGGACCCTGAATTTCAACCTACAAGGAGAGGGTGGAGAAGTAGCCTAAGAGTTGAAATTCCCCCTTTCTCCTCTCCATCATCCACAGTGAAGTGCCTATTTGGGCCTGGACCATGTTGACAGTAAACTGGACTGTGAGCTAAGCTCCATTCAAAAACAAAGCCTGCATGTAGGGCTTAGTCTGCAGAGAGCAGCTTCCAGCCTTGGGGCTGGAGGGATGAGTGGTAAAGTGTTGCTCACTGCATGTTTTCCCATGTGAAGGGCAGGAGTTAACAGGTAGGTTGTTGAGCATGAAATTGTGTTTAATATAAAAGAATTGCATTGCTGTCATACACTAACTTTAAAGAAATTTATCTAATCTGTGTAATTGGGGGAAATGATACTGATGGCAGAAATGAGAAGCTGACACCTTAAAATTCAAGCAGCCACTGAAATTAATGTTTTCACTTTCTCAATATGCCATCTTCCTTTCTCTGTTTGAGATGCCCAAAGGGGCCTGAGTTCCCATGAATACCTTTAGCAGAATATGTGTAACTCCCCTCTCTCTTGCTGAAGTGTCTTTAATGTATGCCTGCAATTACCACATCTAAACCAACAGATGGGTATGTACAGATCAGTGGAGAATGTCATGGCTGCCTGAAGATACAGTCAAATTTCTCTAAAATGTTTATTTGTTGCCTTGCTCTCGGGTATAGTTTGGGGCACACCACTCCATAGAACAGGCTGTTAAAATCATAGCCATATCCTGAAGTGATAGATAAAGAGCGCCAGCACATACTGAGCAAACTCCAGAGCTGCTGTCCAAAAAGTACTGTCAAAGGGCCACACGGTGCTGCTCTCCCTTCCCATTCTAACGTGGGTGATCCTTTGCTCCAGCCACCCATCATCTCTCCCAGCCCAGCTGGTCTGAGCTATCACAGCCAAACTCTGCCCACCAAAGAAACCTCTGGCTGGCAGAACCCTCAAACTAGGTATTTTTGTGGCTCCTAGTGCATCCTGTTGGCTTGTCTTCGGATTCCACAGTTTCGGAGGGTTGTGGGGGATGTGGCCGTCTTCATTTTGGACCCCTGATGGCACCTTTGCAGGGATGTCACGGTATCCCTGCCTTGCGGGAATCAGAGGAAACGTGCGAGATGCCTTCCCCGCGGCTGTGGCGACGAGGCGTCATCCCACGCTGCTCTCAGCAGGGATAACGGGATGCCTCTTGGCTGCCTTTAAGCTCCGTTTCCGCCGCCTCCGTGCCGAGCCGTGGGGCAGGAGGCGAGAGGGCGTCTGGCANCCGCCCGCCCGCTGCCGCTCCCCGCCGCTGCCGCTCCCCGCTCCGGGAGATGCTGCGGAACGCGCCGGGAACGGGAGCAGCCCCCGTGACCCCTGCGGGGTGGCGGCACGTCCCCAACCCTCAGGAATTAACGGGAACCCTGGGAGACACTCAAGAGCTGGCCACTAGCAAGGTTATTCTCGGCTGCAAGTCGTTCAAGGAGCTCCATCGGCGTCTTAAATCACACGCGGAGGCTTTGCCTATTCCTATAAATCGCCCCCTCCCAAGGGCCAGCTTGACGCTTGTTTTCCCCCCAGTTCCCACTCCCAAAGCACACATTTAATCTCTGATCTGCCAGCAGGAAGCAAAGGCAGGGAGAGCCAGCCCTGACGGCTGCAGCGAGGTGTAGTTGCAGGCAGGAGTGGGGTTTGGCCCTGTGGGGCTCCAAAACTTGTCAGCGTGTTGTCCAGCTTTGCTGATCCCTGCTGGGCTGTAGCTCACGGGAGCGATCAGCCCTGCTGCTTGGAACTTTTTCCTCCTTCTGCAGTAAAGAGGATCTTTCATCTTCCCCCACTATTGATTTTAAAGGACTTTTCCTCCCTGCATAGAGTGTGTCTTATTTAGAAGACCATTTAATTCACTCTTTAATCAAAGAGGGAAGAGACCAGACTATTTGCCTGACATCTGTGGCTGTCCAGGAAACCGAGCCATGCTTGGGGGATGTCTGCATCAATGTGGCTAATCCACCACAACACCACTTGGTGAACCAGCCCCCCTGGGGAAAAGCTGACCAGGATGCAGACGGCCTTACAGGAGCATTTTTTTGTCTGTTTGGATTATGTATGCTCATGCTGCCTGGCTATCTGGAGGTTTGCGTGCCTACAAAGGAGGGGTCTCTGGTCTTTGCAGGCCTTACTGGTGCTGTTCTAATAACAGTAGTGGATGCACAGTGGTTAGAAAGCAGAACAGGTCAAACTGGTTTAGGCACACAGGTCTCAGGAGATTGTCTTGTAGCTGCATTAGCAGCATCCTGAGACCAGACATGTTACTGTGCATCCACTGATGCTTGGAAGCAGGTTCCAAGAAAGTAATTGAGAACTTAGGGATAAAAAATTGTGTTCTAAAATCCAGGAATATTACCCCTGAAGCTCCTCCTAAACAGGGAGAATAGCAACAGGCTTATTGACTGTCCTCCAGCTCAGGCAAACCCTTCTTTCTGGTGATCCATGGCCCATCATGCAGTCAATCCTGAATGTAAATATCCTGCAGCTCTCACAGCCCATGGAGGCCATTTTGCTATTGAAAGGGAGGAAAAGAAAGGAAAACAGCAGTTTTCCTAGTGCTGTTTGTACAAAGCAAAGACTCTGGTACCGATGAGGTTTAAAGCATCATGTGTTGTTACCTGGTCAGACAGAGAAAGGGAAAGAAGAAAAAACAGGGAGCAACATGCCAACTATAATATCCCAGCTGAAATTCTCACGTCTGAACTTTACAGCCCAAAAACCGACTTGTATAGAGGAAAATTTGTGTTCAGGATGGAGCAGATGTTCCAAAAAAATTCAGTGGAAAAAGCCTCAGTGAATGCCTGGTATAACCTAGTTTTTCATCAAGATTGATGAGCTAGTAGGGCCAACACACAGCACAGGCTGTTTGCTTTATTATACCCAGGCGTAGGCCAGTGTGTAGAGGGTCCTTAATATCACAGGCAGCACACTTCAGCATCTTTCTTTCTAATTTAATCTGCCTCCTGTGCTCTCCCTCATGGTGCAACACTTCTGAATGAGGCATCTGTGTGCCAGTGGCAGAGCTGGTGCCGAGGATAGATTCCTCTTTCGGACTGATGTCACTGACTCGTGTTTGCTCTCTGCAAGGGCAAAAACATTGCGTGCTTTTAGATGAACTGGGTCAGGCAGGGAGGGACACAACCCGATAGATGCAATCTGAAGTTTGCTCCCCCTTTCCCTGCCCCTGGGCTCTGCAGTCTGGCAGGGAGCTGGCCCTTGCAATGACCACAGCAGCACCAAAAAGCAGCTGGAGTAGCGCAGGGCAGAGGTTGGCTCCTTCCCTGGAAGTGTGGGAGTTTGGCAGAGCTACAGAACCCAGTCTGAGCTAAAGCATCCCTCCCTCATCCAAAGCTGACCCCCTTCACCAAAGGGGAAGCATCAGAAAGGTGAATTAAAAGAAACACCAGCCAACAGACAGGGTGCTGTTCCTGCAGATTCTGCCAAGTCTGTGGAAGAGAAATTGTTCCTTGCAGCAAGGATGGAAACAAGGTCATTCATAAAAGAGTAACTGATGTCTGCCTGGTGACAGCCTTCCACAGGGCTGATATGGTTGTCTCTCACAAAGGGAGCAGGCAGCAGCCTGTGGCTGGTTCCGAGGAGCTCCAAGGGTCTGGGAGATGGTGAACCAGCCTCGACCCTTCCACATTTTGTATGCAAACTGCACGTTGCCTTTTTATTTTTTCCTCCAAATGCCTTCTAATGTAATTAGAAAGTTGCTCTTCCAAAAGCCTTTTGGCTGGGAAGGGAAAAAGCAGGCTATAATTCATTCATAAGATGTTCTCGGAGCCCTGTAATTTCTGTGCACCAGCTGGATGGATGGGGAGCTTCCCAAGGGGCTGCATTTTGGTATTCCCAGAGAAACTAGACAGAAATAAAGGGAGAGCTGATGCTCCCCCTTCCTGATGAAGGACTGAGATGTGGGGTGGAGATGAGGAAGGGAAGATGAGAAGGAGGATTTTAAACTGCTGGGGGTTCTGGCTCCAGAGAGATGTTGTAAGTGCTGGAGCTGGTGGGGGAAGGAAGGGAGAGCACAGGGGAGGAAATCTGGGTTGTCACTAGCACCCTGTTGTTCACACTCTCTGGGTTCATGGTGGGTCCTCTCAATTATAACTTTAATGGAATGATATGCAGAAGAGTGCTCACATTGCTCTCAGTGCTGGCTTTTCCATCTGACTAATTTTCTTTTTTTTAAATTTTCTTGTCTTTGAACTTGATTTTGGTGAAAATGCTGTTTGTTTGGTGGGGAAGTTGTTGGAAGCAGTGCAAAATGCAGGGTCTGGTCCTATTGAGGAGCAACCTGACATGCCTATGTAACCTCACCTCCTCCCTCCAGTCTGTGCTGTACCTGCAGGAGTTGAACCCCCCACTCCAGCTGGGTTTTGGTCTGTGATATCTTGCCCTGTGATCTCTTACACATCTTCATGACTTGTAACCCCCTTGTCTTGTCAGCATTTGATCAGACTTTCCTCTCATCTCCTTTAGGGTCCTCTGTAATCTCATTTCAGCTCCTAGCAAGGCAACGAGTGATCTCATCAGCTATATGGCCAGGCAGCTGCCAAAAAAATAAATGAAAGGAGAGACTGGACATACATAATTTAAGATTTTTTGTAAGAGCTTTACCAGGGTTTTCCCCAGTGTCTGATGCAGACCCTGAAACAAGGCAGCCCCAAAAAAAAGTGGTGAATACCACTGGCAGACTTGTTCCAGGAGCAAAGTCCCCGGAAAGGGCAGAGAAACAGAGCAGATGGACAAGAGCCAGCAAAAGGAGTTTACTGGCACATTCACTTTCATTTCCAGGATTTGAAGTAACAAATTTTCCTTTCTTGCTGCTTATGCATGACTTTGGAGCTTTTTTTTTTTTTTTAACTATATCTTTTAAGCAATTTTTTTTGTGAAGCAGAACTGGTGGAAGCAATGTTCTTCTTCCTCTCTTAAGCTTGAATTTGGTAAAATTTCATGAAAGATTTAAACTTTTTCAAGTTATTTCAGCTATATCATACAATGAAAACAGTCATAGAAAAAAACTGGAAATCAAAATGAGGTGCAGTCAGCTGGCTAAGTTTCCCACACACTGTTGTGTTGAAAGAAGCACAGTTTAATGGAAAAACTTGTAAGGGCATTAATTTTCAACTGATGCTTATTCATCACCTTTTGTCATTCCAAGACTAAGCTGTGGATTCATTTTTGATGAGCCCGTTTAGCCTTCAAACACTTTACAGGCACTTTTTCCTGCCTTTTTTTTTTTTTTTTTTTTTAATGTGAGCAAGATCCTTTGGTCCAGCTGTCACAGCAGGCGAGTGCTTTTTATATCAGGGTGTGTGGGTTTTTTGGTCCAGATTTGTTCAAATAAAAACACAAAGCATGTAACTTCCAGCTCTGCAAGCCCAGGGAAGAAGACAAAAGTCAAGCCACCTCCTGCATCATTGCTGTTATTGTTTAGATACTTCAGGGTCAGTTTCTGGCCTCGATTCTGGCCCAGATTCTGTCATCCTTCTGCCTAACTAGGATTGTGCTGATCTAAGGAAGGCAGCTGCCATCTTGCTCACAGAGTAAGTCCAGCTCCTCTTCCAGAGCAGGTTGATTTCTCTCTATCCCAGTTATTTGCTTCTTTATGGACTATTTGTGTGGGTTTTACCCTCTTTGAAGCTGATAGCCAAGTTTTAAATGCAGGGGATTGAATTCCATGAGTAAGGAGATGCTATTCTGGAGCACAGTCCTGCAGCAGAAGGGGAGCATACTGTAAATATAATGTTTTTATACCTTCTTTTCTTTGTCCAATAGGAATTTGGGCAGAATAGATTAACTGCTCTGCAGGAAGCTGCCTGGTTTTTTGGTCAAACTCTTCAATTGGCCACAGTGTAATTAGAGGACTCCTCATGGAGAACCACATTATTGTCCATCTAATTTCTTTTAAGTAACTTACATTACGAAGGATATTAAAAGAAGGTGATGCCTAAACTTTAATGAAACTTGCTCAAACAAGCATATTAAATATGTCCTGATTGTGTTTGCAAATGGTTATTTTTCTCCCCAGGCTGTAACTGTTGGTATTTTTTCTCTTTATCCTCAGGGATTTTTCTGTTTTGCTCTGGCCTTTTGTGGATTGATCCCAGCTGCCTGCTGGAGATACACACACAGCACGGAGGTAAGTGTTGGCTGCTAGGAAATACCACCAGCATCTCGTCAGAGATTTTTTTGTAGCAACTATTTCTCCCATAAAAGGGACATCTGGTGTTAATTAAGCCATCCATATTGAGGTCTATCAGATCCATGCTCTGTTGCATCCGTCCTTTGGAAGAACAGGGTCACCTTCATCAGCTGCCTCTTCAATGGGATCATCTGCAGGGAGAAGCCATGGAAAACCTCATGCAGGGCAAATGCTTTGTGCTGAAGGCAAAACAAAATGCAAGTCTCATTAGCTTTGGGATTTTATTTTTGCAGGGGATGTTTGCTTTGCTTTGTTTTGTTTTAATTGAGATGCTTGACTTTTGAAAAGTCATTTCCAGCTGGTTCTAATTCCTGCTAACGTCAATTGGCAGCCTCTATTCGAAGGCAGTGGCAGGTTGTTCAGGTTGTCTCTAGCAGTGGCCAGAAGAAACATCCAGGAGAAGTGTTTATTAACATGCAGCAGTGGTACAGGAAAAACACAAGAGTGAAAAATGGTGTTTTGGGTTACTATCATTCTGGACCAGAAAGAGAAGATTGTAGGAGGTTGAATTTGGAAAAAAGTTGGGTTTTGAATTGTTAACCCAGAGCTTGCTGGTGCTGTGATAGATGGGTAGCATGGGAGATGCAAGGTGCTGGGGAAGTTGGTCTTTATTCCCCTTTTTGCATCCCTGCACTCAAAAAATACAAAATTTAAGAGACTCGGAAGTGTAAAAAAATCATGACGTCTTTCTTTTGAAAGCAGAACACTGGTATTTTAGGCAAGTACCTAAATAATTCAGAGAACTGCTTGGGACTTTGATAGATGTTTCATGCAGTGGCTCAGTCCCTGGCTCTATTTTGCTCCTCCCCAGGCCCAGGCATGTGCCATAACCTGCAATGTTCTGGGCAGCTATGAGGATGTGACATGAAACATAATCCCAGTGGATTAGGGATTGATGCTGCCAGCTCAGCTTTTTAGGGTTACAGATATTGTGGGGGATCAAAGACCAGTGTGTCAGAAGGCTGGCCTTGAGATTTCCTTCTGTGATGGAGGAGCACAACTCCATCAAAATCCCAGAGACTCAGTCCATACTAGGACTGTGGCAATTGCTTTTGCTGGGCACAAGGAGTTTTGTCCCGAAATGGTTCAGTGAGTGTCCTGTGCACAAATCAAAACCCAGTCCTTCTGAAAGCAGAAGTCAGGGTTAAGGTGAGGGATAAGGTCCTGCTTCTCTAGAAAGTTTTCCCAAAGCTGGCCAGTGCCCACAGAAATGAAAATCCTTTGAAATGTGCAGGTGGCTACACTGGACCAGGCTAAAGTTGTTGGCCAAGGTAGGAGCTGTTGGCCAAGGAGATTTTTGGCTGACCTGCTGTTGGCCAAGGTAACAGCATAAAAACCCAGCAGGCACAAAGCAATGCTTTTTCAGATGCCAGCAGCTTGTGGCCCAGGTGTCTGCTGGTGGCACCTGCTGGTGCCTTTCTCTTTAATGTTCTCCCTGGGTTTTTTCTCTGTGAATTTGTCCAACTGCTTCGGAAACGTTAGGGTTGAGTGCTGATGGCACAACAGCATCTTTTATCTGTACACTTAACTGGCTGAAGTGGATTCAATCAGGGCTGAGACATTCATGAAAAAATGTCTTTCCACAGCCTCTTTATTTTTTTTTTCTCATTGTTTCAGGCAAAACTATCAACATTTATTACATTCACACTAACAATGTAATATGGAAATAATTTTGTTTGCATGACCAACACAGAAGGGATCACACTTCCCTCCTTCTTCTTCAGAAGTTAAATTGTAGATTGAAGCAAAGGCTGTGTCAGTAAAGGAGAAATGGCACCAGAAACTGTATCTGGTTGGCATTGTGAAACTGTGTTTTCCAAATAGACTATTTAGTTTTACTTTTAATTCACATACCTGGTGCAGGGCATAAAAAGACCACAAAAAAAATTGTATGTTGGTTTAATACAGGGATGTGCCACTCAAAAAATATTTTGCTGAAAATTTTTAAAGGAGAATTACTTAGTATATCTCTTAATCACTACATCTGTTTTTACTTCAAATTATTTTCATGGGTTTTTTTTTTTTTTGCTCTGAGTGCCCTGCCCACAAATGCACCCATAGTTATGGTTAGCTTTAGTAATTGGTTGGGTTTCTGTATGCAAAACAACTTCCACTAGGCAAAATTTGGGGGTTTTGTAAAAACTTTACTTTCTGGGCGAAGAAAACCAGCAGTGTTTCTGACAACAGAAGAAGAATACCATCAGAGACCATCTTGTGTTTCTCTGCTTCCTAAAATGCACGGAGAAGCAGGGAATATAAATGAGGAAGATTTAATTAGAAGTGTCACTTACAGAATATATGAAAATTTAGTTTCAACTGAAAAGTAACCTGTCTCACTAGAGAGGAAAACGCAGATGTGAGAGAGAAATTCAGGTGACAGAAAGAAATGCAGATGTGACTGCCCCTCCAGGACAGGAGCACAGTGATATAGAAAATTGAATGAAGCGGGGGAAGACTTCTGAAGTCTGATTATAGAGCTGCTTGTTTGCTTGACTTTCTCAAAATAAAGAACCAAATTCAAGCAGGTGTCCTCTGCTGCCTACTGCATGTCAGTACTCTCAAAAATAGTTAATTGTGGTAATCTGGGGGGGGGTGGGGATCAAACCCAGCCAAGTGGGTGGGTGTCTTGTAAGCCTGATGGGATGTACACAGCTATCAAGGAACGGAACGAGGATGTAAAACTGAATATGGATGAATATGGCCATTACACGTGCCTGAATCACTAGGAGTACTGAGGGGGTACTGCCCCCACGTTCATGGCTAGAACAAAAATTTCAATTTTTCCCATGGAAAACACATTGACTTTCCAGTGGAATGCCAGACAGAAAATTAGGCTGTTCATTTTGGAAATGCCAGGTGGGAGCTGGTGTCAGTAGTTCCTGTCCTCTCCTTCCCTGCTGGCAAGGTGCCGAATGCAGGCAGCCCTGAAAACAGAGTCCTCCCCTCCCTTTGCAAGCCGGGGATGGGAGGTCTCCCCTGCACTAATCCACGGCAGATGCTTCAGTGGTTTACTCCTGCTGGTAAAAAAAAAAAAAAAAAAAAAATCTACATTTTCTTCATAAAGCAAACCCCTCTTACAGAAAATCATCTGAAACAGTAAAGCCCAATACTCAGTTGAAAAATTGTTTTGATGGTTATTATCGAGAGACAATAGGTAGAAATGTTGTTTGAACATGACGCAAATGAGGTGCCCTTTTTGCCTGTGTGGCTCTTTCAGGGCCTTGTTTACAGTACTTCCTACAGAGAAGCTGGGCAGGGAGAAAGGAAGAGTTATTTGTAAATATTTGATATTCTCAGACCTGGGCACTGTAAACAAAATTAATCTTCTCATTTCCCATTCTTTTCAGCTTTCATGACCTTCTGTAGCTTCTGGATGAATTCTTTCAGACAGATGTCAAATGTTTTAATTTCAAGTTATCTGCATTCCAGATGGACTTGATGTCACCACAGTCTGTTTTCTTAAAGTGATGTACGCCAGACATGCAGCAGTCAAGAACCTGAGATTTATCATGCTTTATCCTAAAAGGTTGCATCACAATTGTTCCTCTTCTCAGTCTTGGTAGGGAAGTGTTGCAAACCTGTCTGAGGAAGGACAGTGGCTCAATCAAAGCGAACGAGACACTGACGTGCATGGGAGGGCAGAGAGGGGATGGGATGACCTCTATGCAAGCGTCTTTGCTGGAACTGCTGTGGTAACCACAGAAATCATGAGGTTTTCGGATGGTTTTCAGCCACATTAGGAAGTCCTGGTTCCTGAAGCCGAAGAGCTGAGTCTTGTTTTCCAAAGTTATTTTTATGACAGTTGCTTTCCCACAAACTGCTGTCTGTTTAAGTGAGGTCCCTCTGTCATTCACAGCATGGCCAAAAAGAGCAGGGACCTGGATTGCAGAGAGGGATGTAGGAGAGACGTGCCACAGCTAGCACAGCTGGTGGGGAGGGCTGCTGCTTCCTCCTCCTGCTCCCCAGCTTCCCTTCTCTCCTCACTCATTAACTGCTTCCTGCTTTACAAACCTGTCTGCAGAGGCTGGAGCAAAGCTGTACTTGCAGCTTCCATATAGAAGACTTGGTAGCCTTACTAAAGAACACAAAAATAGAATCATAGAATCATTAAGGTTCGAAAAGACCTTCAAGATCATTGAGGCCAGCCTTTAAATGATCAACTGGACCTTGTCAACTAGACCAGAGCACTAAGTGCCACATCCAGTTATTTCTTGAACGCTTCCAGGGATGGTGACTCCACCACCTCCCTGGGCAGCCCATTCCAATGCCTGACCACCCCTTCAGTGAAGAAATTCTTTCTGATGTCCAGCCTGAACCTGGAACAGCTTGAGGCTCTTGTCCTGTCACTTGTTGCCTAGGAGATGAGATGAACCCCCACCATGCTACAAGCTCCTTTCAGGTAGTTGCAGAGTGCAATAATGTTTCCCCTGAGCTTCCTTTTCTCCAGGCTAAACACCCCCAGCTCCCTCTCACTGGATTTCCTCTCCAGACTCTTCATCAGCTCTGTTGCCCTTCTCTGGACATGCTCCAGCACCTCACTGATTTTCTTGTAGTGATGGGCCCAGAACAGGACACAGGAATCAAGGTATGGCCTCACTAGTGCCCGGTACAAAGGGATAATCACTGCCCTGGTTCTCCTGGCCAAACTAGTTTTGATACAAGCCAGGATGCCCTTGGCCTTTGTGGCTACTTGGGCACATGCTGGATCATTGTCAGCTCTTACTCAGCACCTCTGGTCCTTTTCCACTGGGTCCCTTTCCAGGCACTGTTACCCAATCCTGTAGTGCTGCATGAGGTTGTTGACCTCATTTGACCAAAGTGCAGGACCCAGCACTTCACTTTGTTGAACCTGAAGTTTGGGGTTGTCTTCTGGGCCCTGCTGTGAAAGAGGCCAGAGGAGTTTCTATTCCACATCACCTTCTGCTGTTCCCTTTCTCTGCAGCAGCTGAGCCAGTCCTTCCAGCAATCCTGTGGCACTGGCCCTGTAAGCCAGTCAGGGTGGCAGGGCGGGTCAGTGACACTAAAACTGCTGCAATATAAAAGGAGTTTTGCAACAGAATGAGCATTTTAATTACAGAGATTCATTTACAGGTAAAAGTGTAAAATGGATTAAATGACAATTTCCCAGCTCAGGAATTTGAAACTGGTGCAAATAGTTGTTCATATTTCTGTAAAGGCCTGATTCCCCATGGCCTCTGAATAAAGAGGTTGCTTGGATTTGCACTGGCTCAATGATGTGGTGATCTCTTAATTATCCAGTGGTTTCTCAGGTTGCTGGGTGATTTCTAAATGAGTTTCACCTGTGGCTTTTGGCTCCACGTGAGTGGAAAGGCATTAGCCCCTCTGTGCTGCACTGCTTGCACTTGGAGAATAAATGTGAGAATAAATTAGCTTTTTATGGGCAGGCAATACAAGCCATTTGTTTACACCCTGATTCTCCTGCAGCCTTGCTCTGCTTCCTCCAGGGGAACCTGTCCACTCTCCCCTCTTGATGCTTGGAAGTGGAGTCTTCTATGCTTTGTTAGCAAGCAAGGTGAGACCTTTTGAGATGGTGATTTTCTAACAGGGCCTGGGGTACACAGCTGGAATTAACAGTTGCAGCTGTTAAATAACAAACATTGCTACACCTGGGTCTTGTTCTTGAACAAAGCAGCCTCCCTCCTCTGCATATGCAACTACTGGTCTCCTCCTGTCTGTGGGTCTCCCTCCCAAGCAGCACCTTTGCAAAGCCAGAGGCAGCATTGCCTGGGTCTCCAGGAGGGAAATTTTCTCTTAGCACACATAAAACCAGCATATGCATCTTGTTTCTGCAGGTGTGTAAGGAACAGCCCATCACTTCCCAGTTAATTTCTTAAGTGGAACTGTAGAGGTTCTTCCTCTGTGGATTTCTTAGGGTGTGTTTTTGTCTGCCATCACTGCCTCTGGTGTGTGTTAGGGCAAAGTCTTGCAGGGTCCAGTTGGTCTCATCTGTGGACAATGCTTAAACGCAGGCTGAAATCCTAGAGATTTTAATGGGACTTAAACACAAGCTGTAGGTGTGCTCAGGTGCTTTCTGAAACCAGACCTGAAGCATACAGGTAGTTTCCCTTTGGATTTTGATTCAGTGGGGCTGGATCAGGATTGTAGCCTCTCACAGGGGTTTTCCAAGAGCATTTACAAAAATCACTGATGTCACTGTGAAAATGCTGTGAACTATCTGACGTGCTCCTTGCTCTTGCTGTTAATCTAGCCGGCACAATTGCTTTAAAAGCACCGAGCTTTTCCCAGTCTCTGAACTGCATGGGAAAAACAAAAAAGGGGGGAAACCCCTCCCTCTTCCTTAATGTTTTTAAATATTGTGCCTCATTCCCAGTGTTTATGTTCTCACTACCCAGCGACGGCCCACTCCCCTCAGTGAGACACTGCTCTCCTTTGTCTGAGCCTCCACACAGGCATTTGCACTCATGGGTTCTATAATTTATGGCTGCCCTGGCGCTGAACCCACACGGCCCCATTTCTGCTGCTTTCTGGGGCAGAGCCAGAGCTGGAGCTCCCGTCTCCAGCAGCGTCAGCCATGGCACCTGAGGCCACTCGGATGGTTGCCATCACTGTGGCACATCCAGCCTTCATGCACCTGTAGGATGCTCACCACAGCAGGACAGCCACCACCCACTCAGAGGTGATTGGGCTGCCCTGGGGCTGGCTCTATTGCTGACACCACTGGTTTTTAAGCTAAAATAGTTTTCAGTGTTTTTCAGTGCTTTCTGTTGGGAAGCAGTCTTGCCTGGCACTGGTTTCAAGTGCTACAGGTGAGAGTGCAGGGATAGCTGAGATAATTAGACCACAATTTGGGGCAGGGGGGGGTGGTTCATAAATTGCTAGGTTGTGTGTTTTGAAAGACAGGAACACAAAGAGTCAGTGTGGGCCCTTGGCAGCCTTTGGCTTTGCACTTCTGTTATAAAATGGACTGAAAATTTTAAGTTTCTTTGAAAACAAAAAAAGCAAACATAAAAAAGCTAGCCCAAAAAAAACCCAAGAGGACCTTGATAAACTGAGGCTGGTGACACTCATGGGTGTGCAGCCACAGATCTGGAGGATTTATGGAAAAAAAATCCTTGTTGATATTGATTAACTGCTTGCCTGGGTTTTTTGCAGTTCCCTATAAAGCATCTGGTGCTCTGTCACAGACACAGAGAAATGCTGCATCTGCGTAGCACAGAGGTGGCCTCTGGGTTTTATGGCTTGGCTGAGCATGAGGCTCTGATGTCCCCCTGCCCACTGGCCAAGAGGGATGCATAGCACCCACACAGCTAGAATTTTGCTGTTCTTTTGGGGATGTGGAGATAGGAAATGAGGAGGAGGTGAGCAGTTTTAAGTATTTTGTGCAAGGACTGGATGGAAGTGCTGAGGCTGGAGAGAAAGAGTTTTTGCTTTTTCTGAATTTTTTGTTCCACAGCGGTTTTTGGTCTGTCTCCTTCTGTGTATTTCCTCAGAGATATTCCAAAGGATGGTAAGGGTTTGCCTGGTCCCCTGGCAACAGCAGAAAGTAGAGGGAAGACCACATGGTTTGGTTTGGGATTTTTTTAATGTATGTATAGATAGATAGATACAAAATCTATATGTATATACAGATTTGGGGGGAAAAAAAAGGTAAAAACCATTTGGCTAAAAGATGCATCTCGATCTTCTGGCATCAGTGGTCTCCAGTGCCCACTGTCAGTCAGAGGGGGAGCAGCACCTTCTTATCTTGTGCCATTTTCCATGGGAGACCTCAAAGGCTGCTCTGGTTTGCAGCACTGGCTGGATTCTGGGAATGACTGGCTAGAGGAAGGCTGGGGGGCTGACATGAAGGAAATATAAACCTTTAGCAAGCTGCAATGACTGTGTTAGAGAGGGCTTAAGCATGGATGGGGGAAGCTCGTCTTACCACGTGCTCGATCCATGTGATAGGAGTTGCTCTGCAACCAGGCTAAAGCCCCCGGAGTGGCTTTCTCTCCTCTGTTTCACTGCAGTTGCATCATTGCTTTGCCCAAACCCAGGCTGTTGCATCTGCTCCCACCCCTGTTTCTGACACACTGTGAACACGTGCGTTTCTGCACACTGGGGAGGAAAGGGAAGACAAAGACTGAAAAATGCAGAAGTGTTTTTCTTGCTGGAGCAAGGAAGATTTTTGAGTGAGTTAACTACTTTATTCCCGTTTCACTTCTTAACTGACTAGCTTGCAGTTCATAGCCGAGTGGGAGAGTCTGCAGTAGCCAGCTCTGAAGGGACATGTCTGAGTGAGGCTGGTGAGTGCATCCTTCTTGGTGACGCTGAAAGAACATGAAGTGCTGAGGCTGCAGTTTCTTCTGAGCCTGCACTGCATGTGCTCAGTATGGTTCCTCAAAGGCACAAAGACCCACAGGAGAGGAGGATCCTCCTGCTTCCCATGCTTGTCTTCCTCCTCTGCCATGCCAAGACATTTCCTGTTTATTGGAAAGGAGGAAGGCGGGCTTGTCTTTGAGACAATCCTGACATCTCCTTTCACTTTATTCTCCTTGAGCTTGAGCTTTGCAGTGGAAATTTTGCCCAACAGCAGTTACAAAGATGGTTTACTAAGATTCAGACCGTTGTTCTTGGTACAAGTCTACATTAGTTTCCACCTAAGTGACACTTCCAGGTTGCCTAGGCACAGGTATTCACTGGCAGCAGGATTGGGATTCATTGGCAACTTTTGCTTGCAAAGAGATTGGGAACAAGGCAGACCTTATCTCATCTTTCTGTTCCAAATCCAGCTACAGGTAAAAATTATCAGGGATAATTAACCTAACAGGATAAATAACCTAAGTCAAAAATCTCAGTTTTCCTCTTGAAAGAGGTACGGTGGAAATTTGCTTTAGTTTTAATAGCCAAGGGCAAGAACTCTAATTGCTTAGAGTACATGTCTTCTTGCAGTCATACATTCTGCTTCTTGGGGGATAAAGGATTTAGAGGATGATAAACAATCTCAAAATTCCTTTTTTCTTTTACTTTAGGTGAAAAATGGTACTTACTAAGTCAGTTGGAGTCGGCTGCATCAATTTCAGTGGTGATTTTCCATTTGTTGTATCCAGCAACCCATCAATATCATTCCTAAATGAATATTTCATTAAGGAATGCAGACAGGAGTGGGAGGCAGCAATTATTTACCTGATTTAGAGCTGGAACATTTCACCCAGCTTCTTCCAGGAAAAGAATTACTCTAAGGTGTGACCTCCATATCACTCAAGCTGGAGCTTTTTAACCAAAACCCAGCTGAGGCTTTATCTTCAGCTCTTGGTGTTTCTTACTGACAAGCACTGCAGGCACAGCCTCCTTCCAAGGGAGAGCTTTGTCCAGCAGAACTCCTCCAGCAGTGGATCACAGCATGTCACCAGGAACAGGAAAATCCACTTGACCATAATGATGCTTGTGTGTGGGAGGAGTGTTAAGACCTTTCAAAAAGCAGATGGACTTTCTCTTCTCCAGCTGTATCGGTCCATTGCGTGCTAAGTACTGTTTAAGTGATGGGGCGCAGCTCTTTATCTTAAAGCACATTATTAGCAGTATCAGTGTAAGCACTCCAACTCAAAAGGCATCCTGTTGCTTAACCATGAGCAAAAGCACCCTGATTATTTTTAATATTTTTCCCCCAACAACTGGTGTGAGATACAGAAAAAGAAAATTGGCTTGAGGCAATGGACCTGAAGTTGCCCATCAGAGCGTGATGGGAATCTGTTGAGGATGGCAATTGAGTACAAAGCAGTGCTGCAGTCTAGATCTTCACTGTGTTAGAAGCTGGATCAAAGGAAAATATGGAGATGAACTTCTGCTGGATGTAGCAATGTTGCAAATAAGTCATGAAACCACGTGGTGACTGTCTCACGCTCTCAGGTTTTAATTTTTACATCATCAGGCATGCATGAGCGAGCACGACATTTTGGGCTGGATAGATGCTGCTGTGCATGACCGGTGCTTCAGAGCTTGGCTGCAGCTCTGAGTATAAACACAACCCCATCCCAGGCAGCAGTGTGATGTTTTGCTCTCCCATGTCTTCTCTTATTAAACCAGAGCTCTTGTATGCTCTGTGGCACAGTCTTCTGCACAGAAGGAAACAGCCAGTGAGAAATATTGAGATTTTTTACTATATATCCACCTCTGAAATATTTAAATAAGAAAGCTGTCTGGAGTAGTCTTTGAAAACAGACCCCTGTGTTTTATGAAAACAGCAGTTTTTCCCTCCAAAATCAAATGATCCTAGCAAAAATCAGAAAGATGATGTGGAGGAACTACAAGCAATTTCCTCTCTGAAAAATGGATTTAGAGTTTGATATTCCCTTACTAGGATCTGAATAGCCTATTCAGATAATGTCTGGATATAAATGCTAGATATAATTGCTAGATAGAAATGCTGAGGATGAATAATCAGCAAATTGTACTCTTAGGCATGCCCAGACACACATTCTAAAAGGAAATTATTGCTATTAAACATTTTCCACTTAATGCCTTGTGTTTTTAGCTCTTGGAGGCTGCTTGACAAAATGAAAATTAAAAAATCAGTAGGTAACTGAGAAGTCAGTTCACAAGCAAGTTCAGAAATGGTGCAGTTGAAGTCTTTAGCAGTCATTATGCACCTGGAGATTACCATCATCATCTCCATCACTGTAGCTGAGCTGGCTGTGAAATGATGGCTGCTTGTGGTTTCTTCCATTATTGCTTCCAACAGCTGGAATAATTTTCAGCCACAGTTTTGTTATGGGCATCTTGTTCCTTCAGTTCTTTCCTATCCACTCTTATCCTTCAAACAGCTACCTCTCCCAATATTTCCTATCCCAGAGTTCAAGAGACCTTTAGAAGTAGTTAAATTTCTGGATTGCTTTTAACCCTTAAACCTTTGCTTGAGCACAGCCACTTGCTTGACACTTTTTTTTTTTTTTTCTTTTTCAAGTCATCCAAATTGAGGTCTTTTGGAGGAAAGCTCAGCATCCTGACCCTCATGGTAAATGTGAAAAGACAAAAATTGCACAGGCAGCACTGTTCCCTTACCAAAACACATATGTATCTTGTCACAGCACAAAATATTTTTTATTCCTGCATCTTAGACTGGGATCAGGATATTCAAAAGGTAATAATCGCTTACGTTAAGAAGCCCGCTGCTCTGTTGTTCCTTTCTCCACAAGAGGAGCTCAAAAGATTATTCTTTTTTCATTATTCTTAATCCAATTCTTCAGTTGAAATGGACATTCTTTTTATTGAATCCATTTATTTAATTGCTGCTTCTGGAAAGCTATTTCATGGCCCACAAGAAGTTAGGAAAGCTCGGATGTTTTCCTTTTTATTGGGTTTTAAGGTTTGCTGTGGGGAAGGTTGGTGCAGAAGTCGTCTAGAAATCTGGTCTTACTGCTGCACCCACCCCACTTTATGCACTCTGATACACCAGGGGGCCAAAAGGAGCATCCTCCTTCCTCACCTGGGTGGGACAGCTCAGTGTCACACATTTTGCTATGGAGTATTTTTTTCATGGCCTCTAATCTGAGCCCTGTCTGTCACTGGACACTCTTATGCCATGGTGATAGCCATGGAAAATCTTCTGATGTGTGCCTTCAAACTCTATTCCTGGAGGCACAGAGCCCATCTGGATACAAGTAATCTTCTCAACCCCTCTCCCCCTCGGTTTGATTATCACCCTCTGTTTGTTGCTTGCATTTTGGTTAGCTGGGCAGGACAAAGCAATATTGCAATAATAGATGTAACCACCTTGAATGATCCTGGTTTCACCCCTAAGCAGAGAGTGCTGGGGTTTTATTCCTTAGAGTAATTTCCGAGTGTGGACCCTTAGACGGAGCTGCAAAGCCTCGCTGAGAGATGGCTCTGTTCCCAGAGACTTCCCTGTGTGGCCACCTGCTCTGCCTGTCTCTCCCATCGATTTTCCCTCCTGAAAGACAAGCACTGTCTGCAGGCCCACTCAAACTGGTGCTGCTGAGGAAGCAAGGGAAAATGAAAGGAAGAAATAAGGTTTTGACTCCTGGCACTGAAGGCAACTGTCATATTTTTTTTCCTCTGACACCCGAGAGGGAGTTGGCTGGGATCTGTCAAGCTTCAAGTTCTCACACATTTGGTAAATATTTAGGGTCTGACTCACCACTGAATCACTCCCGTTATTTTTTTGACTCTGTTCAAAGAAATGGCTCTGCCACCCAGATAATACTAACCCTCTGAGGTCCTCTCACCTTTGTATTTTAGCATCTCATGGTCATGTGTGCCTGTCCTCACAGTACCGCCTTCAGGATGGGGAGATGGCATCAGCCCTGCCTGGTAGAGGGACTCAGAGGCACGCTGGTCACAGGCACCCGAGTTCTTCTCTGACACTAAATCCAAAACTGGCCGAAAGCTCCAGCCATCAGCTGGTGAGACCCCGCCTCCTTAGGGTAGGGTGGGTCACACACCAGCTCCTGCTGCTGCCTGGGAGTCATTTAGTAGCTGCACTGCTTGTATCGCTATACCTGGGAGAGCTTCTGTGGAAATCAAGAAGAGCGCAGTTCCCTCCAGAGATGACTGCAATCAGTGTTTTGCATGTGCAGACCTCTGCTTTCATTGCAGGTGGAAGACAGCATGATGGATGTGTATGATTTCGTGTATGAGGAGGTGAGAAGGAACACCTCCAGCTTCAGGAGGCATGAGCTGACTGCCATCCATGAAGCAGTAAGTTGTCTTTCACCTGCAGCAGAAAACCTTGCCCTGGGGTATCTTCCCGAGGGCTTTGGCAGGCTGGGGCTGACACCTGTGCTCTGCGTCATGGATGCTGCAATGACATTTTCCCTCAAGAACAGAGTCCTCCAGCCTGCTGTGGAGTCTGCTCCTCCCTTCCTGTTCTTCCTTTCCCAGGTCTGACCAACCAGATTATCAACAGGAAGAAAGGGTCACCTCTCTGAGCATCACTGTGGTGCAAGATCTACAAAGCTTCTGCACTGCAGCTGCCGTATTATTTTCTGTCTCAGCAACCCCTGTGCCCTGCTCCCTATCTGTGGTACAAAAATGTGGATAGGACCTGGTCAAGTAGAGAGGAGGGGGCAGGAATTCCACATAGTCCAGCAGTAGTATTTGCATGTGGTTATTCCTATTTACCCTCGAGCCTGTGTCTGAGAAGTACTGGAGGCTACGTGGCCTCTTACAGAGCTGGAGACTTCTGTCAGGCTCCCAAAACCCACCACCCAGGATGCTGTTGGTGTAGGGGATTTCTCTGTAGCTCAGCAGGTGGGCAAGGGTGGTTACCCAGAGCACAGGGAGGACACTTGCCCCCAAAGCCACAGGAGATGAGTGAGGATGTCCCCCACTGTGAGAAACTCCTGTGTCCCTGCTGAGTAAAGGAGATGCCATTCCCTCACACAGCAGGGCTTGTTTGGGGAGTGAGTTCATGGCATGCAGCAAGGCTGGATGGGAAGGTCAGCTCTGCTCGGCTGTTTCCAGACACCTCCCACGCAACTCCCTGTATCCTTTTGTGTTTTCTTAAATCGTCATAACAAGTACTTTCCAAAGCTGTTTCTATCCGTGCTTCTCAAAACACAGAAGAGGGCAAATGTTCCTCCTTGCAGTGGCGGTGGTGGCCCTCAGAGCCATGCCCAGGCATGGAAATGCTTGCTCTCAGGGTTGTGGAGCAGCACTCCCAGGGTCCCATTTGTCAAGGAGAACCAGGCACAATTCCTGGCTTCACCAGCTGCTTGTTTTAGCCACTTGAATTGATGGAGAAGCAGTTCTACTCCTGTTTTTTCCCCCTTCTGCCAGAGCTCCAAACTGTCCAGTGCACCACAGCTACAGGAAACCAGCTCCATGGCGGGTGTTGCTGGGGATCCCCCCAGCCCATAACAGTCACTGGAAACATGAGTCTGTGCATCCCTGGGTTTCCTGGGGCAGCCACTGTGAGCATTAGTATGACCACAAAGGGAGGGCTTGGCCCCAGTCCCAAGCAGCAGTCCTGGGGGAGCATGAGTGAGTTTGAGGCCAGATCCATCCACCTCCCCTGACTTCAGCCTGCACTGCTGCAGTTGTTGATTCCTATGTGCTTTGCTCCTTGCCACCCTGGTTAGGTAGCCCTGCCTGTGGCAGCAGGGGCCCATTGCCAACACCTCCTGCTGCAGCAGCTGGTAGCAAGTGGGGAGCCCTGGCAAGCAGCTGGCAAACTTCTCTCTCTTTTCCAGTTCCTGTGCTGTGGGAAGCACTCTCCTTTTGGGGACACAACCAGTGTTGAGCACAAGACATGCCCACCTGGCCAGGTGCATGATGAAGGACAGGTAAGGGAAAAGTTTCTCCCATGCCATGGTGGGGTTGTGCCACTACTTTCTAGCTGTCAAAACCTCACTGGTGCTAAGGTGTTAATGTGGCTTTTTGATGGTTTGGGGTTGAACCGGGTTGGGATTTGTTTTGTTGGGGTTTTGTTGTTTCAATAACACTGGACACGGTATGGGAGTAGTGTATTCAGCTCTGGGGTCCTGCACAGGAAGGACATCAACCTGGTGGAGCAAGTCCAGAGGAGGCCACCAAAATGATCAGAAGGATGGAGCATCTCTCCTATGAGGAAAGGCTGAAAGGATTGGTTTTGTTCAGCCTGAAAAAGAGATGGCACGGGGGTGGCCTAATTGTGTCTTTCCGGTACCTGAAGGTAGAAAGATGCAAGAAAGATGGAGAGGGACTTTTTGCAGGAGGGTGTAGTGACAGGACAAGGGGGAGTGTCTTGAAACTGATAGTAGTTTTAGATTAAATATTAGGAAGAAATTCTTTACTGTGAGGGTGATGAGGCACTGGAACAGGTTACCCAGAGACTTTGTGGATTCCCCATCCCTGGCAGTGTTTAAGGCCAGGCAGGGTAGGGCTCTGAGCAACCTGATCTAGGGAAAGATGTCCCTGCCCATGGCAGGGGGGTTGGAACTGGATGGGATCTTTAAGGTCCTTTCCAACCCAAACCATTCTATGATTCTGTGAATTAGGAGGAGCAGCCCTGGTGGATCAGCAGGTCTCAGACCTACAGATGCAGTTTCCTTCACTGCTCTAGAAAGCTTTCAAAATGTTTGTGCAGCCTGTCACTTCCCCCAGCTTCCTGTTCATCTCCTGTGCACGCAGAGAGTGAGATATCACAGGCATGTATCAGAACACAAAAAAACGGTTTGACTTTTCCACGTGACACTCATTTCTGACATTTTAAATGTGTTCCACTAACAGCAAATGTGGAATTTGATGTAATTCCTTTCCTCACGGGGCATTAAATAGGTGTTAAAATGAGAAACTCATGAAGTAGGGTGATGATGCCCAGCAGTAGCTTCGTCAGGTATGCTGCATTCTTCCTCTTTCAAGTACTTCAGTGAGGCTGCTGGAGAAGCCACCAGCATTAGACTGTTGTGCACTGCAGCTAACAACTTCATACTCTCTGAGCAAATCCATTGCACAATTACTTTTCTTCCACCAGAGTAGCTAAAGCCACCAGCATCAATATATGGTGTTTCTAGGGAAAACAAAACCACGCTGCTACAGTGCTACAAACACGTCGTTGTCAGGTGAAGGTGTCAAGTGCTAACAGCACCCGTGATGCACAGGCACGCGTCAGCCCGCAGGGGCAGCGTTTCAAAGCACAGCCTCCAGGAATGTCGCATCCCAGGGCAGGGGCCGAACGCGGCTCACAGAGCAGGAAGGGAGAGCAGAACAAAGCTGGGCACGGTATGGGCGACTCCACACCTCCCACTTAGTGGTCTGTGTTTCCCTCGCTTGGGAGCCGGGGAAGTGGGTGGGAGAATGTGCTTTGTGTAACACAGGAAACCACAGGGTTTGGTGGCCGCAATACGTTCACTCCTGGCTCTGAGCCCTCTTTCCTTGCTGTGCAAACCCCTTCATCCAGGGCATGCTCTTGGATTTCTGAAATGGCTCTCTTGGGTAACACCTCTGGGGTTTCTGTGGGGCCATTGGCATGCTTAAGGCTAATGTGTATTAATGCTTGCAGCACCTTGCAAAATCGAGCTGTTCGTTAGTAACCTTGGGGAATGCATTTGGCATCACAGTGTGCTCTGCTTTTCTATCTCTTCATTTCCTTCTTTCCATTTTTCAGTGGGTGAAAAGAAAAAAGCTTTTGCATGACCACACTTAAGCACACATCCCCCACAGTCCAAAATGCATCGCACCAATAAAATCTTAGGTGTGTTGTAGTAACAGAAAAGCTACCGCAGGTGTTTGTCTTCCCAAGCTGCAGCAGCAGGAGAAAAAGGGAGAACTGCCCAGCTGTGCAATGCTGCGCCCCTTTCTTGCCTGCTTTTCTCTCTGAGGCTGTGGAAGTGCTGTTGTGGGGATAAAGCCCCCCCGCCAAGCTGCTGCTGTGCTGCAAGGGGTGTCTGTTTCTCTCCTCCCAGGACTGCCTGCAAGACATCCAGGACTTTCTGAAGAAGCACATGGACTTCGTCTTCTCGCTCCTGGGCATCGCCATTGGCTTCACGGTAACAGTGTCTGTCCTTTCACATTTTGGCCCTGAAAGGCAGGATCCAGTGAGGAAAAAGTATCCTAAATTAGTCCTCAGAAGCTAGGATTTTGGCTGACTTTGGAGACTGGCAGCAGAGAAACAAGCAGTGGTGGATTCCACCATGGAAATTAGGAACAGGTCAGGAACCCAGCCAGGCTGACAGGTAGAGGGGTTTTCCTGCAGGACTAGGCTTGCTGCACGGTTTTTGTGCCCAAAGAGGCGTGACAGCTGGGAGTGGGGAGCAGGATGCAGCAGCACTTGCATTTCATCCACTCAGGCTTGCCTGCATGACTTCATCTGTGAGTGAGAGGCCATGTCACCTCACTGAGGGCTTGTGGATTATGTAGGAAGCCAGCAGCAACGGTAGAAAAGGAGATGCAGTAAAGCCTCCATATTTTAGGAAACTTGCTGCCTCCTAGATCAACCTGGGAAGTCACTTGTGCAGCCGGAGTGGGAAGGTCTTGAAACCTCCTGAGCACCAGCAGTGGAGCTGGAGAGCTGTGCAGATGGGGAAGGTCTCATGCTATTAATGACCACTAATGAACCTGATACAGTTCATCTTGGGCAATGAGTGTGTAAATCACAGGCTCATAAGGAGCAGGCTGCAAAGGAAGGAGGAAGAGTGTGTTGTCTGGGCTCCCAGGTTCTGTCTTTGAAGGATTAACATGCAGGGGAGGGGTGAAATCATCTTCAGAGGATGGCTTGTGTAGAAAGGCTCTGCACTTAATTTGATTCCTCTTTGGGGGACAACCAAAGAAAAAATTAAATGCTTCAAGAGCAGTATGTCTTTCAGCGGTGAGGGGGCTAGGAGGCTGCATAGGGACGGTCAGTTTGGAGATGGAGAGGGCCACTAATTAAAACCAGCCTTCTTGTTTGCCCACCTATTGCTTGGCAGAGGTGTATCACTGTAATTAGCTATACACAAGGACTCTGCACATCACACAAGGTGATGCACACCAGGAAAGAGCATGTGCCAGTGTGGTTGTGTGCCAGGGACGAAGAAATGAAGCCACTCGTATCCAGCAAGAAAGTGAAGTATTTAATTAAATAATTGCCCACTTATATGTGTAATCACATAAGGAGATTGGTCAGTGATCACCCACCCACCTAGGGTGATTGGCTAAGGTCTTACAACACCCATTTCAATAACATTTCACCAATGTATCATAAACAGAACTTAGACAAACACCAGGTGTCCAGATAGTTATACAAAAACCATCTTACTGTTTTCATAGCTTGAGTGAGAAAGGAAAGATTCACACAGAATACTGCAAGAAGCTGGAAAACCTTTCTAACAGCCCTTTCTGTATCCACATGCCAGGAGACTCCTTTCTCCACCATGAAGGCAGGTTTGATCTGCTGTGATAGCTCCATGCTGGTCCCCAGCTGGGATGACCCTTCTTGCCTAAAAGTGTATTTAGAGATAATTTTATGCCTTGTGTCCACCTGAGCACCATTATGGATTAGAAGATTCTTTCCATCTAAATAAAACCCAGAGGAACAAACAATTTGTATTTTATGGTGCTAGCAGTAAAATTAGGGAAACCATCAGGCATTGCTATGGAGCTGTAAATGTAAAGTCATGTGTGAATATTTGGTGTCACTTTCCAATTTTTCTCAAGTATAGGGAGAATTTCACTGCAGCTATATTCAGATAAAAGTGGGAGCACTTTTATAATAGATATACTTTTTTCACAGCTTGATGCTATAGCCAGATAAGGCAGCTGTCTTTGAAGCCTGTGCTAGAGGAAATCGCACCGCATGGTTCACTATTGTGATGGCAGGATGCAAGGGAAGCATGTAAAGAGGGCTATAGCTGCTCTGATGTCACTGTCCCTTGGCCAACAATGCACACAAATCCCCAGATCAAGCTGCAAGCAAAGGCACTAGCACATTAGGGCGTACTTTAGGAAAGAGCACATTGTTACAGCCCTCATTATCCTTTCCACAGCAGCCTTACCTTGGATATGTTGCCTGCGTTAATCCTGATGTGTGATACACCAGGCAAAATAGCACAATAGAGAGGAAGCATGCTGTCCTCTGCATTCATAAGTGTTTGGGGTTGGTTTAGGTTCTGTTTGTTTGTTTGTTTTGTTGGGTTTTTTACTTCAAACAATACATGGGTGTTGTTTTTTTTCTCCCTATGGTATCTTTACAAAAGGCTACTATTATGAGAGAGATATGTTTGTTTGCATAGAGGAATGTTATGTGGCAGGAATTGAAATCTGTATTTCCTGGTTTCATCTTATTTCTTGGTATTTTTAGGGCCAGGTTTGGGCTGTGCCGTGCTAATTCCAATCAGATGTTTTAACCATGTGTTGCTTTTTTTTAACTCCCATGTCAGAAATTGTGTTCACCACTTCACTGAAAACCACCTCTCGTCAGAAAATGTGACAACAGGCAATATTTATGACCGCTTATTTTCACAGATGGAGCATCATAATCAGTTACACACTTAATTGTATGCCTGTCCCATTTATTTCCTTTTAGGTTTATGGGATGATCCTAACTTCATTCCTCTGGTTCTCCATCCAGTTCAGCAGCAACCTGTACCGGAAAGGCAAATACGTCCTGCGAGAGAGGTAGAAAGCTGATGCTTGGGCATCGCTACCAGGCAGAGCCAGCTCTTGGCACAGGAAGATGTCTGAAGTCACCCAGAAAATCCCCTGGGAAGGTATTGCGTGGGGTCAGGTGGTGGGATGTGTGTCACACATTTCCCTTTCCTGCACTACTACTGGGCTCGGAGATGCAGATTCCCTTGCCGGGAGACACGTGGGCTGTGGCTCCACAAGAAGGACACAAAGAGTTCCTTACAACAAAATGGAGAGAAAAGCCCAGCAAAAATCACAGCATTAAACCAAAGGTCTCTCGTGCTGTCAATCTGAGCAGTTCCCTGTGACCCCCAAAGACACAAGGTTCCTAGGAAGATGGCTTTGGATCGCAGCCCAGGATCAATGTTGCACTATTAGTAAATAAATGACAGAAAGTGTGTCACCACTGCTGAGAAACGTGCTCTCCCAGCCTGGACACTTGCAATGATTAACTTTGGGCATGTTTCTGATCATGCTGGGGTATATAGGTATCCAACGACTGTCAGCTGGTTTTCCTGTTTTCAAACATTGCCAGATTTATAGAACTTTTGGTAGAGACCAGGACAAAAAGTCAGAAAGTAGTGAATGAGCTTTGAAACAACTGACCAACAGAAGGATGTATTTCTCTGTTATTCATCCTTGCTAATGCAATACAACATTTTTTTTTAATTCTTAGGATTTAGTCAGCCTCCGAAATCTTGATGCCACACTGATTTCACAGGGGCTTGTTAGGCCGCCCCTTGAGTGCTGTGTCCAGTTCTGGGCCCCTCAATTTAGGAAGGCTGTTGAGATGCTTGAATGGATCCAGAGAAGGGCAAGAAGGCTGGTGAGGGGTCTAGAACACAAGCCCTGTGAAGAGCAGCTGAGGGAGCTGGGGTTATTTAGCCAGGAAAAAAGGAGGCTCAGGGGTGACCCTATCACTCTCTACTACTGCCTGAAAGGTGGTTGTAGCCAGGTGGGGGTCAGTCTCTTCTCCCAGGCAACCAGCAACAAGACCAGAGGACACAGTCTTAAACTGTGCCAGGGGAAGTTTAGACTAGACATTAGAGAAAAATTCTTTACAGAAAGAGTGGTTGAGCATTGGAATGGGCTGCCCAAGGAGGTGGTGGAGTCACCGTCCCTGGAGGTGTTTAAAAAAAGACTGGACGTGGCACTCAGTGACGTGATTTAGCTGATAAGGTGGTGTTAGGTTATAGGACTTGATCTCCAAGGTCTTTTCCAACCCAGCTGATTGTGTGATTCTGTAACTTCTGGCCCCAGCTCTGTGTTTATCTGGCTTCACTAACCCACTGTGCTCCTGTGGTAAAAGGACTTTGATATTACACACACAAACAGAAGTTTAAATCTATAAGAGAACAGGACTGATCTCCAGCCAGGTCAAACAATGCAATGTCCAACTCCACATCCTTTTTACATCACCTTATCAATAATAAACAGAATTTGTAAAAGACTGTCAGTCTAGCTGAAACAACAGCTCCCTGGCATGCTTTGCCTTTGTGGCGAGGAGGCAGAGCTGCTTCTGAGCTGAAACCCATAATTGCAGTGGATGTAGCACCTGCTGTAAATTATATGGCTACATGAAATGTCTGTTGAACCAGCAACAGCTTTCACTCCTCTCATACATAGTGTCTTTTAGGCATGAAAAACGGTAAGTAGCAATTGTTTGCTGAGATAAACATGGAAAACCTTGTGTTGATGTTCAGGACAGGTCCTGGCCCTCAGGCAGGGGCTGCTGCATGTACAGGAACAGCAGTACAGCCTATAGCACCTGGCTGGCATTTTAACATGGGCTGCAAATACCTTGCATTTGAAAGAGTTTTGTTGCGGAGGGCTCAGGGAGGGCTGTCACTTCTCATTCCATTCCCTTGGAACCAGCAGAGCTTTACTGTTGCCTTCACTGGAAGCAGGATGAAGTTCAAACTGCCCCAGTGTAATACTCAAGCTACCTCCTGGCAGTCATCAACACACCTCAGTCTGGCAGGGATTTTGGGTGTGATATGCACTTCCCAGCATACACACTTTTTAGTGGTGGGGAAATATTCACTTATATGTGTATATGTATTATCACATATATTAATCTCTGGAAAGAGACAGTCTCCCTTGTGAGCTCCAGCTGCTACTCTCAGGCCCCTGCTATTGTTATTCCTCAGGCCAGCTGGCAGCTCCTGTGACTCATGGTTGCTTCAATAAAGATGAATTTCTTGCCAAAGGCCATCATTCCTCCTCCTTTTTCTGCTGTGCATGAAGCTGCCTGCATTGCTTGGGGGTTTGCGTCGTGGGGGGCACTCAGTAATTCTTTCAATGCTGGGAAGAGATATTCCCCAGGCAGCTGGTGCTCGCCTGTCCCAGCAATGTGCTGAGGGAGAGGATAGCATTGGCACTTTGGAGGAAAGGAAGCAGCTCATCAGCCTCATCCCACCCTCAGCCAGGTGATGGGACAGCAGACAGGTACCTCTCAGGGAGTAATGCAAGCAGAGGTGGGAAAAACACTTAAGGACATGATTAAGCTGTAAAGACCAGAGTATTTGTAATGAAGAAAACTCTATGGTTTGTTTCACTTTTTTAAGGATTAGGTAGGCAGGTCTTGCCCACTGCTCTGCATTGGCTGGTTAACTGCTGATATTCTGCCATATCAAAATACATCATAGACAAACAAATTGGTGGAGTCAATGTCATCAGTGTGGGTTACCTGCTCAAGCCTCGTCAACAGGTACAAAATATCTCTGTTAGAGCATCACCACCAGGACTGATCAAGCTTTAGCTGCTCCACCTTCCCAGGTCAGTTTTTAATGTAAAGGCATAGTTATGGACAGGAGTAGCATATATATGATGAAGGTATCTGCTTTTCTGCTCCTGAAAATCACAGAGGGATGTCATCGCAGGGCAGCAGGAGCCCCTGCTGCTACAAACAACACAAGCTGTGGGAGCAGTGTGTCCAGCCACTGGCCAACTCTTGAGCTTTATTCCCATTTCACTGGCTGCTGGAGTTCCCTTGCAAGGAGCAGCACCTTCAATGAGGAGGTGATAGAGCCAGGCCCAGTTGGACACACTCTTCTCCCACAGTTTGTGTTGTGTGTATCAGCAGGGGCTCCTGCCACCCTGCAATGGCATCCTGCTGTGATTTTCAGAAGCAGAAAAGCAGATACCTTTAGCTCCTTGATTTTTAGAAACCTGTTACAGAAGTGTGCAGTGTTAACATTTTGTTCACAGTTGTAGAAGTGGCAGCACCAAGGGATGGCTGGATGGAACCTGTGGGGTGGGTGAGTGTTAAACTGTTTTTACACCTCTGCCAACAAAAAATCCCTGTCCTACAATGAATGGTTTTGCACTTACTAGTCCCTAATATTCTGCTGGCTAGGGGCAAATTACAGCTCTTGTGCGACCAGAGCAAAACCCCAGGAACTTATTGATAAGTGATGCCAAGATTTACACAGTGTTGAGAAGAGCAAGAGACAGATTTTGTTTGGAGAAGAGCATGGAGCTGGGCATTGGGGATGAAAGCCAGCAGCCAGACTAGGAAACACCTGCAGAGCAGTGAGCCTTCCTGGGGCTTGCTCTAGAGGAAGCTGTTTGTTATAAGCATGTCAACACTCATACTCTGCAGGGAAAGAAATCCTATTTATGTAGGCATATATGGGAGAAAAAAAAATAGAATTTACAGACTGAAGGTACAAAGTTAAATATTTAATTGTGAATTGGCTCCAGCTAATTGTCAATTAAGTTGCAGCAATTATCAGTTATTTCCACTAAGGTTATCTGGGCACTTGCAGTTTGGCCTCTCTCTGAGCATGCGTTAGCTTGTGCTCATAAGTTATCTTTTTTCTTTTACTTTAGACAACCCCACAGCCCTATCTAAGGACACAGGAGGAGGGAGAAACATAAGGCCAGGTTGCTCTGGCCTGTGTGGCCACCTATAAACCTTTGGGGCTACCTATAAACATGTGGGGCTGGGTAGCATCAGCCCATGGCAGCAGCAAACACCTTTTGTGCTGCTCTCCACCCTTCACTGCCCGTGCATTGCTCAGGTACTGCTCTGCCAACAGGGACATTAAATTCCAAGGAGACCCTACATAGGGGTCACTATGTGCTCATGGCTGGACTGACCACAGCTGGCTTATGAGCCAGAGGAGCTCATTTCCAAGCTTATTTCCCAGTGCCTGCTCCGATGGCAGTGGATGATGCTCAGAGCACTTGTGGAAAGCACGGGTTAAATAATACAGTAACTCTCTACAGGGATTTGGTGGTGAGGAGAGTGAGAATCTTTCAGCCTTGTGGTGTGCTGTCTTGACTCCAAACTGGTTTGCTATTTCCTGCCCTTTTGACCTTGTGTTTGCGAGTTCCCACTGTCCTTGAAATACAACTTCCTTGTGCTACAACCCCTTCACTATGCAGCTTGGATTCATGCCTGCAGCATGCTCCTAGAGAAGACACTGCTGAGCAAGTCCTTCCAAAGCCTTGGAAGCTGGCAATCTGGGTGGACCCTTGCAGTGCTGGGGTGGTAAGGAAGCCATCTCCTGCTAAGGTAAAGCTGTGTTTATGAGCTACAGACACACAAAGTATTTTTGGAAGTAATAATTGATAGACGTGTTTTTCTAACCAGGTGCAGAAGCAATGCATTTGGAAAAGCAGCTGGCTATAATTCTCCTCTAGAAATGCAGCCAGAGGTGGAAGATGCCCCACATAGATCTCTGCCAGCACAGCTGAAAGCAGGTAAGGTCAGAAGCTGCTATGAATTCACAACAACTTTCACAGGAAATGTCATTGCAGCTCTCTCTGTTAGTAAAATGCAGTTGAGGTGAAAAGTGATTTATTTCTTAACTGTGTAGTTCCTCTTCTGGGAGAATGAGCAACTGGCAGCAAGAATCAAACCTGTCCACTAAGAGATGTAACAATGTGTGGGACACTGGGGAAGAGCCCAGGAGTGAAGAGGGAGAGCTCTGGAGACAGCTTGGAGGCTGTTTTGGAAAAACACAGGTTGTGTGTGTTTTGCAGTTTTTGGCCAGAGCTGCCAAACCCATGACTGCAGGCCTGCTGGCCACTCCATTCCCCACCATGCCATCCCTCTCACCTGCAGCACAAAGCTACTGCTGCCTTCATCACCTGGCATTTGGGGGTCCATCAAACAGATTTATACCCGGAGGCAAACTGCATATCTACCCCTGCCAGGAGGGTCAAGCGGAAAAAAACCCACCTCTTTATCTGGAAGAGATATATATGGTGGTTGTTTCATCTTGCGAGGAAGTGGCACACCTTGGGAGAAATAATTTCAGATGAGCCTGGAGGTGCCCACCAAGAGCTAAAGCCCTGCTGTCTTCTAGTTGCTATTCTCTTAGACTCCAGCAAGCAAAAAAGAAAGGTCCTTCCCAGCATTTTTTGCCAGGAAGATGCATATTCCTGTATTGCTCACCCTGGAGTCACTGGCAGTCAGCTAGCTGGGTTGTTTATATTATCCCAAGACAAAATCCCCCCGTCTCCCCTCAGCATCACTAAGTGCTATTGTTTAACCCCTGTGTGCAGCAGCTTGCTCACGGACGTGCTCGGTTTCTTTTTAGCCCTCTTACATCAGCAATAAACTATACCTACTAATGAATTATACATTGATTATACAATAAGAGCTCTCTGCATCTATGGGCTGGGCTCTTGCTCTCCCACATGGCACCTCCCAAAGCACAGCTCAGCCCAGCTGTGGCTCGGCCCTCTCTGATGCCCTGAGAAAAATGAATGTTCACTTTCTGGGCTCACGAGCTGAGAAGAGAGAGCATCTGCTTGGATGGGAAGCCCGCTCGGGTTTTCACTCCCTCGGCTGTAGCTCCAGCAGGAGCTGATGCTGTCCTTCCCCCCCCGCTTATATAACCTGACCTATCACCATAGATACGTTGATATAAATATTTAAAGATGGCAGAGAGACAGACCAGGCAGATGGGAACCATTTGTTGAGTTTATTAGAAACAGAAACTTCAGGCTCAGCTACAGGTCTCTGCTTGCTGCATCCCTCTCCCCTGAGGCTGTAAGGCAAGTGCAACCCTCCTGCACTGTCACAGGGCTTCGACTCAGCTTGCAGAGATGGGCATGGGGATTTTTGGATAAGCAGGCAGCAGCCGCTCCTGCTGGGGCACAGAAAAGGTATTCTGAAAATATCCCCTTAGATATGGGGCTGAGATTCCTCATATTGGTTTTCTTCTAGTCAAAATGAAGACTTTGGCTGGCTCCCCAGGGGTGTTGATGGGTCTC
Organism: Gymnorhina tibicen; assembly: GCA_013399875.1. Lineage (NCBI taxonomy): Eukaryota > Metazoa > Chordata > Aves > Passeriformes > Artamidae > Gymnorhina > Gymnorhina tibicen. The sequence continues at coordinate 1,133,941 of VXAZ01008299.1, read as the reverse complement.
TCCTGAGGTGATGGAGCTCCACCTTCCCATTGCCATAGGCGAGTACGTACACTGCACTTTGCCCTCGCTCAAGTCCCTTCCTTGAAAAACAGTATTGTGCGGTGTTGGCTGCCCAGGAAGTTACCCCTGTGTGCTCTGGGACGATTAGCCTCCCACAGAATGAATTTCTGAGTTTCTTATCATGCATCTCCAAAATGTCCTATTTAAAGATAATTGGTGATGCTGCTGTTTGGTTTTTTTACCACCAGAGGTAAATTGGAAATTCAGGCTATTTCTGTTGTATTTCGCAATAAAAATAAGAAGTAGTGGTTAAAAGCTAACTAGGACCTCATGAGCAAGATGATGTGCATTTTATTCCCATGGTTTATCTGTCAGTTTTGTGCTGGCTGAGGAGGGCAGGGGGATTGCCATGCAAGCCCAAGGCGTGCAGCCAGAGTACCGCATCAGCAGCCGTCCCATGATCCCCAGTGGATGAGGGATTCCCACCTGCTCTCCCAAATCTCCTGGAGACCCTGGTCAGTAGGTGTTTAGAGCCTGCCTTGATGGTAAACAATTCACATCCTGGTCACCAGCTCTTCAGACCCGTGTAAGAGGTGGGGAGGATGTGTGTCTGTCCTCTCTCCTCATCCCCCTCCCTTACTTTTTATAAAACAAAAGGGGTTTTAAGGGGAAGCTGCTGGAAGGCAGGTGGGCATCTCTCTGAGATAAGCAGGCTCAAAATCCCAGGGGTTGGGTTTGCTGAGTCCCTCTGGTAAAGGACGTCTGTTAAACTTGGACTGGGAGGCAGCATCTGCTCTAACGGACCCTGGTGAGTCATATGCAGAGGTGCCAAAACCCACAAGCATGACACTGACTTTTATAAACAGGTTCAGGGAAAAACCCCAACAAGCCAAGCCCAACAGACAGAAACAAACACTGCAAGCACCTCTGCTCTCGGCTGCTTCACTCTGCCTGCAAACCCAATTGCAGAAGCACATTCAAATAGCGGCTTGGGGATGGGTTTATTTTTTTAATTTGGGGCTTAAAGGCCTTTTTAAAAAACATTTTTAGAGGGTTTTTTTTTCCTTTGAGTGATGAAAGGCTTGGATGGAGGTAGGTAGCTTCCTCACAGCCCTCCTGCAGCTGGCTGCTCTGTGAACGACTGCGTGCCCTGAGCACCCGAACCAGCTTTTCCTCTTGAAGAGAGAAGTCATCAGCCCTATTCATAGCACTCACACTCGATACTGGCATGTGACACCCAGACAGGAACTGAATTTTTGCAAATTAGCTTCACTTATTTATAAAAAGCTGGTAAAACCACTGAGAGCCTTGGGAAGGCATTTGTGGTACTTTATGGGCTGTACAGCAAGTAGTGCAGTGTAAAAAATGAGTATGAAACATGAGAAATGAGTATACAACACCTGAAATCATACATAGTCCTGGGAAACAGTGTATGTTATCTTGTCACTGTGCTATGGTGATGGGTTTTTTTCTTCCTGTACCTAAATGCCAAAGTTTTCACATGTACCCAGCTGAGCTGCTTAAAATAACGACAATAACAAAAAGACAAAGCTTGAAATCGTTTTCCACTTCCAGCTTTTGGAGAAGACTTTGTTGGCATAGCCAGTTTAAACCCAGTAGGCTTTAGGCTGTAACTGGGAGCTTCTTGATGTAGGAGATGGTGGGACTGTGCCCCTGCTGCCCCTGCCAGGGCCACAGCTGTCCCTGAGCAACACGTGCTCCAACAGAACCTGAGGGAAGGTCCCAGCAACAGGACTGTGTTAGCTCCAAACCAAATTGTTGGCTATTACAATTTTTGGAGGATACGAAAAGGTTTATTTCTTGTTTTCCATTTTCCTTCACTCCTCAACACAGGAGGAAAAAGGACAGAAAGCAAGAAAAGAAAAGCAACAGTGGGGGGAAAGAAACAACACAAAAAAGCAATCCTAATCTCCCTGGAAGCAGTTTCAGTGCCAGCCTTGTGGCAGTGATTGCAGCTGGGGTTGCCTGCTCTTCAGTGCACAAAAGTTGATTTGAGAGTCATCTTCCTTCATACGCAGTGGGGCTGCTGCTGCTGCTGAAGGCCTTACTGCTGCTGGTTCCTTCCTTTCCCACTCATAGACTCTCCAAGCAGCATCTCCGGGAGTTTTTCTGGGAACAGCTGCCTAAGTGCACAAGAGGCTTATTGGTTCATATAGTCTCCTGTCTTCAACTTATACTTCTGTTGGTTTTTTTCCTTTTTTCTTTGTGTTTGGTTGTTTTTTTGGGTTTTTTTTTGGGGGGGTGGTGTTTTTGTTTTACTATTTGTAGCTGTAAAAGATGGAGGTGCAGAAGAAAAGATATTGTGGGATGCTCTGATGTGGCAAGTGAGCAGCTTCAGGATCCTGCCGTTATCGTTTGAACTGATATGCAGGAGCCACACAGGATTACAGCTATTGCCGTAACCAGATGGGTCATGCTGATAATTCGGGACAGCAGTTACATGCATAAATAGCCTGGTGAACCTCTGGCTTTGTTGGTAAGTCTGGATGAGTGAATGTGGCTTAGAGACAAAAGGTTTATGAATCCATGGCAAGCCCACAATTGGGGACATACTCAGCATAAGTAATTAGGGAACGGGGCCAACTTCTATTCATTCCTGGTCCCCGCTGCCATGTAGTGCATGGGCTGTTACTGAGGGGCAAGGAGAGTTTTGATGAACATGATAAAGCTCTGGACCAACTCATCCCTGAGGGCAATGGGATGATTTTGGAGGAGGCTGACTTGTTTTCAGCATAAATGTGTAGGAAATGCATGATAGCTAACAGCTTATTCCTGACTACGGGATGCATGGCTGGGAAGACGCTATCAGAGTGTGAAAATACTTTGCTCAGAAGCTGCTCCCTGAAATCCTTCACTGGAGGGAAATGTCCAGGCAGAGGAAGAGGGCAGGCTTCCACGTACGACGCTGCAGGCGGGTGCCAGGTTCATATTTAGCTCAGTGAGGTGCTGACCTTGGCTGGAACTGCTCACTGATGCCTTTTCCAGGCATCCTCTTATGCTCTGGTTGTGACTTACTACCCTGCTCCTGGAGAAGTGAATGAGCTTCCTGGAAGCATGACATGGGGTGAGAACAATTTATATTTCTAGGGATCAGCAAGTGGGCCAAAGTGGGTTTCAGCCAAAAGCTTGGGAATTTCATCGTGCTTCTGCTGCGTAGCTTTGGGAGGGGAGGGGGTTAACTAAAATCCCCAAGCCTGTTGATATGTGTGACCCAAACCTCTTTGGTGGGCAGCCCTGAAGCCCCCCTGATTCTCTTGTTACCCAGTAACCAAGGGGAAACATCCTGAATGGTTCTACTGAACTTGATGCAACCGCTTGCAGTACCAAAGCCATAAGCTTTGACAAAAACTGTTCAGCAGAGCAGATTTAGAGATAAAATTAGAAGAGGAAATGAGAAACGCTTCTCTGAATTTCAGACTGAGAGTTTTAATGCAAAAGTCCCTTGCTCTTTTTTTTGGTGGGGGAGGGGGGGGTCCCCTCCTGAATGCACCCTCAAACTTTTCTGTATAGAAATACAAAACCTCCTGCACCTATTCACAGAGGTTTCTCCCTGCACCCCAGGCTGCCCGGTGATGTTTAGGAGGTGACAATGAGTTTTAAGGGATGGTGGTCAGGTTTGGGAGGTAGTGTTCCTACAGCCCCCCAACACCTGCCCCTGTGGCTCCTACTTGTGTGTAGGAAACCTTGTTGTGAGCTGTCCCTGGAGGGTGAGCAAAATGGGAAAACAAAGAAACAAATAAGAGCACACATATAAAAAAGGGGAAAAAACTAAAAATGGGGGGAAGAGATGAGAAAAAAATGAGTGAAGATAAAAGAAAGAAGGGAAAAAAAGAAAAAGGGAGAAAAGGAAAAAAGGGAAGGGAAAAGGGAAGGGGAAAGGGAAGGGGAAAGGGAAGAGAAGAGAAGATTCAAAAAAGGAAGAAAAAAGAAAAATAAAAAAGGGGGATAATAGAAAAAGGGGGGAAAGCAAAAAGGAAAAGAGGAGTTAGGAAAAAAATGGAAATTGGATAAGAGGGGAAGAAAAAGGTAAAAAAAGAAAAGAAAAAAAAAAGAAAAAAAAAGTGGGGGAAGCTGCAGCCGACCCCCAGTTTCAGGAGGGCGACGGGGGTGCGTGTGCCAGCCCCCCGCTCCTGGGGCGTGCCCAGGGGCGTGCCCAGGGCGTGTCCGAGAGGCGTTTCCGGGGCGGGGCGCGGGGGCGGGGAGCTGGGCGGGTTTTCTGCGCCCGCCGCCGCCGCCCCGGTCAGCCAGGCAGCACAGATTTTGGGAGAGCCGTCGCCATGGGAGTGGAAGGCTGCACCAAGTGCATCAAATACCTCCTTTTCGTCTTCAACTTCATCTTCTGGGTGAGCACAGAGGCGGCGGGGAGCGGGGACTGAGCCCCCCCAGCCTTTAAATAAAGGGGCTGCAATATGGCTCGTCTGCCCGCGCCTGGGATTAGCCTCCTTCTTGCCCCCCAGCAGTGAGACTTGCTATCTGGGATGTGCCTTAGGGGCTGCTTCTTTTTTTTTTTTTTTTTTTTTTTTTTTTGGAGGACGGAGGGGCTGATTATCCTTTGCTTTTTTATTTTAGTGCATGCGTATGTATGTAATTGTACATGTATATCTATTTATGTCTATTTTTTAAATAGATATGCAGAGGGGGAGGTAGAATCGTAGGATGGTTGGAGAAGACCTTTTAAGATGCTCGCGTCCAGCCGCCACAGATGTTTACGGGAGGATTTCGGAGCGGAAGGGCGGGGGGCAGAGCCGGGGCGGGGGGGCTCCCGCAGCCCCTCTTGCTGTGGGTCTGCGCTGGGGAAAGCGGCGCTCCCCAGCCAGGGAGGGAAGAAGGGAGGGATGCAGGGATGCTGCCAGGCGGAGGGAGGGGAGGGGAGGCGCCGGGCCTGCCGCCCGCCGCAGAGGAGGGGGCGTTCAGCGAATACGGGCGCTTTGGGGCTGGCTCCGCGCCCCCCGCCCCGCAGCTGGCGGCAGAGCCGGGACCCGGCCGCCCTGGCCCCGCGCCGGGGACCGCTGCCCCCGCCGCCCGAGAAGTTATTTTAGGATGCAAATTCTATCCAGGCTGAAGAGGCTGCCTTTCCTGAGAAAGTTTCTCGTGAAATAATCCATCCAGACATGCTGCTAATTTAGCAAAAAGCGGCGTATCCCGGTTTCCCTGCAAACCAGGTTTGTCCCGATTAGAAACAGCCTCCGGCAGCGCGAGGTTGGCTGGCAAGAGTCGCTCTCTCCCTTCTCCTGCGCTCGGGGGCAACGAGATATGCCCGAGCAGGCTGCTGGTTTCGTGTTTTAAATACGCTAGTTTACATTCCACGAAATGCTTTTTTGTCTTGGAAGTGAGTCCAGCCCCACCCTGCCAGGCAAGGCACCGCTTGGATGCCCCTTGTCTGATACCCCTCTCTGTGGTCGAGGATTTGGGATTCTTTTTTCTTAATGCTTGCTTACAGCAGCGAACGTAGCAAGGGGGGCTGGAGACGTGGGAAGGGGACCGATGCCTTCCAGAGCAAACCCTGCTTTGGCACCTGGAGTTGCACTGCCTGGCTGGAGCCTCTGCCTAACTCCTCCCTGGGGGTGCCTGGGGAAGCTCTTTGGGGGGGTCCCCATCTCTGAGAGATGTAGGGCTTAACCAAGTGGGTGCTTACTTCAGGCCTCTTCGTCTTGTTTCTGGGTGTAATGCTGGCCAAGGGGGAGATGACAAGCTCTGATGACAACGGTGTTAATTGATTCCTGATGTGTTGCCAGCCGCGTGAATGCGGGACAGTTCTGGGTTGGTTTTTTTAACCTTTTCCTCCACTCTTAAAATGGCAGGATGGAGGCGGGTAGGATTGTCTGTGAAGTGTTGTTCCTTCCGAGTTATCCTGCTTATCCCAGGGTTTTTTCTTCCCTTCTGGTCCCGATTTCCTGCCATTCTTGTCGAAGAAGCTGCCGGCTGTGCTTGTGAGGGAGGAAGGGTCTCCTGGGTGGCAGGAAGGATGCTGGGGGCTCTGCACAGCCAGTGCTCCTCAGCGAGATCAGTTGTTCACCTCAAAGTCTTGCAAAAGAGCTGATCTTTTATAAATGGGCATTTTGCTTCCACAAGGAATAGCCAGCCTGTATAATTTCCCCGTTATGACTTCTGGTGCCTTGCCCTACCCTTTTTGAGTGCCCCCTGTGAGTGGGGGTAGATGCTTCAGTTCCTCGCAAGGAGGGGTGCCTGTGAGCTGGGACCTATTGGTTCCTCAAAACAGCTCCCAGTGCTGGACTTGCTGGTCCCCTCACTCTGTCTCCTGTGCAGATTGGGAGCCTGGACTTCATTAGAATTAACAATGCTTTCCGCGAGGCTGGCCAACTGAACGGTGGTTGAATACCAGATCTTGGAGTTTTCAAGCCCTTTTGTGTTGTTTTTTAAACTAGTAGTTGAGGGGAATTTTAGGTTTACCATAAAGGCAGGTTAGCTGCCAACCTCGCATCCCCCTGGTGGGAAGGGATACCTTGGTTGACAGGAAAGTGTGACAGTCCTTTTCACGGGATGGCATTTAAGGACAGAATGAGGTGCTGAGCACCCTTGCTGCAGTCTGTCTGTGTTGAGACACCACCTCTAACCACAGGAAGGTGTGAGACAGGGCACCTGCAGCCCTTTAGTCCTGCCAGCTGGTTATTATGCAAGGGCTGATGGGCTCCTTGTGCTTATTTGCTTATGATTTGCCTTGTGTGCAGCTGACGCTGGGTGCTGTTGATGAAAACAAGCCAGAGGCAGAGCCCAAAGTTTGACAGGCACCATGTTGTGCTGCACAGGAGCTTGTTCCAGTGTCCAAGAGGAAGAAAGGAAGCAATTCTCAGCCTTAGTTACTCTGATAACTTTTTTATGTAGCCCTGCTATCCTGCTGGAGTGTAAATAAACTGACATCCCTCTGGCTTCCTCCCCCTTCCTTCCCCTGGCAGCACAGGGGGAGTTTCACAAAGCTGCTGTGTTGAAACAGCAAAGAGAAAAGGTGACCCTGCTGCCAGCTCCTCGTTCATTGTACCTGAGATGTTTCAGTTTTATTTGATTTTTTGGGATTGCTTTTCCTTTGTGCATGCATCCTTGAGAAGAAGATGCCAAATTGTGTTTGGTCCAAGGTGGCTCTTGAGGGAGCAGTGGCTGCTGCATGGACCACATGTGCCTGTCCCAGGAGAGAGGGTCCCTGTGTGCTTCACAGTGGCGTCCACCTACTGAAGTGGTGGAGGAGGCCATGGTCAGCACGTGGGGGCTTCACCTGGTTAGCAAAACATGGGGCTGGAAAGACAAAAAGTTTTTCTGTGCTCCCAAGTTGTCCTGAAACCTTGGGGTGGCTGGTGGCAGGTGGACACTGCCCTGTGAGAGGGAGCAGTAGCTGTTACTGGGCAGTTTGGCTGGTGTGGTGGGCAGCCCCGAGCAGGGCTGGGCTGGGCATCTGGCAGGTGGAGCTGCTGCTCCATCCCATCCCTAGATGATGGCTGGACTTTGACTGCTCTCCTGAATTATCCAAACCCAACAGCAGAGCTCAGTGCGTGGGGCTGAACTGACCACTGCTGTAAAGAGTCCCTGGGGAGGCTGAAGGAAGCCAGCAAGCTATTTTAAAATATAATTAAACATAACCAAGGAGGAATTGACTTGCTCGGAGAAGGATTGCTCAAGCTTGTTAGCTAATACAGCCCATGGCAGCCTTCCAGGTCGAGAGCATCACTGGCTGCCCTACCAGAGAGGTGTCTAATTAAAAGGAAGAGCTTGCTCCTAATACCATTTTCCAGGCACTGTGTAACTCTTCTCTTCCGTGCGTTGAAGGGATCTGGTACAGTCTGGGTGCAAAGGGAAGGAAGGGCAAGATCAGAGGGAAGGTGGAAGTGAGAGTCCTGTCTCGACAGGGGTGATTGAAAGGGAAGGGTAGAGGAGCTGCATATTTTCTTGTGCAACACCAGATCTGTCAACTGTACCCTGGAGTCTGCAAAGCCTGCACAGAGAGTTGGTGATGAGAGGTGACAGTGTGGGGAGGTGGCAGCTCTCTGTGGCGGTTGTCCCATGGTGACACTTCTGCTGAGTGGCATCTGACCCTCCCATTGTGGTGAGAAGGGTGGCTGTGTACCACTGCTCACAGGTTTAAATGAAGAATGGAAGATCTCTTGTTTCCTGTAGCTCTGAAGCACGGGTTTGAAATAACTCTGTGGACTAACAAAGTTAGCTTGCATCTTGTTGTGGGTGCAGGCTTGGGGTGCAGGCTGCTGCAGTGCTCCCGGTGGTAGTGCCTGGCTGTTTGGGCTGTTGGTGTCCCTGGGAATCGCAGAGAGCCTGGCGAGCAGCAAGGACCTGATGCTGGCCCAGCATCTTCTTCCACAGATTTTGGGTTTGGTATCCTGGGCCGATGTACAGGCAAGCTTATTTCCTTGTGTGTTTGACCCTGCAGCTACTTAATACCTGGCTTTGAAGGGCGAGGGAGAGGTTTCCTTAGCTGGCTCAGTACCTGGACTCAAGTTTTGTTGCTGATGTCTCTCTGGGATGTATTTTAGGGCTCTCTGTCAAGTGAAGGCTGTCCTTCCATCACCTACAAAACCTCTTCTGAAGTCTCTGCATGCAGAAGGTTTTTTGAAGAGATGGGTGCACTCTGCCCCATGGGGGTACCCGATTGCACTTTATGGGCTGGGTTGCAGCCAAAAGGAGGGAGCGCTGCTGGCGGGAGTGGGAATAGCTCTGTTTCCCTGAGATTATTCTCCTGTCAGCCACCATAATGCTTATCTTCTGCAAGAGCATTAACAGTGAGAAACCCTTTGATCCTGCACTGTGGAAGTGCCTTTCACTGTACTATTAAGAAGGGAAAGCAGTTGTATCACCATTGTAGTTAAATGCTTATGTATGGGGCCAAATTAATTTTAAAGCAATATTGCAAAATGTTTTCCTCTCTGCTGAGGGCAGTTAAACCCTGGGAAGTGCTGCTTCTGTCTGCAGCAGAGATCAGGCTGGGGCATGGTGCTCCCCATCGTAGGACCCCACTCCTGCGTTTTGGTGCTGGATTCCCATTCTCCTCCTATCCATCAAGCTTTATTTGGCCTCTGGCATGCTGCTCCTCCGGGAGCGTTCCTCTGGAACTTGTTTTGAAAAGCTCTGCAGTGTTGTAGGGCTGGTAACTATAGGCACCAGTGGAGAATTTCGCTCTGGCTGGCAGCTCTATTAATAGCCGCTGCTGGAAGGTGTGCTGCTGGGAGCAGAGCAGGGCTGCAGGCTGCTCTCCTCCTGCCTGCAGGGCATGGCGCTCTTCCCAAATGCCTTTTCTGCAATTCCTGGGCAAGCCTTGCCTGCAAACTTGCAGCCTGATGTTTGGTGGCCGTGGAGCACGATGACTGTGGAAGGCAGCAGAAGGACCTCGCCTGTGCTGTCACAGAGTCCTATCTGCCACTCCTGCCTGTGAGTGCCTATGCCAAGATAAGCTTTTGCACTGTGTGGCTGTCCAACTGCAACTGCATGTCTGATCAAAGTCCCTTCCCCTGCTTACACCCTCCCGAGGGGCTCCAGGGCATCCCACAGTCCACCCCAACAAGCAGCACAGGGGTGATGTCTAGTGCTTCTCACCTTAAAACTTCAAGAGACTTTTTGGTGTGAAGACTTGACATTGAGATGGTCACAGCATCAAGCCCAAATTCCTGGGCCACCATTTAGCTGTCAGCCCTTTTCTGCACCCCACACCCTTTCAGCAGTTCCATGAGGTGCTGCTGTTGCAGTAGAAAAGAAATTCATCCTCCGCTTTCCAGGAGGCGAGGTGCAGGCTGTGGGGAGGCATGGTGCTACCTGGGCACATTCCATGTGTCCCTCTCTTGCCCGCCTCAGTCCTTAGGCTGGTAGTGCAGGACCTGTAAGGTGCTAGCACGGATCTTGCAAGGGCTTGTACTGCCCTTCCAAAGGTAATTCCATCAAGTTACGAGTCTCTGTCTCCTTGCTTTTTCCCCCGCTCATGCTGGGTGCAGCAACAGAATGATGTTTCATTATTTACACTGCACGTATTGGAGATTATACCTGCTGCTTCCATAGAGACCCACAAATGACCTGGGAGCAAAGCGTTCAACCCCAAATTCAGGGTTTGTTCCTGGCCATATGAGGGGCTTCTTGCATGGAAAGATACCTCAACCTTGGCAAGCCACTTTGTTTTTTTGCATCCTGGTTCCCCACACCTCAAAGGAGGAGGATTCATTGTTACTCCATCTCATCTGCTTTGCAGGTTGTGTTGGAGGGGAGCCCTAGGGAGCCCTGGCTGGCCTGGGCTTCTCGGGTGGGGTCTGTGTGCTGCCTTCACGAAGGGCTCTGCTTCCAGGTGGTGTAAGGGAAGCTGCAAGCCTCTGCAGCGTGAAAACCTGTTAAAAATCTCCAGTCATCTACCTTAATCATAAACCAGCTAAAATTCATTAAGCTTTCTTGGCAGCATCCTGCTTCTTGTTAGTAACTGTGGTATTTCCCAGGCTTCGTGGCATGAGCTCTGCTGGCAGCATTTTTGCAGCAAGGCGAGAGCCTCTCCTGGTCCTTGGGCTCCCATGGGTTGGGAAGCACGACCAGCCGTGGCTGTAGGAAGTGGCACTGCTAAAATACAGCGTCGTGGCACTGCTGGCACCTCCACTTCCCTCCTTTGCTGACTTGAGCCACAGGATGTCTGTCTGCTTTGCTTTGGCATGCCCAGCAAGCTGCCCTATAGCCAGAACTTCTTTCTTCTCCTCCTCCCATCCAGGAAATCTATTTCAGGGAAGGGTGGAGGGAAGGGAGCAGGAGGAAAAAGGCTGGGGGCAGCGGAAGGGACTGGGGAGGTGATGCACATCCTGGCACATGTGAGTTTTAGGGAGCAACAGGTTAAGGTGGGGGTAGCTTGGAAGTGGGAAAAGGGGAATGGGGTCATTCCTTGGCACCCCTAATTCATAAGAATTTCTTGTGGAGAGGAGGAGTGACTGAGCTGTGAAAAATGGGCTTGTTCCCTTGCCCCACAGCTAGATCTGGAAATTTTAGGGTGAACAGCATGTCCATTGGTGAGGCTCAGTCCGGGAAGGAGCCTCACTACGTGCACCGTGGATTGGGCAGCAAACCAGGACTGCACACCTGCCTTCGTCGTGTTGCTCGTCTGGTGATACCTCCTCACGTGGGGTACCTTCCCATTATCTCTTGGGGACACAGGGCCTGCCTTTTCCCTCCCCTAGGCAGCATTCGATGGGGACTTTCCCCTGCTGTGTCAACCAGGAACAGCATTCCTGAAAAAGCAAGCCTTGGGCAGGCAGGATCCAGCTGGAAAAGTCTAGCTGTCTGTGGAAGAAGCAATAAATCTCTGGAAGCTGGAAAATAGCAGTAAAGAGGAAACGTCGGAGCCTGCAACACCACCTCTGCTGTGCCGGGAAGCTGCTCAGGGTGTGAGCTCTGGGGCCAGCTCCATCCTGAGGAACACCAGAGATGTGCCTTCCACGAGTGCCATGGTGCTGGCAGGAGAACAGCAGGCTGGGGAGGTCAGCTTTTGGAAAGCAGACCAAAGTCCGACACACTGCTGGCATTGCTGAAGTTGCAGCTTTTAGATTATTGCAGTCCCCAAAAATTGAAATGGAGAGCTGTGCTGTGCGCTCAGGAGTGTATCATGACAAGTGATGGCCCCAGCCTCTGCAACATTGCTGTCTGACAAGCTGGGAGCACAAAGATCAGTGAGATAACCTGCGTGAGATTACAGATATCCACAGCAGAAAAAACCAGTGATATGTATGAGGATGTGCAGCCTAGAGATGAGTGTGACGCTGCCATCAGTGGCTGGAGCTCCTTGGGCTCTCGCGTTGGCAAACAGCAGTTGAAGGATGTAAGGGGAAGAAAATATCACGCTTTTATCTGGAACAAGTTGTTCTATTAAAAATGAGATTATCCCAAGCAAGGTACAGCGGAAGGCAGAGTTACTGTGGCAAGCTGACAGTTTTCTCCCTCTTGTTTTCTTTGCTTTGGGAAGAAAGAGCCTTAATTCCGTTTTGGGCTTCTTGGTGGTGGGAGGATGTATGGTTTTCATGGAAAAAGTTACTCATCGTAGCCCAAACCCTGTTTTCATTAGTAAGTCAATGTCATTTTCTCTTAAGAAATCCAGCTGCTATTGGATTAAAGCTTCCATTCAGAGGTCTTCCATGCTCGGTTAAAAATGCAAATGGAGTCAGGCGGTGCAGGAGGGATGTGTGATGTTGCCGGGGTGCATTCAGGACAAAACCGGGAACATCTGGAGTTGGTTCAGCTGGTTGTTTTAGGCAGACCTCACTGCTGGGGTGGGTTTGATGCAGGAGAAGAGGCTCCATCCCTTTAGCTGATGTTTCCAAAGGAGTAAAAAATACCATGAGGACAGCTTGCAGCCTGCTTTTGGTTCAGGCATTTTAAGGCAAATTTGATTGGAAAGGAGCTGCTGGTGTCACCCCAGCCTCGCCATGGGTGGCAGGGTGTGCTGGGGTGGGTACTGCTGAGTGCAGAGGGCAGCATGTCAGGGCAGAGCAATGTGTCCTTGCAGGGAGAAAACCAGAACAAAAAGGGCTGCAGCCTTTTTTCCTTACCTCTTCCAGCCAGCACGGAAATCCAAACCTTCCTTAGGATCTCTTCTCTCCTAGCAGCTACCAAGAGAGCTTTACTTTGAGTGGTATGGATTAATTTGGGGACGTATTCTTTCCTCTGAGAGTAAAAACACAAACTTTGTTATGCCCTCAGACAATGAACGAGCCACGCCAGGCTGGATTTGGGTAACTTTGTGCGAAGCCACAACCTGCCTTATTTGGAGCTGGACTTGAGCACAGACTGGTTTTCGTGACTTTTCTCCATCGCCAGTGTTTGGAGAACCTCAGGCTGGCCCCAGTGCAGGACAGATGAGGGACTGTGCCAGTGGGGAAGTTGCATTGGTTGTTGTGGGAGAAGTGTTAAAAGCTGATTATTTTGGTGGCAGAGTGGGGAAAAGCAAAGATTTCCCTTCCTCTCCAGGAGCTGGTGGGGATTTTCTCCCTGTGATAGTGGAAAAGCCCTGAGAGCAGCTTGCCCTGTGAGTTTGGAACAAATGGTGTGGGTTTGCCCCAGCTTCGATGGAACTCCTGGAAAAATCTAGGATTTGTAGAAATGAGCAAAGAGGAAACCACCAGCTGAGCTCCCAAGAGGCAAAGCCAGGCTCCCATCGACAGCCTGTCTTGCAGATCCCAGTCCTCCTGTGTTCCCTGTTGTGCTTGCACAACTGGAGACTTTGCACTTTTACTGAAAAAGCTCTGCTTTTTTTTTTTTTAATGTGACCTTCATGGTGACTATCATGCCTGTAGCTGACCTGATTCAAAGCCTGTTAGAAGAATCATATTTCTACTTCTGTACTCTTTGGTAGTTATCTTCCCTTTTTTAAGGTGAATGAATGGCTTCAAGGATTTAGGACACTCAAAATTAAACTGGCATTTGAACACGTAATTTCAGCATTTCACAGCAGTGATACTGAATTCTCGGGGTTTTTCCCAGATGTTTATATTTTTTCCCCTCTCTCTTATGCTTTTAAATGGGAGGGGGATGTCACAGAGAACACAGTGAGTCCTGCTGGAAATGCTCTACCTTGAGTTCCTCTCAGTGACACCTTCCCTGCTGTAGTGCCCTGTATCTGCTCCCATCTTCTGCTGCCATTCCCAGCCCCTCCCTGAAAGAGAAAATGGTGAGGAAGTCAGTCATAAAACTTCCAATTGTTTGTACATAAATATCCCAGTGGCTGAATTGATGTCTCATGTGCAGAATGTCTCCTCCCACATTTGGAGTGTGTTTTTATCCTTGCCCTGGTCAGTCCTGTGTGTCAGTGTGCACGCGTGGGTGTGGGTGTGCTGCTCTTCTGCTGTTTGACAGCATGGGCAAGGCAGCAGTCTTAGCCTGGAGGCCCCCAAAAGTGGTGTGGTGGTGCCTTGGCCTGAACCCACGCCTTGCTCCGCTTCAATTTCTGCATTAAGACATTAAGGAAAGCCCTGTGTGCCAGAGGAACACGAGGTGTGTTTGACCAGAAGCCTGACCCTGGATGGGAAGTAGCGTGCATACAAGACTTGTGGGCAGAGAGGAAAAACTCCCCCACTTTGTTTGTACCTCACAGAGAAATGAAATGAGTGGTAACAGCCCACTGGGAAAAGGGAGTAACTAAGGCTGATCCTAACTTCTGTTGAAAAACTCTCCTAAAAACCTTAGTGGCACATCTCCTCCTGCTTGGGTAAGGTGGACCCTTCTGTTTAAGTAGCATAATAAAATACCTCTTGGGAAAGAAATCTCCTGCAAGAACTGGAAGGGGCTTTGCACATCCCCAGAATAAGGGGTCTTCTCCTAAAGCAGGGAAGATAATATGGCTCATGATCTGTGGGGCACAAAGCATGTTGCAGGGGTGGGATGATGGTTAGAAAGGATGTTCTTGTATATTTGCAGGAAGATGAAAAGCAAGTCTGCTCCTGGCTGAAAACTGCCAGTCTGGGTCTGATGTGGCTGGAACAGTGGGTGACCCTTGCTTCCCTCTGTTTTCTCCCCAGCTGGCCGGAGGCATCATCCTGGGAGTGGCCCTGTGGCTCCGCCATGACTCGCAGACAACGAATATCCTGTACCTGCAGCTGGGGGACAAGCAGGCCCCCAACACCTTCTATGTTGGTGAGTAGCTGTGGGGGTGCTGGTGGTGCTGCCTGGGTGTTGTGCCCCAGGGTGGGCTGCAGTGTACCCAAATGCAGGGCAGAAAGCTTCTGGTGAGCAACGAGGAGGTCACAATAAAAATACCTCCCGCTGCCCTGGTACTCTCCAAAATATCCCCTGCTGTGCCAGCCAAAGCCTTTGATAAATGCTGGCCATGGCCCAAGAGCAGAGTCCAAATCCACAACAGCTAAAAATGCAAAAAGACGTGTTGTGGTATAGTGGGTTTTCTCCAGAGCACGTTTGGGAAGAGGGGGTACTTCTTGGAAGCGTGTCTCGTTTCCTATCCAAAGGGACGTAAAAGTAGCCGACAGAGTGCCTGGCAGCAGAAAGCGAAGCTTGGTGAGCGTGTGACTCATGTTCTCCAGGAGGGGCAGGTGGAACCTCTGTGCACTATGGTTAGTGCTGGAAGCTGAAACCCCCTGTTTTTCCCCTGTTCTCCAATGATCCCTCACAGATGAGGGGCAGCAGCTTGCAGGAGGGGCTGGCTGCCAGTCAGGAGCTGGCTTGGAGCACAAGCTGATGGGGCTGGGAACTTCGTCTGATCCAATGTCCTGTTCTCACCTGTAGCTAAAATTACTTTCTGGAAAGGGTTTTCCTTTGCGTTTCCCTGCTTGCCCATGAAACGGCATGCCTGAGCCCTCTCCCTGCCTGTCCCTGATTACAGAAGATGCTCCTGCTGTAAATAGCTGTGAATTTTTCTCTCTTGCTGTCTGTCCTCTCCTGCCTCACACCCAGAGCTCTATTTGCAGCATTTCACCTTTGCAGATCTCATAAGAAGTTAAACTCTCTCCTTTCCAAGAACCAGTCCGAACCTCTCCTTCTTTTGGGGGGCTAACAACTGATATCTCCCTAGTTAACACTTTCTCCCCAAACCTGGGGGACCTGGAGCATGGGGCAGAGTCCTTCCCTCCTGCCTGCTGAGCATCTTTTACTCTTCCACCCCTTTTTATTTTGTCTTTGTCCTCGGCCTTTGCTGTTCAGAAGGCGATGGGGAAGGACTGTGGGTCCCAACACCACACTGACTTTCCGACACCCGTGAGCAGCCCATGATTTGAGGCTGGCTGTTTTTTTAAAGTTATATTCAGCAACAGATTGGCCTGGATTCCTTCTGGCAGCTGTAATTTCCATGCAGTAATAACAGCAGAGCATTTCTTTCAGTTGCTGCCTCTCCTAGCCAGACCTCTGGAGTCTGAAGGCTGGGATTTCTTTTTGCTTTCCCCCCCCACTCCACTCCCCCCCCATTTTTCCTCTCTCCTTCAACTGATACTCCCTCCTTTTTCTCCTCTGGCGTGCAGTATACACATGCACACAATGTTCCTGCTTTTGGGAATGGGAACCTCTCTGGGCTTGGCCTCCAGAGCTCTGTTGTTTTGGTTTTTTTCCTTTGCAAACCACTTTTTGGTGTCTGGCACGGGGTGCTGGTCCCGGGATTTGTCAGGAGGCTTTTAAAGGCCAGCCAGGCTTTGCTGCAGCGCTGCAGGACAGGGGGAAGCAATAAACACTGTCGAAGGAGGAAAACTTCCATCATAGGGTGTGTACTGAGTGAGAAGCGGAAGTAGGAAAGCAGGGATTTGGCATCTCCTGGTTTCTTTCTGTGTCCTTTCCCCTTCCCCAAAGCTGGAGCCATTTCTTAAAGGCTATTTTTACAGGGTATCTGTGTGTTATGGGAGAAGAAAAATAATGGATTTGAGGGCAATGGGGAAGTGGGGGAAAGAAGCTATGGGGAACAGGGAAGTTACAGAGTACCAGGCATGATACTTCAGGCTGCAGCAGGAGAGGAGCAGTCCTTGCCCTCAGCTCCCAGACAGGACCATCTCAGCAGCCGCCCCTGCAGTCCCCAGGGCACAGGCAGCTGTTCCCCTGCTCGCCTTTCCAGCCACAGGGAAGGGGCTCCTGCGGGCTGGGGCTTCCCACAAACACTACCCCTCCTCCCCAGCACTTTGGCACTGCATGCAGCGAGTTGTTTTGTGGGCTGGCTTGGGATGTTAAACGGGCCCTTGTTCACGGGCTTTTCCTCAGCACGGCGTGCAAACCATCTGATCTGCTAACCACTTGTTGCAGTCTTGGCTTTTGACACTTACATTTTGGCTGTGGATCCAGTGCTCCAGCAAATGCTTTAACTGCTTCAGCACTGTAAAGCCCAAGCAGTACCAGGGATGGGGATAGGTGGAGCACCTTAGTTCCATGCTTTCATAATTGTAAAGGAAAATCTTCATCTGAGCTTGGCTTATGGTCTGATATGCACTTATTTGCTTTATTTGAAGTTCAGAAACCAAAATCCTTCTTGCTCTTGGATAACGCTGTGTCTGGAATGCTTTGTCTATCTGGGGGCTGGGAAGGTGTTGGTCACAGGCTGAAAACATCCTTCAGATGTAGAGGCATTGATAAGTTGCTAACAACCGGTTAACCACTTCTCAGATATTTACTGATCCTACACATAAAGTACCATTGAAAAAAACCCAAACAAACAACAGAACTGTGATTCAGCGTGTTATGAGAGCCCATAGAAGAAGGCTGAGCTGGTCTGTCTCTGCAGATACTGGTACAAATTAGAACAGTTCTGATCTCTCCACAATAAGTTAGTGCTGTGGTGTCACTGGTTTTAAGAGCACCTGGGGATCTTGAAGAGGCAAATGACACTGGACTTACTGCTTTTGCGCTTTCTTGGTGAGATGACAGTGGGAGGAAAAAGCCAGGTTCCCCATCCTTCAAAGATTTGGTTATGTGATGCCTGGAGATGGCTGCTGTGGATGAAATGCTTTGAGGAGGGCAGGATCAAAATCCTCAGCTCTTGTTTGCCTTAGATCCACGCCCCAGGATTTCACATTTCCCCCTTGCTGGGCTGCCTGTGCTCTGGGAGCATCACTGGGTGCTTGTCCCTGCCCTTCCTGTGCTTTTTCTTAAGCTGCCTGGCAAGGAATGCAGCACAGCAGCCGGATGGTCTCGGCTTCACTCTCTCCTGCCAGATCCAAAATAGGAAATCTGCCTCCAGCTGCTCACAGCAAGTGACAGGGCAACACGACCTGTGGCTCTAATTAGCTCGGCCCTCAGAGTGGGGCCAGCCATGATGAAGAGTGCAAAAGCGTCCTGAGCTGGACTGCGGTTTTCCACATAGCTTTTGGGATGAGGAAGGGGTTTGCTTTGCCTCTGTCTAGGTTTTTTGTGTTTTATTAGTAAATCCTCTGCTGTGCAGTGTCTCCTCCCTGGAGCATGGTGGCACAGGGGAGGGGTGTGAGGTTTCAGACAGGCATACAGTGATGTGGTAAACTTGGCCACTTAGGTTGCTGCCACCGCTGCCTCTCCCTGTCATCCTGCTGGGTGTCACTGTCCCAACAGAAAGGCAAGAGAGTTTTTTTTGGTGGGGGAGTTCCCTAGGTAATGTTGATCCAGCTCCCAAGCCAGTCAAGCAGCAAAGCCTGAGGGAGGCAGGTGGGGGACAGCTGAGGGCAGCAACGGCCTGGGACTAAGGTGGTGAATGTGCCTGCAAGTGCTGCTGAGGCGTGGAAGGGACACGGCTAACGGGAACACAGGCTCTCTCAGGAGGTGAATCAGACTGTCTTCGCCATCCTCCTCGGAACAAACACAATCCAGGATAATGATTTCTGCCCTGGAAACAAGTTCAATCTGCTTTTCACGCAGACCGGTCTAGAATAAATGGGCCAGAAAGCACAGGGAGGCTTTGAAGTCTTTCTTACAAATGAGTACATATCTGAGCTGAACTGAGCTGCTCGCAAACTTTCTTGTGTGTCTTCAGGATTTTGGAAGTCCTGTCATGAGGTTTTGCTGGGCTCAGGGAAATCTGACCCTTGCAGAGAGGAGGGATTGCTAAGTGGCAGGGTAGGGATGGGGACATCTCTCGGAGCTTTCCCCAGGTTTGCCCATTGTCCTTACAGCACATGAGGATGCCTTGGCCACTCTTGCCACGGGTCCCAGATGTGGCCAGCAGTGCAGAGCATCCCAGCCTATCACCCAGACAGACTTGTGTTGGCTAGGTGGTTGTGGAGGAGCTGTTCCTTCTATCCATAACTTAGTTAGCCTTTTTAGCTAATTTAGCTTAATTAGCCTTTTCAGTGCTGTAGGCTGGAGCAGCAAAGAATGGGCCAGAAAAGCAGTGATTTCTGGAGTTTCAGGGAGGTTTTCATTGCAGAGGGGGCTCAGCAGAGCTCCAGTGTGTTGCAAAGGCTCTAGAGGTCAGCAGTGCTACAGTGGTTGTGGACCTGCCATGAGCAGTGAGAAGTTCTTGGTTTCTGTTCCTGCTCCAGTCCTTGTCCACGTCCCTCTGGAAATGTTAGGCATCTTCTAGAGATGGTGCCAACTACCATGCATCGTGGGGTTAGACTCAACAGCACATCTTTTGCTAAACTCTTTGTGAAAGGGCTAGAGAAGAGCCTGAGGCTCCTGGTCTGTAGGTTCTGTAGTAAACACCAGTGAAAAACCATCTTCAGTTCTGGCATGAGGTGCTGCAGGGATTCCTATGGATGCACACAGCTGGTTCAGGACTGGTTTCTTCTCTTACCCATTTGTGCTCTACTTTGTCAAGGCTCCCCGTGTCGGAGATTTTCCACCAGACACATGAGCTGTGGCCAGGCTTGCATGCTTGGCAGTGGAAACCAAGGTTTGCATTTGGCCTTGAACCACACCGAGCAAAATGGATTATTTAAAAAATAATATATGTGTGCATTTTTTAAAATAGAAGTACATGCATTTTTCTGTCTTGGAAATAAACCTTCTTACAGTTGAGGACAATTTAATTATTTAATCCCTTAAAGGGAAAAAACCCAAAAACTGAGATTTACTTGTTCTAGATTTTCCTCTAATCACTCAGATCAACTCCTTCAATAATATTGGAATTCTTCTTAAAATAGTAGTTCTAAGGCAAAACACTTTCTTAGTACTTTCCTTTCTGGCTTACACCATATATCTGACAGTACAATTTTTTTTTTTTGTATTCTTATCACAGAATTCAATTTCTATTAAGAAAGAAACATTATTTCATGTTTCCATTAGATTTCCATTTAACTGTAATTCATTCTACCTTCATCATGACCAACCCCTGTGGTTCATTTACTCTGCAGACTAAAACTGGTTATGACTTTAAAAATACATTGGAACCATTGGGTTATTTTGGGTTCAGATCTATCCAACTACAACTAATGTAGCTGTTCTTTTTCTTTGTCCCCTCCCATTGGCTTTGCTGCCCAGGAGTTGTGCCAGAGGTGGCTCCTTGCTCTTCAGAGCTGTTGAAACCTGTAGCTTTGACAGTTTTCCTTAGAAAACCTGCACCGTGTTTCAAGCATGCAAAGCCTACGAGGAATCCTCCAGTGGGATTTGTGCTCTCCTAGTGGGTGACACCCCAGGCACATAGAAATGCCCAGAAGTGCTCTAGGCTGGGGCAGTGGAGGATGAGTCAGCATATTGCAGCCTGACTCTACTGTGCTGTGCCACCATTGTCCATCCCAGTCCTGGAGATGTGCCATAGACTTCCTCCCAGCTTTTGCAGGTATGCTGACTTCACAAAACTCGAGTCTCCTTCTAGTGTTTCCTGGGTAGGCAGAGGAGAAGAAACGACTGTGGCAGCTCTGTGGAGGGGATTTGGGTACAAGTGTGTGCACGTGAGGATGTTCTTTGGGGCTTTCTCCACCACCCCTTTGTTTTTCTGACAGAGAGGTGCCGGTGGCTTCTTCTTGCCTTGTTCTTGTAGATGAGGGCAGCACATCCAGGCTTTCATCTCCCCATGAGAGCTCTCCATGTTTTGTGACCCTGTTGCTCCATCTGGAAGTCATTAGCAGCTACAGAGCAGCAATGTTTTCCTTGGGAAAGAGGGTGGAGGGGAATGGAGGGGCTTCCCACTTGTGGTCTTCCAGCAAACCCTCTCTTTTTCCAGCCCCCCTCTTTTTCACCCCACTTTCAAGAAAGCACTGCCAGCTCTGCTGGGCCAATTCCACTGGGCAACTGGACAAAAATTTCTGGGAGACCCTCCTTTGCGGGCTGGCTCACACAAACCATCTTTTTCCTGCCTCAACCCTGCCCTGGAGGGACTTTCCACTCTCTGCCTGTATCATGCCCTCAAGCTGCAAGGAAGAACATCATGGTAATTTCTTTGGCTATGGGGAAGAGTGTTCATCCTCCTTCTGGGGTAGGAGGGAGTCTCCCTGCCATTGTCTGATGGTCCCACCCTTCCCTGCTGCTGCAGTGGTGATGAGCCCAGTGATGTTCAGCATCTCCAGGCCAGGAGCAACGGCAGAGTGGCACTGAAGCCTCCCTCCTTTCCGCAGAGGCTTGCAAAACTCTTGGATGTGCAGAGTCTCCCTGTGGGAGCCTGTTGGGAGAATAAACATCTCTCTTTCCTCTGCTCTCAGCCCCTTTTTAAAGCCCATCCCATGGGGAGGGCAGGCACAGCTTGGAGAGCTGCCTGGCCTTCCCAGGAAGCATGGTATCATGCTGTGGGGGAATTTCTTATTTGATTTCTTTTTTGTTTTTTGGAAATATTGCCATGGTGACCTGGGGGAAGTGACTGGCTTCCATTTAGCCTAATGAGTTAAAGATGCCGGGAGAGGATTGAAATGAGGGGAGAAGTAGGGTGCTGTCCAGGAATGCCCATGCCTGGAGCTGCACAGCAGCTCTGATGGGGATGGTGGGGCATGGGAGGAGAGCTGGCCAGGGCTGGTCTGCTCCCTGCTTGTTTTAGAGGGACGCTCCTGTGCTTGTTCCTCCTTTTATTTGTTTTTTCATCGTGTCCTTTTTTTAAGACTGTTTATTTCTTCTTGTTTTCTTTACTTCTCAGCAGGGACAGGACGTGGGTTTTACAACCCTGCAGGCACCAGCTATGCTGCTTTAATGCCAAAGCAAGTACTGACACTGAATACTACCTTCTTCTCTCCCTTCCCTGCTCCCAGAACTGAGTATCTTGCTTTCTACCTGGTCTGCAGGTAAAGGGCCCTCCATGGAGGCATCATTTGCTTGAGCTGGGAGCTAAGCTGGCCTCTTGGCTGCTTTTTTTCCCTTTTCCACCTAGGACCAAACCGAGAGAAGTGCTCAATTACTATCAGTTCCCTGGCTCTGATGTTTGGGGGCTTTCCTAAAGCTTTAGGAGATCACTGCAGCCCAGAGCAGCACATGCCCTGGTTGTACTGGGGAAAGGGGGATAGTGTTTGATCCACTGCTGCTGCTTTTTCTGATCATCATGTCCTGATGCTCTTGAGGGAGGAGATCATATCATGGTTCCTGTGCTCCTGCTTTGAATTCAGATGAGGAGGTGAAGCTAAGAGTGGTTGGACTCTCTCCTAAAGCTTTCTGCTCTAAGGTTCCATCTCAAGAGTAGATAGAGGACTCCAGGCAGTATTGACACCACTCTTCTGACTTCCCCAGCTCCAAGATGCAGGTCCTGAGGCTCACGGCTTGCTCTGGTGTGTGGCTGGTTATGTGTGGCAGCTGTAGCAATCTTTCTTGCTGCTGCCTTATCAGAGAACCATGCCATAGGGTTAGAAATCACTGTGTAGTGCTGCTTAAGGATGTGGAGATGCCTTGGTAGCATGAACACCTGTTCATGATTTGCTCCCTGTACCTGTTGCTGCAGCTCCAGCTGTTCCCAGGGTTATGTACTGCTGCTGTGTGAGGGGGCAGCATGGCTGTAGGCACTGCAGCTTGCAGTTTATACCTCTCTCATTTTACTTTTTGTTTATGGAAAACAGTGCTGTTTGTTGTAAAACCCCTGAGAAAGCTGCAATAAAAATGAGCTGGGAAGTGGCATGTGAAAGGCAGATGGAGCCTTGCTCATGCCAAATTGTGCCAGTTTGGGTGGAGCCCTGAAGGAGCAAATACCATTTTAGTCAAGAGTTCCTCACCCAGGAGAGGATTTTAGGGGTTAACCAGTCTCTGATGCTTACACAGAGGAGGGGGAGGCTTGTGAGGAGTCTCCTCTGACTTTTGAGGAGGATAATGTGTCATTCAGGATGGGGATGACAGGTGCCTTGCTCACAGACATGGAGCCCAAAACCACACTAGGCGTCATCGTCCCTGTGTGCCAGGAATGAAAGCTAAGATGTGTCAGGCTGCTTTCTGGGAAAAGGGCTTGGTCGTTCCAGTCTGCGCCGTGATTGCTGTGAAATAGTCCCCCAGCTGCCTGGCACCCGGTCTGGAAGCAGAGACCCCCCCACCAGACCCACGCCTTGAGGGGAAGGATGGGTGTGGGAAAGCAAACACCATTCAAAGCATGTGGTTGGGCACTTGGATTGCCTTCCTTTGCTTTCTCAGCCTTCAGCATGGCATTTCTGTGGAGACATGGTGTTCTGTGAACACCACTGGCATTCCTCATACAAGATGGTATTGTTGTAGCAAATATTTTGTGCTTGTTTTTAAATAAACTCCAGTGCAGAGTCCTGCTCTGCTGCCTCCCAGGAGAGACTGTCGTGCTCTGGCCCTCTGTAACAAAAGGCGACTCCATAATGGCTGCTTGTTTGGGCCTGGGAATGAAGCTGGCTTTTATTCCAGAAACCTTCCAGGGTTTTTTTGTGGTTTGCCGAGATCAGGCCAGTCATAGCTGCCCTCTCCCCTGGCTGGCTGTGCATTCCTGCTGCTCCCACTGCACCACTTGCATCCGCTGGTCTCCGGTCAGGAAGCCGCACGTGGTGCACATCTTCTTCCCTCCCCTCCTTTCCTCCTTGCTGTTTCCTCACTTGACAGCGGTGCTGGCTCTGATGAGGAGCTGGTGAAGTGAGACCGGGGAGAGAAGCAGGAATCCTCACTTGACAGTCCAAGGTCTGCACAGCCTGCCTGGGGTGAGAGTTCAGCAGGTCAGGATTGGTTTTGTTTTTTTGAAGCTGCCAGAAATCCCAGCAAGAAGAAAGTACAGAGGTCACTGGAAAACTTCTCTAAAGCAGCAAATGTCTGTGTTTCTCCTTAGTCTCTTCCATCTGTTGAGGTTCTCACTGGGCTTTCATTTTCTAGTTTTCAGAGCAAAACTTTCCTAGCCACCGTGGGTCCTGTGTTTTCCTGATGATCTTGATAGCAGGAAAACATTATCTACAGTGAGAGCAATCATTCACTGGAAGAACCTCCCCAGGGACACAACAGAGTCCCCATCACTGGAGGTTTTCGAGATATAATTGGGCAGGGTTCTGGATAGTCTCACCTAAGGTTCCTGTTCTCACGAAAGGTTGGACCAAGTGATCATTTGAGGTCCCTTCAACCCCGGGTGCTCTATGACTGTGATCTCATGGCCATATTTGTTCAGCCTAGAAGATGCCTTCAGTGTTTATTTTGAAAAAATTGAGAATAAAACCTTCTGTCTGTGGTGACATGGTTGTTGGGGTCCCAGCATCATGCTGCTTGGTGTTCAAATGTGCTGAATCTGCTTGTTACCCATCTATCGGGGTGGTTAGCTTGAACAGTGACTTCTCATATGTGGAAATGACTTGCCCCCAGCTCAGCTTTGTCTTCTATCTAGTCTCCTAATGGGAGAAGAAGTCAGAAACTGCTGCATTCAGGGATGGATGAGGAAAGTTGATTTTCTGACTTGTGATGACTCTTCAGCTGAACTACCCAGGGCTTAAAATAGAAAAATCTGCCATGGTTTGGGTTGAAAACCCAAGCCAGCAGCTGCACTGGTACAAGCTGGAGTGCCGAGGGCAAGTTGTTGGGCATTAGCAACTTCTGGTGACAGTGAGCAGACCGTTTTTTGGGACACCACTCCTGATATGTTGTTCTTCATGAGACAGCAGTTACGCAGCGTCTGACAGTCTGCATCAGTCTCTCTGGGGCTTGGCAGGTGTCCAGCAGACAGCCTTCATTGTACAGGATTTATTAATGCCTTCCCACCACCTCCAAGCCATTTTTGTGGCCCCTCTGTCCCACACGCAGCCCAGCCCACTGCTTGCCACGCTGTCTCCCTGCCCAGCTGCCGCAGCTGCTCCACCTCATATCGTCTCCAGCCACTGGGACAAAACCACCTCCTTCCACTTCAGGCAGGCCCACAAACCTTTGTCTGCTGGCCTGTCCTTTCCGAGAAACTCTCCTGGGAGGTTTCTTTTGCTTGTTTTTGCTTTCTTTGCACACCTTCACCTAAGGTGTCTTATCCCCACTTGGGGACCTTTTTGCCTGTATGGTTTTCCTGGCTCCTGAAACCCCTTCAGAACACACCAGGAGGTGCAGCTCGCGCCTCTGGCCCCCTTTGCTGACAGTGTTGCCGCAAGGATGTTGGTGTCTCCGGCCATGGCTCCCATCAGGTTTTGTGAAGAGGGGCTTCCTGCAGGGTCAGCGTGCTCCATTGTGGCACTTCCCCTGCAGCTGGCTTCCTCCCTCCTGCAGTGCCTAAAAATAGAGCGATCGCGGTGCTGCTGAGAAACACCAGAGAGTCCCAGCGCCGGAGCCGCTGGGGTGGCGTTTCCGTCGCCGCCTCTCGCCAAGGCAGCCCTTGCATCGGCGCTTGTTCTTTTGGCATGCTGGTGATTTTTGTTTCAAAGAGGGAAGAAGCGGGAGCCAAAGTCCAGCCTGTCCCAAGTTTGAAGAATATGTAAGGGAATGTTAAACAAGTGGAGACCGTTATTGTGTATGTGGTGTTTTAGAGAAGGGTTTCCTTGACTTGACGCTGCTCTCAGTGCATGGCCTTTAGACTTTGCACTTTAATTATCAGAAGACTGTTTAAAAGCTACAGAGATAAGAAAAACCTTAAACGTTGCGAGCATGTACAAAGAGTTTTAATCTTGAGCTGTGTTTACATGTTAGGGCTGTTCCTAAAAGAGAGCTGACAGTCTGATTAATAACTATAAAATGTTTTCACTCATAGAAGAAGAAAACATTTCATTGAAGGGATGTGTCTCCCGACCACTAGTAAGATTCACTGTGTTGCTGTTACCTCTGGGGTGCCCCATGTTCTTTTATCCTCATTATGATTTTTTTTTTTTCTCACTATCCATTAGAAATAGTGACTGCAGTCTTACCTGATTTGTATTTTTTTGCTTGTATCAAATTGCTTTTGAATGGGAAATAAGATTCACAATACTTGAGAATATTAGTGAACCCAAAATGCACTAAATATAAGGGATACACCAGGAAAAAGCAGTGTCACATTTAACTCAGCTGGTAGTGTGTTTGGCTGAGTAATCACCATGGCTTCACCAGTCTCGTGGTTGGTGAGACCATGGCAGCAGACTTGAGCCTTGAGCTAAGCTCTTGTTTCCTGAATGAATAAACTTTTATTCCTCTGTTTTCTGAACCACTCCTGATGCCTCATTCAAGCTTTGAACTAGTTATGGTGCAAGTTGCCTGCGTGAATTCAATAAGTTAAAGTAAAAAATGTTGTCTTCACTGTGGAAGAGCCTATAACAAAAAAAGTGCCAGATTTTATTGAGATGCTTAAGCAGCACTTTGCCCTTGGTTTTGTGGTTCATCTGCCTTTAAAATGTTAGCCAGATAAATATTTGTATGATGTTTAATATAAATAAACCATGTGCCTTACTGTTTATTTTACAAGATATGCTAACTAATCATTTTCATCTCTGCTTAAATATTTAAAACAGCATGCCAGGGGAACTCCGTGCTACAGCTCTGAGGATGCTGTAGAGCCCTTGTCTTGCCTCCTACATCCTCTGCCTGGTGCTACTCTTCAGCATTTCCTCTGATTTCGGAGGTGATGGAGTTACTAAACTTCGGTGTTGGCAGCTTCAAACACTTTGAGACCCAACTCATGTACTTAGTGTTCTACTATATCTGCTGCCACCTCTACTCACACCTCCTCAGCCTTAATTCTGCACATCCATAATTATCCACCCCAGGAGCCAGAATGTCCAGCCAGGCATGAGGATGCTGCCGGACAAAGCTCTGTAGTAACGCGTCTGCCTCTCGCTCTGCCTTGCAGGAATCTACATCCTGATCGCAGTCGGAGCTGTCATGATGTTCGTGGGATTCCTGGGATGCTACGGCGCTATTCAGGAGTCTCAGTGTCTTCTGGGAACGGTAAGAGACACAAAGTCATGGAAGTCACTTGGCACCCAGATTTCCCTGCTGGGCAGCATGTGGCCGTGCTTGCCTTGCTGGGGTCTTTTCCAACAAGCAGGGCTGGGAGGATGTGTGAGCACATAGGTGGGAACTAGGTGAGATCAGCAGGATTCTTAGAGACTCTTCCTCTGTATGTGAACCCCTGCCTTGTTTTTATCCCTCCCCATGGTCTGGCTGTCTTACCAAGCACCCACTAAGCCCTCTTTCTTACCTGCTGTCCCCTACAGCATCCCCTCTCACTCCATTTCAAGGCTGCCTGTAGCAATTCTAGTTCTTCTAAGGAATCATCTACTATTTTTATCTGTTTGGACAAGGAAACAGCAAAGACTTTCCATAATTTCTTAGTGAGAACATCTAGGTGCATCCTGGAAAATCCATTACTGAAGTGCTACAGGCATCCTTGATGTGAGGCAGCAGCTCAGGATTCCTGGCACAGGATGAGCTTAATTGGATAAACTGTAGCCACACCAAAAGCCTTTACCTTGGGAGCAAGGGAGACCTATTTATTTAAAGCAAGTTCTCACATGTGGTTCAGTTTAAACTTGATGCATAAAAAATAAAACTGGAAGGGTAAAACATATATATTTTTTTTTTTAATTCGAATGACTTTTCAGTACCTGGCTTCATTGGGCTGGAGGATTCTTGGTGGCGGTGTAGCAACTCACAGCTGGGGGCTCAGCTGGGACAGAGGGAAACGGAGCTGCTTTCCCTCACTCTTGCAGATGACTTCACCTCTGGCTGCTGCTGATTCCCAATAATAAGGGGATGCTTTTCCTCAGTGTTGATAAAGCACTTCTGAAGGTAGTGGATGGGAGCTCCAATAAGAGTTTGCAGGCATTATCCTGGCTGCTGGGAATACGAGGAGCCTGCACACAAATCTGACAGGGGTTGTAGCACAGCCTGGCAGCTTTGGAGTTTTGTTTTATTTTGTTAATGCAGATAATTACAGACCACTCACTCGCTCCTGAAGTTAGAGAATTAGAAGGGCAGATGGTACAACGTACCTGAGGTCTGACAGGGAAACCGGCTGCTCTGGCTGAAATTAGCAGCTCTAGCTGCTGTGCACTGCCCATGTTTGCTCACACCTTGGCTTGCTGAGAGAAGTCTGGAGATGCCTCATGAGGACACTTTACGCTGGCCAAGGCTCCCACTGTGTTCCAAGGACATTTCCAGGCAGTGTCCTCAGGGTGTTTCGGGGAAGCAGCCACGCTCCCCTTTCCTGCACCTGGGTGAGGGAGTGACTCTGGGCTTACTGCAAAAGGGAAAAGTACCGGGAAACTCCATGCTATCAAAATCCTGTGCCAAAGGCAGCATGAAAGCTGAGCAGCAAGAGCTGAGGAAGACAGGAGGGAGCCACTTGGCATGGAGCAGGCTCTGCTCCCTAAAAGGGGGCTGGGACACAGCCAGCTGCCTGGCTGGGAACACCACTGTGTTCCCATAGCATCGAGCTGCATCTCTTGGTGTTCTGCCCTGACTGGAACTGAGACTGCAGGAAGTTTTGCCTCCAAATCTGGGACAGATGAACCATCCTTCACTGGAGGGTAACCACTGCAAGAGTGAGCCCTAGTGCTTAACCAGACTTACAGTGGCATTGCACCCACAATTTAGGGTGATGTGAGTCCTTGGGGGAATTGTGGGACCTAGTCCTCTGAAGATGTTCGTACAGAATCAGGGATAGGTAGATGTTTACACAGGAGTTGATTGTTCAGGAACTGGACAAGGATGCTGGAAGTCCTTTCCTGCTGTCAGGTTAATAGTCTTGTTTCCATTTTGCTGATAACCCTTCATGTTTGCATGTGAGAGCCAGGTCATGGCATCATTCTGGAAACTCCTGTTTCCTCTGTTCTTGGAGAAAATGTCCTGAATGTGTGTTTTGAACAGAGACTGCTTAGGAGCCAGGGGCTGTTTTCCCACCCTATACTGTAATTTTGTCTTGCCTTGACTGCATTCACCTCTTTTGCTTCTTGACTTCCATGGCAACTCTCCCACTTTGGGGCTTTTCCCAGGAAGAAGTCACTGAGTGATGTTGTCACAGAGGTGATGTTGGCTGCATATGGAGCGTGCCTCTCTCTGCCTTCCCATGTGACCCTGATGTATGAGTTTACAGCTTCCCATTCCCAGTCCAACAGACCAACCATCACAACGTGTTCCCGCCATCTGAACAAAAAAATGGAGGAGTCTTTGGGGGGATGGCAGAGAGGACTGCTGGAATTGCACAGACAGGGTGGGACTGAGGGAAAATGTCAGCATTAGTATTTATGCAAAAAACTGCAGTAGCCTTGCAGGGCTGTGGATGCTAGAGAGCTGGCCATAAATCACACCCTGACACCCCCAGCTCCTCAGCAGCTGAAATGTGCTTTTAACCCTGTGCTAGCAATTCCAGTCCTCAGAGCATTTGTGGCAGAGCAGAAACCTTGTCTGGATGGTCCTGCAGGTACATGAAGCAGAGCAATGTATCTTGTGGTACACAGGGCATCTTCATCCCTGCCAGTCCCTTTGTGGGAAAGGTTTTGCTAATCCCTGCTCAGCAATCCTAGTGGGAAGTCTGGATGTGGGGTGGCATGTGATGAGTTACAGGAAAATGTGTTTGGGCTCAGTGCATGTATGAGAAAGAAAATGAAGTCAGGTGACACCTTGCTCTGATTTGTCAGTAGAAGTGCTGCTCTACACCTCTCCCCACCTAATTGCTGCAGATATGTTAAGGATCCCTCTCTTGATTTGTCTTTGCAGTTCTTCACTTGCCTGGTGATCCTGTTTGCCTGTGAAGTTGCAGCTGGAATTTGGGGTTTTGTCAACAAAGACCAAGTAAGACAACTCTAAAACCTGTGTTTGTGGGGCTGGGAGGCTGGGGCAGAACCGCAGCAGATCTCAGCATGAGCTGTTTTGCTCACAAACTGCTCCCAGACTGAGTAATGGGGGCTTGGAATAGCAATGTGACCTGGGCAGGCCACCTCACTCCTCTTGGCCGGGCTGATGAACTTTAAATGTGAGCACTTGACGGTAGCAGCTGCCCCTTAGGGTACGTAGTGCAATGTCTCAAATAAAAATAGCTTGTCTCAATTGGGTCTCCTCCATGCTGCCACGCTGTCAGTCACAGAGGGAGTCGATTCATGCATGAAGTTGTGAAGGAAAGCCATCTGCACGTCCTCGGTGCCAGGGAACAAAGAGCGAACCCAGCCGCGTAGTGCCAAAGGGAGGGGAATACCGTATAGGGAGAGCCTGCATTAACTGGATTGCTCAGTGCTTCCTGCTCTTCTCCAGTTTCATATAACCTGCTTCAGGCCATTTGTCTGCCAGCACTGGGCTTGCTGTGATCCGTATGCTGTGCACACATGAGGGGTATAAGTCCTGCCCAGGCACCCTGCTACGGACTGCTCAGATAAGGTTTCCTGGCTGGAGGAGCCGAACTGAAGGGTAGAACTGAAAATTGCAGCTTTTCACCTTCTGTTTCTGCTCACCTTCCCTTCACTATGGTCACATGTGCTCACACACACAGGTTTGGTCTCAAAATGCAGAACTGCCCGTGTATGGGAACCACGGCTGTGCTGCAGCAAGCAGCGGGCTGGGTGATGATCACTGGGCCTCAGGGGTTTGGAGGAGAGAAGGGGACTGCTTGTGCTCAAAGCCAAAGTTAGACTCTCTGGCAGAGTAGGAAATGTGTTTACTTTACTAAGAGACGTAAGCCAGCTGTGTAAGTAGGTGCTGGCCTGCTCAGCTTTCACACGCATGTGGGCAATGGCTCACAGGCTGAATGGGAACACCCTTGTAGTCATTCAGCAGGAGAGAGCATGACTTCACTGGAATAAACTCTTCTGTGGCTAAACATATTATTATGCAGGCAGGGTGCTGTTTCCTAGCAACTTTAGTGAACTAATTAACCTTTGCAGAGGGGCTGTGCCTCCTGCAGATGTTAGTTTGTGAATGCTGAAGAGTCCAAGATGTGCAACTGCAACCGACAGCAAAAAAAAAGTGAAGGCTGAGTAAGGAGGGACCCCACGGCTGTTGTGTCCCATCCTGGGGAGAAAGCGCTTGGCCACCAGAGCATAAAGCTGAGAAATGTGGGACTTCCCAGTACAGAAGTGATGACCTCAGCCCCTAAAATTAATTTTGCAGTTTAAAATGAAGGGTGGCAGTCTGTTGGCATCAGCTAGTTTTGCAGCCTTGATGATGAATGGGCTATTTTGAAGTCCCTGCTCACAAGGCAGGCTTGCTTCTCCCTGCCTTGGTTGGGAGCAATGCAGGCTGGGAGGGAAGCACTGAATGATCCCAGCCACTGAGAGCTGCATCCAGAAGGGATGCTTTTCCACATAGCTGGAGGCAGTCTCTCCCTCAGCCTGCCTTCTTGGAGATGCTTTTGATTCAGAATGGAGAGGCAATAAACAGGATTTAAAAATTTTTTTATTTTTATGTACTAGAATCAAATGGTTTGATTGGAGAGTATCATCCTCCAAAGCAAACTTTTTTGAGCAGTGTTGAAGGAATTCTGGGATAATTGATTGAAATCATGCATCATCTTGCTGCAGTTTCTTTTTTAGTATGCTAATCCAGCCTGTGCTGCCAAGAGCAGATGCTCTAGAAAGCATTTTCCCTTTCTTGCTTTTATGTTTTTCTTTTGCTTCTCTTGCATGTCCTTCTTTCATCTCTCTCTCTCAAATTATTGAAGGATGTTAGAGGAGAAGTCACAAGGCCAGTTCTCCTGAAAGTTAGGAGATTTTTGCACTGTGCAGCAGACCCTCATGGGTGGCTGCAGTTCACCAGCCAGGTGGCAGGGTTAGAGTATGGATAAGGTGTCTCACATAACCACTTGCAGGACAGCGATGTCCATAGGGACCCAGCCAGGATTTCACATCCATCTAAATGCACCTAAGCTTCCTGACGCAAAGGAGCTGCCTCACTAGGCCTTAGTGTGCAATCTCTCCCAAATTCCTGCCATCCCCTCTGAGCCATTCAATAAGCCGAGGTGCTCATACTTACAGACAGCCTTGCCTATGCACCCCACCTCCTCCTGACTTTTCCAGTGTGTCCCACCACATTTCAGTGGGAAATGTGTTGCCTGCCTGTTTTGTCTATGTAGTGGTTCAAAATGAGCCATTTCTGCATTCTTGAGCCCAGCAGCACATCCACGTGGGCTGAAAGCTATCTCAGATCTTGTGGCTCACCCTCCAGGCCTTGGCTGTCTTTGTATGCTAGACATAGCCCCTGGAGCCCTTGGATAGTGCTGGCTGGAATCTGCTGGCTGGTGGATGAGGTTCTTAATATTTGCTACAGCTGGAGGGGCTTGAGCCCTATGAAAGACAGGCCTTTTTTCATGTGCCTGTGCAAACAAACAGGATCCAAATCTATTTAAAAACTGCTCATCTTACTGCAAGTCCCATTAGAGGGAACCCAGCCTTCAAGCACATCTGCTGGGTGGGTTTTCTCCTCCTCTGGCTGAAAGGGAGTTTTTCCTGTGTCTTTCCTAGATAGCCAAAGACGTGAAGCAGTTCTACGATCAAGCGCTTCAACAAGCGCTCATGGGAGAATCAGATGCAAACAACGCCAAAGCTGTAGTGAAGACCTTTCATGAAACGGTAAGATGGTGGTGGTCGTGCTGGAGAATTAATAATGGAGGTCAGGAAAATGGATGGGAAAAGCAGAGTCTAAAGCAGATGATGCTACATGCAGGTCTTAACCTATCAAGTTTGCTGTACTTACATGTTAAGAAGCAGAGTTACACAGAGTAACTCTGAATTGAAGCAGAGTCTTCAGTATTCTCTCCATCACACGGTGCTGGGAAGTCTGGACCAAACTCTGATGAAGTTGCCTTCCATTTACCTCAGCCCCCCTGATTTAAGTAAAATTCAATGGAAGAAGAATGTAGCTCTGAAGAATTAATCCTGATACTTGGTCCATTCAGCAGGAAACAAAATCTCTGGAGAGAGTTGGTTTCACTCTCCTCCAGGATATCTATGCCAGATCTGTCTGGGACTATTGCAGGAAGCAGCTGCATTGCATGGAAAGAAAAAAGTTAGTTTGGGGACTTATTCCCCACCCTTGTTTCCCCCTCCAAAATGCCTTCTCAATCTTGGGTGGCTTCAAGAAAGTGTAATGGTGGGGAGAGCATTGCATAAGTGTTTGCCATCTGCTAATGTTGGCTTTCCATTTTTTCTTTTTTCCTCTCTTCATGTAGCTGGACTGCTGTGGTTCCGATATTTTAACAGCGACTTTCACTCCTGTGTGGAGGGATGACCTCTGCCGAAAGGACTCCATGAAAAGCTTTTTTGAGGTAGGCACAGCTGCTCTTCAGTCAGCATAGCTGCTTGGCTGCCAAGGAAATTTGGTGATTTATTGGGAAATAGATAAAGGGTAGAGATTTCGTTTATTTGGAGACGGTGTAGGATGTTGAAGGTATTTGGTTCTTCCTTTGCTGTTCCTGCTTGAGGGCACTGACAGGTGCAGAGGGGTGAAGTCTGGTTGGAAGTCCTGGGGAGATAAGCAGGACCAGGGGAAGCTGACCTGCCTTTCTGGGTGCTGGGGGCAGGCGAGGGGAAAGCAGGCTGTCTGACTGGTGTGCTTCTCTGCCGCAGAACGCGAACTGCCACAAAAAAATCGATGAGCTCTTCTCCGGGAAGCTCTACCTGATCGGTATCGCTGCCGTCGTGGTTGCTGTGATCATGGTAAGTGTGACAGCCTGGTGGGAAAGGAAAAAGCCACCTCAGGGCACCCTGGTCGTCTTCCAGCTGGGATGGATCTATCCCTCTCCTCTGGATGCCCCTGCAACTCTGCATGCAGCACCCAGCCCTATGCACCCCAGAGCTTAGGAGCATGGCGAGACCAAGGGCTTCATCATCCCTCTGGGGAGTCAGGATTTTAGGGGAGGCACCTGGCAAGCTCAGTAGAGCAGGAGCACCTGCAAGCTCAGCTGGAAGGGCAGCTCACCACTGAAACCTCCTTGCTGCCTCCAAAACCACTCATTCCACTGGCTGCCATGTTTTGTCGCTGGGGTCTGCAGTGGGAGGGGATTTGCTTGCTTGGCCATGTCAGGTTTACTCCCCTGTGAAGTGTGGATGCTGTGGGGGTGTAATATGGCATCTGTGCAAAGGCTGGGCTGTACTGCTGGAGGGATCTTGAGGCATTTGCTGTGTAGCTGGTAGCTAAAAAGCTTGTAAGGTACCACCACTGCTGCCAGTGAGAGACAGGAGAACAGCGCCTTATCTTAAACTGGCTGAGTCCATATGAAAACAGCAACAAAGAGTAGCATCCCTGCCCTTACCTCTGGCATGAGAGTGTTAATGTGGAGTGGGGGACCTTGGGATGGGGGAGCTCCTGCATTGTACTGGTTGTTGCCTCACTGGTGCCCCTGTGTCTCTCAACAGATCTTCGAGATGATCCTGAGCATGGTGCTGTGCTGTGGCATAAGGAACAGCTCCGTCTACTGAGCCGTGAGAGCCGGGCAGGGGAAGGGGGGAGCAGGGCGGACGGCGCTAGAGGGGACCCCAAGTGCCACCGAGTGACCAGGAGACATTTCAACAACAGACAAAGAAAATTATGTATATAAATGCTTCCAATATTACCATACAGTACTTATCATTTTTATTTTGAAGTACTTTTTTTTTTTTTAAAAATAAAGAAAACTTTCCCGTATCTTTGTGGCTGAGTTAGTTACACATCAGTTTTGTGTGATGGGAAAGCTGCTGTAGCAGGAGATCAAGTCCTTCCTCCCCCTTCCCCACCCCCAGTAACTCAGTTGGTGGAAGATGTATGGAGGAGAAGGCTGCAGCCTGGTCTCAAAAAACTTTGCCTTGGTTTTACCAACTTTTTAAATTGGATGCTGAAGCAGAATTTAGCATTTTTGTTAATTTGTACTCATCTTTTCCAACAATTACCCCTGTTCCCTGGCATTTCCAAGCTGTCCGTAGAGAAGCCTGGCTGACTGCCCAAAGCTTGGGAAAGAAGAGGGGAGAGGATACAGCCTCCATTGCCAGGCTGCGATGTATCCCAGGGGAAACACAGGCATTGTTCCTCTCCAGCCTGTTTCCATCAGTAGGTCAGTCCTTAACAAGTCATGCTGAAACTTTTTTACTCTCTAAAGAGTAAAAATGTTTTTTGGTTTTGTGTTGTTTTTTGGTTTTTTTCTTGGGGCTATAACTTCATAAATTGGCTCATTTCCATTGATTCATTACATTACAAGGTCAGTGGCTGGGGGTGAATTTTAGTCCCAGTTTTTCAAATATAACAAACTGAAAATTAAATTACTTTTTTAATGTCCTTCAGTGTTTCATTATAGACATATGTTTCAAGGAGAATCTAGTTCTATACCAAGTTTCCACTGTTAAGCTAATGCTCACACAGAAATTATACTGGAAAAAGAAGAAAACATAAAAAAAATGTCCTTGACTTTAGAAATCCTGCTTTTATGTACTGCAGGATGACACTTGGGTGTTCCCAACCATATGCGTACATGCTTAAAATTTCATCTTTGCATCACTCTCTTGTTCAGTGAAATTATTCTTAATTATAGCATATTGTCACACACTGTAATATTGCTGAGAAATTGTCATAATCTGATTATGAAAAAAAAGGTTATTTTTAAGACCTTCCAGTTACATTAACAGCAGATCAGCTTATAAAATCAAGGTAATTTAGCATGTTAGATCGCACCAGTTGAAACACATTCTTGTGATCTGGTAACTTTGGTTTATCACTTTGATGTAGTATGTGGCTTCTTTTATATGCCACTGTTACCATGTAGATAGAGGGGGAGAGTGACCCAGGAGCTATGTAATAAAATCAGAGTGTCACGAAAAAGATGATCTATATGTATAGTTCTATAGATATATATTTTTAAGCAAAGCCTTTTCCTTAGCCGTATGGGCACTTGAGCTGGAAATTATAGTATCTCTCAGCTCTTTGCCACCTTGAAGCAGGTAAGGGGAGGAGTTTAAATTAGTGATCACTTTCCCCACTTCAGGAGTATTTCTATTTCTTAAAGTATTTCACTTCTCCCCCTTTGTCACAACAAAGAGCTTCAGATCTGATAGGGAGGGAGACCTGTGATAATCAATCATTTTAAAGTAGTACCTTGTCCACTGCACGTGGCTGTCATGGCTATTGCCACTGCAGGATAGAAGATTCCTGCACTGGGGCAAACTGATCCATTCAAAAGTTTTTCTTCCCTTCTACTCCCCCCTTTCCTCTTCCTGCCTTTTAGTATATAGGGCCTTTAAAAAGTATATAGGTAAATATATATAAATATATATATATCAAGTTGTGCTGGGTAAAGAGGAGGAAGTGCAACAGATCTTCATATTGAGGGGTTGGACAAGAAAAGATTCAGCCTTAGAAATAGCCTTAAAGCAACACTGCCCTGAATGTCCATGTTGTGCACATTGAGAATGAGATGAGGTTCTGCAGTAGGTAACCCCTTCCCCTGCTCCCCAGCGTAGCTCCTTCAGGTCATCTACTCTGTTACGTGGCCATATGTATATGCATCATCCAAGCATGTGTGTTTACATCTATGTGCATCAGGATTGTCAGCATACAGAATGGATGTGTAACTTGCCACCTTTTTTGTTGACTGTTGGTAAATGTGTATAAATATGCCATTAAGCATTTCAATTCTGTTTTCTTTTCCTTATACTGTATTTTTGATATTGTTCAGTATTCAGTTGATGCTGTGTACATAGCTGGAGCTCTGTTTGAAGACAGACTGGGTGTCGATGCTGGTCAGGTGTGTCCTCAGACATCGTACTTCAAGGGTTTGAGTTGTCCCAGGCAGGAGCAATTGGGAGAAAGTGGTACTTGGAGAGGGAATCTGAGAGCTGTGAGAGGAGGAAGAGCAGGAAGTTTGCTCAGACTGTGTCCCACAGGGGCTGCAATTCACCCTCTGGCTCATTTCAGAGGTGGCTCACCGTTGTGGAGAGCTCCAGAGGCAGCTTCCTGGGCCATCTCCTGTTTCTGTGGCTGCTGCAGGAAAGGTGCTCAAGGAGGAGAACAGCTAGAGAAGGGTCGTGGGAGCGGGGACAGAAGGATGTTTGCAGAGAGAGGACAATGCTTTCTTTAGTTACCAGCTGAGTCCCCTCACTTGATGGAACGGTCCTCAGCTGGAGGGGTCAGCCCTGGGAGAACAGGGACAGAGAGGAACCATCAAGGCTTAAGAACAATGAAGTAGTTGAGAAACCCTCTCTGAAAAAAACTACCTGCTTGGGTCTCCTGTGAAGCTGGACCTGAGTTAACACAAACTAGAAAGGGAGCTGTGAAGTGCTGAGGGGACTCGTCCCATTGCAAGCCCTCAGGATCCAAAAGCCACAGGGCTCTTCTGCCAGTTGGTCAGTTCCAAAGCTGGCTGAGGTGAAGGGGGAAAACCCACTAGGTAGGACCCCTGCTCTGCCCCAGTACCTCTCCTGCATACCTGCGCCTTTGTGTGTGCAACGTGGAACCCTGTACTGCTCTTCTCCACACCCCCCAAGGAAGGAAAGGATGAAATTGCAGGCTGTAAATACAAACCCCTCCCTCTCAATGGAAGTGTCCCTCCTGGAGCTAGTGGCAGCTGAGAAAATGGCTGTGAGCTGAGGTGGGGACGAGGAGTGTCAACTGTCCAGGTCTGAGTTCAAAGACCGCATCGAAAGGTCAAACAGAGCCGCTGACAGCTTAACTGAATGCTTGGGATTTTTCATACTGTGGAGCATGCCACAAAGCAGTGTGTTTAACTTCTTTCTGCCTTTTTTTTTAAAGAAATGAAACAAAAGTCAATTTAATAAACATTTCTCATAGTGTGCATAGTGTGATGAACTGCTGCAATTTTACAACCAGTTAACCTTAACACCAGGATGCTTTGTGAACCAGGCTTCAACAGCATGGGTTTTTACAGCCTCTGGGAGGGGGGCCTGCAGGCAAGCTGAGTATGCATCTGGACTGGTGCTGAGAGAAGGCAAAAAGGTTGCTTGCCAGAAGTGGTGGCTACTGCAATTGTGCCCCCCCTCAAGGGAAGAGGGGCACAGCTGTATGGGAGCTAATGTGGATTGCAAAAAAGAGTGACTGTGCTGAAATTCGGTGGGGGGGTTGGGGCGTGGTGGCAGCACTGCACACACTCGAGGGGCTCCTCCTAAAGTCACCGAAAATGGCCCAAAATGCCCTGTGCTGCCATCTGGACAGGGACTGGGCTGGTCTGCTTTTTGTGGATGGTCTGGTAATGCCACCATTGCTGCTCCCGCCTGCCCTTCTGCACCATCAGGGGAAAGCCTGGCTGAGAGCAAGGTGGGAGGCCACGTGCTGTGATCCCTCAGCTGCCTGCCTTCCTCTGTCCTGTCTTGGACTTTGCGCTGTGTTTAAAGCAGGAATGTCCCGCGGCGGCTGCCATCCATCACCCGTGCTGGTACAGAGAGGGAGGAGATGCGGGTGAGGGAGACAAAGGAGGGAGCGCAACACTGAGCTGCTACAAAGTAAGGCAAGCCATGCTCCCAGCGGCTGTGCCTGTGCTACGAGATCATGCCCATCTGTTGTTCTTTCACTTGTTTACCTGAATGTTAATGGAGTCGGACATAATGACTTCTGGAAAGAGAAAAAAAAGTGATATTTAAAATCAATAAACAAAAACAAGAAATAAAGCAATTCCCCCTTGTTAGTAGATTTTTAATGATGTGTTGTCAGATCTTGTTTCCTTCCATCGCATACTGATTTCTGCCACGCCTTCCAAGGGAACAGGCTTGTCTCATTCTTGTATTCAAGCAAAATTTGGGCTGCAGGGAATACCGTCCTCAGCTGACCCTCTAGGTGGTTTCCCATGAATGTGATGCTCTTTGCTTCATGCCTTAAAACATTTGGATTGTGACACTGCATTGTTGCTCCAGATGGGAATAAAATTATTCCTGCCTCTGGAGCTAGGATTAAGCTGATGTGAGTCACTGTCAGACCCAGGCTGGTGTTTGAGTGGGAGAAACAATAGTGGAGACTAACTGGCAAAGCACAGCATGTATTTGGCATCCAGAGTGTGTACCTTGGGACCTCAGCCTGGAATTAGAGCTGGGTTCTCAAACCTTCCCCAGCTAAATGCAGTCCCCTTTGTTTGCACTTCAGGTCTGAGTATGAGCATTGATGTGCTTGAAACAGATGAGCTGAATATGATACTGGGAGAGGACTGGGTAAAGCAGGCCCCTTTAAGGTTGTGTGGAGATATGGGTTATCTTTGGAAAACAGCAATCCTGCCACATCAGAGTATGTGAGGCCATGTGGATAACCAACTGTGAGGGGAAGGGTGGATGGAGTGCTTGCAGCTTGTTTGTGCTCATATTGCACAGACAACGCTGGCTTACGCTTCTCTTTAACATTTTTCTCCAGAGATCTGAAGGACCTGGAAAGCCACTGGAGACCTTACTGTGGAATTCCGCTGCCTAGGAATGTGACTGTGGAATCTTTTTTTTCTCTTGTGAAACAAGATTTTTCAGGAATTAAAAATAAAAGCATGAATTTTTCTAAACTAGACCAAGCCGGGATTTTTTCCAGTGGAAATTCTTTTCCTCCTCCTCCCAAACTAGTTTGTTTTTTTCTTTTTAAAACCTCCTAGAGTGTTTCCAATGAGAAGTTTGGGAGGCATTTTTTGCTTTTGGCGAGCTCTGTTTCGTAAGCTTCTTCTGGGCTGTTTGTTTTCTAAGTAGCAATGAGCCTAATTGTCTCATACTAAGACAGCTGTGATTAACACGCATAAATTGCTTATGCCTTTCCCTAATCAGAGGTGTTGAAGCTGTAACTACGAGTTGCCATATTCTCACAGGAGGGAATAAATCCAGCCAGGTCTCCCATGCCAGAGCTGTTCATGGTGGAGGTTCCTGCAGAGGAAAGCACCCTCACTGCTGGATCTGGCCACACCCTCCCTCTGCCTGCCAGTCCCCAAGCAGGCTCAGGGATGAAGGATGTGTTCGTGCCTGTGCTCACATTCCTGTTTCCTTTGCTGGGCATGACAGCATGGCCCTTCCCAGAAAAAAGGTGACTGTTTCAACAATCTCATTCACTGTCAGGGCTGTGGTAGGGCTGGGAACTGTGGCTGCACCAGTGGAATTACAGCCCCCAGAGAGGAAATATCTGCCACCAGTGGGTGCTGAGTGGGAGAGGGAATTACCTACCTGACCAGCTCTTGATTAAGTGGTAGACACAGGCTAGGAACCCCAAGTCCCGTAAGTACCATGCTGTGCTCCTGAACTACATAGAGGCTGCGTATTTTTGCCTGACCACTTCTTAGTTTCAGCCTGGGGAGCATCACATTGCCTTGCACAGGGCATAACCTAAGGAGGAGGTCACAGAAATGCTGTTCAGTGCAAACCCTTCAGCTGACCTCTGGTGGCCTGGTGCTTTCACTTCAGTGCCCACAGAGCTGGAGCAAACAGAAACCACCTCCCAGGTGCTAAAACTGTGGCATAACCGAAACCCACGTTGTTTTCACACTTGTAGACACATTAGTGAGTATATAAACTTTGCAACTACTGTGGACTGCCTGGTGTTTCTCACTGGATTTAGATGACCCAGCTCAAGTGCCAATGGTTGCAAGTAACACTTCTAATTACAGTTTAATCACACCTTTTCCTTTTTTATTTTTTTTTTAAAAAAAGGTGTTTCTTGGCCCTGCTTTGCTAGGGCATTCCCTCATGCCAGAACACAGCTTTGCTGAGTACTGAGAGGTGTTGGTGTTAGGCCAGGCGAGATGGCACGCACACAACACCCTGCCTGCTGACTGCAAGCAACTGCTGAGATTTCCTCCAGCAAGGATTCATGCTGTTAAATGCAAGGCTCAGTGTTGGTTGATGGTGCTCCCACAGGTTTTGTTAGAACAAGAGGTCTGGGTAGTTTTAGAGTTCTGTGGGGTTTTCTTGTTAATGTTAACTTCAAGGCCCTCAGCTGGTTCCAGTGACCTTTTCAGCCTTTCATTACGTGTCAGTATCAGGCACTTTAGGGCAGTGATAGGGAAAAGGAAAAAGCAGCAAGATTGGGAGAAGGGTTTTCTTAGTACAAATACTCTGTAGTTAAATCAAAATGAACAGACACCCCCAACTGTTTTTGTTTCTTTTTAAAAATTGAAGTAATTGCAGAGAGTATTAATTTTGCTCATAAAGGACTTCAGTTCCCTCCCACACATGCAATGTCTCTAACAAAAAAAGGGGTTGTGGTGTCTCCCTGCAGGTCCTCTATAGGCTGGCAATAACATTGTTATTGTGAAGAACAGAGTTGATAAAGGCCTTCATAGCCCGCCTGCATTAAAACTCACTCCACAGGAACTAATTTTATGTAGTTATCTTAGGGGAAAATAGCACCAACACGGGTAAACAGCACTGGAATAAATCTAATCTGCTTGCAGGACCAAATGAAAGTATAAAGTAAAACAAGTAAGTGAAGCTCGATGTAGAAGAGAGGTGGTATCAAGCCCTGAATTCTGAAAACGCACCCCACAGGGGATTTCAAGGCCATTTGTAGGATTTCATTCTGGCAAATGGGAGAGGACAACTCATTTATTTCCTTCAGGCTGCACCAGTCTGGCTTGGTATGACTGCCTTCTCCCAGCAGAGGAGGTTGCAGTGGTCATGACTCTGCTTTTCCTTTTTGCCTGCAGGAAAATACTCTTTTCCCTCCCCACCTCCCCTCAAAAGTTGCAGAATCAGCTGCATGTGGCCACATCTGAGTAACCTCCATACTCCTTCCAGATGCAGGAGATGTTGAAAAATGCATCTTATTGCTCCATCTGGCTTGCAGGATCTGGGTGGCTGCTGGGAAATGGCCTGCTGCTTTCCTATAGCCTTGAGGAGAGCGACCAGTGGTCCCTGCCCCAGGCTCCGAGCACAGGAGCAGCGGAAACAGTTACTGGATGGGGCCAAACAACAGATTTATTTGCAGGAAAGGAGCATGAGGCACCCGTGACGGGGCTGAGGCTGCTGTGCATTTTCACATGCCACCCCCACGCACAGGGATGTGCTGGCTTCCTGCAGACATATGGAGCCATCTCTGCAAATGAGCGGCCCCTTGGAGCCTGCACGCTGGACACAGCCCGCTCATTCGGATGACGGCTTGTGCTGCAGTTCAGATCCCCCTTCCAGCCCTCTCTTCAAGCCACCTCAGTTCAGGCCAGCAAGGGGAAAACACTTTACCATCTGTTGGTCTTCAGACTCTGACTCATTATTTTTATTTCAGCTGTCGCCAAGCAATAGCAAAAATCCCAACACACCAGCATATCCACTGCTGCAAGCTGCCTTGTCCTCAGCCACCAAAGAATGAACAGCTCAGCCTCAGTTCTCCACAGTGTGCAATTCTAAATCTCACAGATTTACAGAATAATCTGAGTTGGAAGGGATCCACAAGGATCACTGAGTCCAACTCGTAAGTAAATGGCCTGTGTGGTGATCAAACCCACAACCTTGGTGTTACAAGCACCATGCTCTAACCAGCTGAGCTAATTTCAGGGTCTTGAATAAAAAACCAGGAAGGAGGAACAGGGTACATTCAGGTTCCTTAGTCATCAATACACACAGCATCCCGGCAAAAAGTGAGAACTTGCAGCCTCTGGAAATGGAGAAATGGGGCTTGTCCCTGAAGGCACCCACATCTACAGGTGACAGAGACACTGGAGGTGGTGTTGCCCTCCCCTGCCCCTTCAGGGCCCTGATCTAACCAAGAACCAAGATTCAAAACAAGACAGTGCCATTGTCTGCACCAGTCTGTGTACCCTGCCTGTCTCCACTCTTACAGAAATGGGACGTGCCACCGCTTACTCCACATCCATTTTTCTGCTTGCTCTTTACTATGCTCAGAGACCCTCTCCTGCTGTGTCCCCAACACCCTAGACTGTGTTACACAGCACTGGAAGCCTTTACCAAGGTTTACTCTTCCTTTCTGGGCATTTACTGCCCTCCTCCTTTCCATTCCTGCTTCACCTACTACAAGATTCATGTTTTCCTTTCCTCCCTCCATCTGGATACCCATTTGAATGCCTGTGTCCGTACTACCATATGCGTATACATTAAAAAAATAGGATCACCAAATGGGGAAACACCTCTAGAGCTGTTCTAAAACTTCAGCGTTGACTCCAGCTAGACGGAAGACATTTTGCAATAACCTCATCACTGCTGCCAAGTGTATTCCGAACACAGGCCTTGTGTCATAAATTACCGTAATTAGCAACACTCCAGCAGGCAAAAGTATGTATTTAAAAACTGAGGATGCATATGAAGTGGCTGCAGTTTATATTACGGGTGAGTCACGGTGAGGCCCAGCTTGAAGGGAGCCAGTGAAGCCTCTTGCAGCCACAACACTGTCTGGCACAACCCCCGGCACAGCAAACCCTTTTTCCTAAACATAGGGAAAACAAGCTGGATACTGAAGCCTCTTGGGAAATGTATTTGCGCCTGAAAATTTAAGCTTTTTGCTGAAATAAGGGGAAAACCCAAAATCGAGCCTCTTTGGCCAGCGGCAATAAAACATTTTCAGACAGAGCTCCACTTCTTGACACACGCGCAAAAAATGTTCTTCTGGGGCGGAAAATGGAAACTTTTTTTTTTTTTAATTTGGATGGATAGTGGTTTTATGCCTCAAGTGACTTGGGGTTTTCTGGTCTGAGAATAAACACGTAAGGGGGGGAAAAAATGAACAAAACAAACAAACAAATAAAAAACTTCGGATGTGTTCGTAGTGGCCAAGCTCTGCTTTTCCGATGAGAACAAAAGCTGGGACTTTTTTTTTTTTTTTTCCCCAGACTGCGACTGCGGAGGGCGGCGGCGGTGCCACGCCTGCCCCTCACGGCGCCGGGCAGCGCGGGCGAGCCGCGCACCGAGCTCCACACTCGGCCCAGCACCGAGCCCCTCACAGCCCCGCACAGGCTGCGAAATGTCGGCGCTGCGGTGCGCCCTG
This sequence comes from Gymnorhina tibicen, assembly GCA_013399875.1. NCBI lineage: Eukaryota > Metazoa > Chordata > Aves > Passeriformes > Artamidae > Gymnorhina > Gymnorhina tibicen. The sequence continues at coordinate 1,090,423 of VXAZ01008299.1, read as the reverse complement.
GGAGCTGTAGTCCCGCCGCTCAGCCCCGCTTCGCCCCACGCCGCGGCTCGCAAAATGTCCCCCGCCGAGGGAAGGCGGCGGCCTACAACTCCCAGGAGCGCCGAGAGGGGCGGGGCGGGGGCGGGAGGTGCCGGCCCCTTCCGCGCCGCTCTCACCGCCGGGAGTTGTGGTCCCGCCGCCGTTTTGTCCCCTCCGTGGAGCCTGGCAGGGACTCGGTGTCCCGGCGCGCCGCGGGCTGTGGGCGGAGGGGCAGAGGCGAGAAAGGCGGGCGGCTGCTGTGGAAGTTGTTGGGGCCGTACGGTGTCGGGGTACGGGGCGCTCCCCCTTCCATTTTCTGCCCCTTCCATTTTCTCCCCCTCCTTTCCCTTCCTCGGGAGGGTGGCGGCGCCCGGGGTGCACAGGCCAGCGAGGGGCGCGTGTGGTGCGGGCGGTTCGTATCCAGCGGCATCCCGGGCCGGGAAGGGCGCTGGGCCCGGGGCGGACGGGCGGCACAGCTGGGGCTGCAGCGTGACCTTCCCCTCCGCGGGGCGAGTGCCCAGGGGCCGCTGCTCTCTTCGCTGTTCCTCTTCTCCCTGTTCCTTGGCGCGGGGGCCTGCGCATCCCTGTCCCGAGTGACTGTGTGTAAGACTGTGTGACTGTGGGCTTTGGTGCCGTACTCTCCGTGCCATGAGAGCGGGCCTGTGGCCGTGGTTTGGGGTGACTGAGCTCTCGGTCCTCCTCACAGGCTGCAGGAAGACGCACAGAGCCTGTTTGGGCAACACCAGGATGGAGGAGCCTGCTGGGGACCTTCCCATCCGGGCAGACGTCATCCTTTCCGTGTCGTGCTGTGATCATGTCACCGTAACAAACCTGTGAGTGAGTCTGGGGTGCTGTGAGGGCCAGCATGTTTGGCTACTGACGTTGCTAAGGCTAAAACATCTCCTTAGGAGCAGAATTTCTCCTTTCTGTCTTAAGTGCTCTCAGACAGGAGATGCCCATGATGAACACTTTTATTGCCACCTGAAAACAGGTATTTTATTTGATTGTGCACTTCAAGGCTTCTTCTGAGTTGTAGTCGTTACTTTTCATGTGTTCCAAAACTACGCAGAAGACTGTATCATTTTAAGAAGATTATTTCCCACTAGCGTTTTCAAAAGCAGCCGTCAGATCCTTTTTGTCAAAGGCACCCAGACTTGACATGGAACATAGCACTCTGTGTGTTGGGTTCCTCAGAAGTTTCTCTGTGTTTTATGCTTCATGAAAATCCGGCCCTAACTCTGAACATGACCTTTCTTTGAAAACAGAAGTCTCTGCTGCCCATGGTCTTAATACTTAGCAGCACTTACTGTTTGCAATGCATAACTATTATTTTTGTATCTTCATAGTTGCATTTAATACTGTTTATTTAGTACTGGCTTTCTGCACATGCAAATTACAGCTTGAATTTTTTTTAAACCTCTCTTCATTGTACAGGATAAAGTTGGCAGTGTGAATGTGGAGACTGGGTAAATATAGTGGTGCCTGCCTTATTAGGCTGTGTGCTGTTCTTCTGCCAAAAATTCAGTAATATCTGTGGACTTTTATACCACCATGAGTTTGGGTCAGATTTAGAACCCAGGTCTGCAGCTTTGGATGACTCAAGGGGACAGAATTATTTTTAAAACTACATTTCCAGTATTGTGATGGAAATGTTTGTTTTCTAGGGTGGAAGTGCTGAGATCTTTGGTGGCTTTAACTGACCCTCAGGAGGGGAAGCTGACTCAGTCTCAGGAGAAAGTGAGTGACTAACAGACTTTCCATGTCTGTTTACTGCATCGTTTCAGAAGAGCCTATAATTAGGTAGCCAAGCTTATTCTAATAATATGTTAGAACTGTTTCCATGATTCACGTGAGCTGAACCAAAACGTGTGTGTGCCAGCTCTCTTTCCAATTGCCCAGCAAGTGATAGCGTGATCACTGACCACCTGAGTTCAGCAAGGTTCCCTTTGGGCAGGTGGCACTGTCAGGTATTCCAGCTGCTCCTGAAAGTCAGGCTTCAAATCACGCTGTCATTTACTGACTGAAGGGCCAGCTCTTGCGGGCCTGTGGTTACAACCTCCCCTCGTTTCCATGTGCAAGTATGGCTTGTGTGATTAGTTTTCTTAATCCAATGGGATTGATTTCTTGAGCTGGCTCATTTTTACCGATTCCTGGAATCTAGTAATGACATGAGAGCTTAAAGCTAAAGGAAGGAGTGGAGCTTGTACTTTATGCCACATTAAAGCAGACTTGAAACTGTGGCCCTGATATTTTTGTGGGTTTTCTGCCACTGACCTGGACCAGTGACAGTGTCCTTTATAATAGACAGAACGTGATGGCTGTTGGAACAGCAGGTACAGTGCTAAAGCAATAAGGATTGTAATGGCCAAATCGAAGTGTGAGAAATTGGATGTGTTTTTGTGGAATTTTACAGTGTGAATAAACACAGGGTGTAATATGCAGAGGTCATTTCTGTCTCTTGGAAGATGTATAAGACAGCTTTGGGGGATTCAGATTTACTCAAGAGCTTTATGTTCATCTTTTAGTAACTGGACCTGCTGTAACCTGTAATGAAATTTGGTAGCACGACTTTCAATTACTTCATATTCTTGTATTCAGTGTCATGTAAATCTTGAATTTTAATGTGCATTCATTCCTTAAATAATGTTTTCATTTGAAGCAAAATTGCTCGGGAATCCCTAAAGCATAGCTAATTGCTATATTGCAGTTGAAATTATTTTGCCTGACACAGAGTGATGGTCTCATTCTTGGTTCTCATTTCACAGTTAAGTTTTTGTGCTCCTTTGTATTCTAGGCACTAAACTCACTGGGCATTTGGAAAACTGTATTTAGAGTTGTTCCTGGGCCTACATCGAAGACGTCAGTGGAGTGACAGCTCAAAGATGGGAGACCAGGAGGCACGTGAACCTTTTCTGGGAATAGTGACTGATGGTGCCAGAGACTATGAAGGGGCTCTGCCCTCAGACACGTTGTCACTCAGCGATTCTGACTCTGATGACTTGGGGCTGGCGGGTGAAGCAGAAGTTGATACAATATCTCCTGAGGAGCCATCTGTAGATGAAGGGGATTTCAGAGCAGGGGAGACCCCTGACTCTTCAAACAGTGGTCACAAATCTCCTGTCCAGCCATTCCATCTGAGGGGCATGAGTTCTATGTTCTCTCTCCGTAGCCAGAGCATTTTTGATTGCCTGGAAGAGGCAGCCAAGCTGTCTGTGCCCTCGATGCCTGAAGATAATGTTGTTGATGGGAGGTTTAAGCGTCCATTGCCTCCGACCACAGTTTCAGCTAACTTGGTCCCAGAAAACATGGGAAAGCAAGCCAGATCCATGCAGGCTCCCAAAACCTCTCCTGCAGTGCCTGACTACATGGCACACCCAGAGCGCTGGACCAAATACAGCCTAGAGGGAGTTTCAGAGTCCGGTGACAAGACTAACAGGGCAGTGGCCATGGAATTTCTAGGTGGTTTGAAGAAGAGAGGGGAGCAACAGAGCTCGGCTACGCAAGATAGCTACACCCCATCCTTCAACCAGGACCCTTCCAGCTGTGGAGCTGGGAGGATTGTCTTCACCAAACCAACTAAAAGAGGTGCTGATGGACTGGAAAAGAAAACATCAACAGGGGAGGATGATAAGAAACAGATGAAGACAGATCTGAAAGGAAAATCTCTTAAGAAGACTGATGACTTGAGGGAAGAAGATAAGGTAGAGCTGGGGCACTTGGATAGTGACAGTGGAAAGGCAGCAGAGGAGGAGGAGTGCATGATGGAGGGGGACCGGAACACAGAAGATAAACTTGATGCAAGGCTTAGTGGTGCAGGTGAAGAGCCATCGCTGGGAACAGTTGGATTCCACTGCAGTAAGAAGAAGAGCAGGAAAAATTTCCGACCTAAAGTAGAGGATGAAGGGGAGGAGGAAGAGTCCTGAAGGATATAGCACACTGGAGACATCCCAGGACTCGTTCATTTTTTTTCTCTTTTTTTTCTTTTTTTCTGGTCTGAAAACCACACGATAGCTTTTTGTCCAACATTGGACAAATTGCATCATAGCCACCAAGAATATTTTATATTGTTAGAAATTAAGCTACCTAAAATAAACTCTAGATTTTTTGTTTATGAGAAGTCCATGGGCACAGGATAGTTGCATCCTGGCAGGAGAGAATAAGGTGTGCTTTGTTTGCTTGAACAGCTCCCTGCGTTTTGTTCTTGGAGCTCAAGTATCCAAAGAAACAGAAGTGTTAGATAAATTGCAGGGCTTCCTAGTAACTCCCAGTTTTGGAGTTGTTCCCAAATCCTGTGGAATCCTGGAGAAAAGGTGATGAGCTCATTATGCAGCAATTTTTAAACAATGAAAATAAAACCTAGTCTTCCACTAGATGTGATTTCTCCTGGCCCTGTCCCCAGGAAGGAAAACCCTTTAACTTTTTTGTTTTGAAAGCATCCCTCTCATTGCCATTGAGGGTGAAAGCACAGCAGTGCCCAGTTAAATGATGTGATGATCCTTGACCTGCATCTTTGTATGTCCTTTCCAGGAGGTTCTGCCTCCATATTGATTGTGTGTGGATTGGGGGAAATTTGTGGGAATGAGGTATTTATACCAGAACTGGATACTTTTTTGTTTTATGTGATACAATAAACTTTCAGTTGTAACTTGATTTCATCTCTGAACCATGTTGAGTAATGCAGCTGTAGTTTTACCAAATACTTTATGTGATTTGAAAACTGTCTTGAAAACCTTTTAGAGTGTTACTCTAAGTTTGCCATCTTGTTAACTTCTTCCTCGAGTCTTACAGATTCTAAACCTCACATTTTTAACATTTTCAATCGTTTTACAATGTAAAATCCCCTCGTAGGATGAGTCATCTCATACAGTGAATCACATTGTAAGGAATGTCAAATATAGTAGGTTTTTTCCACAGTGTTAGTAAATTTAATAAATAAGGTTGAAAGATTAAATTCTTTTAAAGGTTATATGATTTGAAACTCAAACTCGTTCAGGTCAGTATGAACTGACTTTTTTTTTTTTGACAGTATTCTAAATGAACCAATCCCAAGGGTAGTATTTATAACTGCGTAGTGGAAGATTAATTCTTAAAAATTTGTGATATTTCTTGGTAGACTCTGCTTGCTCTAACTCTGAAGGGTGTTTGAGAGGGTGACTTCCTCTGGGGGGGAGTCTGTCTTAACAATAATTAACTGGTAGGCCCAAACCACTTGGGCTTTGTGTTTGAACAGATGCATCATTTGGCAGAAGAAGCAGAAAACAATATAAAAGGAGCAGTTGTGCTCCATCTTTTGAAGCTCACCTTTTCATTTTAAGAGCAGAATGTATTTTCTCCTGAGCGTTAATGGGTCATTGGTAAAAACATTGGTTGTTCCACTGTCTGTGAGTGGGAGATAGCAAGTCCAAATGGATAGATTTTGGGTTTCAGTGGATAATTAGAGTGCTGATCACGATGAAAATAGTAGCCATTTCAAGGTGGAAGCTCTGCCAAGAGCAGGGAGTGCTGGTTATGAGATGTCTATTTTTTCTTATCAAAAAAATGCATCTCAGTACAAACTTACTGGGTTTATGAGTTCTGCTTGCCCAAGGTGAGGAACAGGTAGGACTACCAAAATTCCATCGCTGCTAATGGAGTCACAGGCCTGGGGCAGAGCTGAATATCTGAACAAACGCGTGTTCCGTGAAGCCATCATAACAAGATTAATATCTGTTAATAAAAGACTCATTTTTGTCAGAGCTGAGATTTATTTTTTTTTTCCACCTCTGGTAACAAAGCTTTTGTGCAATCTACAATTACATTGCATAGAGACAATATTATATGTGTGAGGAGAGGAAATGCATCCGAAGCTTATCAGTGTCAGACACAGCCCAATACTTCCCCCTTCTGATGCTGTTTATATTATTCCGAAGAAATTTCCCCTTAGAGGATGGTTTTGATATTTTAGTGGTGTATCTTGCAAAATTCTAATAAAGCCAGCAAGCTTTTGTATGCTAAAAATGTACCAGCCAGTTTAAGTAATGGAAAAAGCCACAAACAGCCCAAATTCCTAGTCTGCAGGATATTTCTTGGTACACATTCTTGTTTTAAAGTCTCTTAAGTGATTTTTTTTCCCCTGACCTTTGAGAAAGAAAAGTAAAATGAAATCAGATGCTTAGGTATAGAGGAGGCATTCCATGTGGTGTGATACACAGAGGCAAAAGCTCCTTTCCAGCAGGAATCTGGCAGCAGCTGTGATGGGGCACAGGAGCAACAAAAACCAGGTGATTCCAGTCTCTGGAGTTGAGTGAGGAGCTCTCAAGAAGGAATACCAGCAAAGGAGTATCTCACAGGAGCCAGCGTGGGAAGAGAAGCTGGTGAGCACAATTGTTTGAGAGTTGTAGGAACTCCAGGAACTATATGGATTGTAGTGGTTCACTATTCAGGCCCTTTCCTGTAGAAACTATTTCTTGATTTCCTTTTCTAAGCAGCTCAGGAGTACAAGCTTGATTTCTTGGCCAAGGAAGGAGCTTGTTTTTGAGTGCGTAAACGATGGCCCTTCCAAAGGGGTGACTCCCTTGAACAGAGAAGTGTGGAATTTGGCAGTGATGATGGTGGATTGAGGGTGTGGTATCTGGAGAACAAATGGTATTTAGAAAATAAGGTGGTAGAGTCACCCTGGAGGAGAAAGCTTTTAGTGCTGTTTGTGGAATGGTTTTGGAAGAAGGACCAAGTGCTATAAGAGCAGCAGGAAAGAAAGCTCAAGAAACCAATGGAAAAAGACCCAAGAAATCCTCAGTAATGTCAGCCACTGACAGTGCTTAGCATAAAGAGAGAGCTTGCCCTCAGGCCTTCATGAGATTAGGATTTTACTTCTACAGTAGCTCAGTAGGACAAAAGGTTTAACGTGAAGAAATAGAATAAAATTTAATTATCAATGTATTCGATGTCAGTCTCAAACTGATCTGCACGCTCTTCTCTTTCACTTCTTTGCGGCGAAGGCGCTTCTGCGTTGGCACTCTTCACACCTAATAGGATTGGAAAAGTCATGTGCTTGTTTAAAAGCCTTAGGACAAGGGGTACATAGTAGTAATTGCTTAAGAAACTTTGAAATGTTGAAAAAAAAAAGATGCTGTAGATTGTAGTACTTTGCATTTGCTCAGTAAATGATAAACACAGCCTTATTTTTCAGCTATTTAAATTTCTGCATTAAATTTTTTCTATTTTATGCAGTTACAGTATTAAAATGTCTGGGAAGCCTGCTATGGGATGGAGTTTTTTTATTGGAATGCTGATAATGAAGCAGCTCATATAAGTGTTTATAAACTTCTGACAGAATTAAGTAAAGCTTGAGGTTAGCTCAAATGTGAGTGACTCAAGGTCTTGTCTTGTCACGACTTTGTTGAGTTTTCCAGCTGCTTCTTTTTCCCATGTAGTATATATATGCTCAGTTTATGGGTTTTGGAGGCTATTTTGTGTAATAGATAGCAATAGGTAGATATTGAAATAGGTCATTAAGAAAGATATCCAGCATATTTGTTGTGTTGGATATCCTGCAGTGGCTGAGAAATAGTTTATTCCTGTCTCTAATGTTTTAAACTCCAAACAGTGGAGCCCTGGGACACAAGACAAGATTCTTAACTGACAGAAATAGCTGCAGCTCTGAAGGCAAATGAATTCTGTTAATTAAACAAAATAGGAGAATTGCTCAATTTTTATTTTTAATGATTATTGTTATGCATTTTAAACATTTTTGTTATACTTCAGTAGGATTATCTCATGGACTCAAGAAACCCCCAAGGCAATCCTCTGTTGCAAATAGATACTTGCTTATGTGCTTGAACTGGGTGAGATTATTCTAACTCACACTAAGTGACAGTCCTTAAATGTATTTTGTGAAAGGTAATTTTTTTCATTCTGAAGTAAGAATATTCTGTTCCCTGTTTATATTCCCATTACCTCTAGGTATCTCCTCATGGGGTTATTTTCCAATCTGTTTTTCCCACTTTGCATTTTTTTAACTGCATTGTTCAGCTGTATTAATTAGCTTTCCCGTGATTGTTTTCAGTACTTACATGTATAGTTTGGAGCTGGTTGAGTGCACAAGAGGTTGGTTTTGGTTAAAACCTCTGCCATGGAGGAGATAACAGCTGTACAGTAGCAAATCTACAAAATAGGTAGTGATTAAATACCTGCCCTTTTTTGTGAGTATATTGCATTACCTCAAGCTGGCACAAATTTACTAAATCATTCCTTGTGTGTTTCTGTTGGACCTTTATAGCCTGACTTTTTTTTCAGGAAGCCATAAAAGGGATAAGAAGGGAGCAGGAAACTGTAGTGGGAGTATTAAGATAAGGAACTTTCAGCGAGGCCAGAACTATACTGGACAGTCGTAGAGATAAAGAAAATAAGAGTTGTGCTACATAGGAGGTGCTAATGCATTTTCAGACTGTGTAAGAAATGTTGTTTGTTTATATGTCAAGGGTTTGTCATCAAAATCTCAAGACAAGAGTTTCCTGGTATTATTTGGATTTCGTAATTGCATGCTGGACACTTCCCTTTGAGATGCTGGTACCTGCTATGGTAAGAAAATTAGAAAAACTGATGTACAAGAAGATTAGGTCAGATCAGACAGAATGTGAGTATTTTCCAAGCTGATGGTTTAAATAAAAGAAAAGATTAGGAGAAGGACAAGAATGGATGGGGGGGAAGAGGAAGCATTTCATTCCAGAAGCATCCTTCACAAAGGAAATAAACACTTCTCAAGTAAACTACTAAAGAAAGCAAGAAATGTTGTATTCCCTTTTCTCCTTTCTACAGGGGTTTAGAAATGTTTCTTTACATATGTATATCATGGGAAAGCAGTAAGGAAAGTGAAACCATAACACAGAGCCATTTCTCCTTCCCTTTATACCTAGGTAGGGTCTGCCAAACCACCATTAAATGAGAGAAAGATGGTGAAATCCTAAAGCTGATATAAATGCCCAGAAAATACTACTTACCTGGGCTTCCAGAACTTTAAATCGTTTTTCTTGTTCTTTCAACCCACTAAAATACTTAGACAAATTATCCACCCTGTGGAAAACAAAGCAAACACCTTGAGCAAAAAGGAGAGGCCTCAGAAGAAATCATAAAACACAAACCATGTGTAACTTTACTACAGCCATGGCCCTTCACTGCAGTTCCGTGCTGCTCAGACATCCCACAGCCCCCTAAAAGTTTTGTCCTTTTGAGGTGTTCCCAGAAGTATTTTCTGGGCAGAGCAGCATCTTTGGAACACTCTCATGCACCTGTTGCCTAGGGACTCACAAGTGACAGATCAGGGCAGCCGTTCAGCTTCTGGTGAGGGCCACCTAGCCCCAGTTACTGTGGAAATCAAGGGCAGCAGAAAGAAGCAGCTCTGTCTCTTCAGCCACTTGTGTCTCTCCCACCTGTATCCAAAGGAAGCTGATCCTGGTGTGAGATCTGAGGCCACAATAGAGATAAGCCACTTAAAATTTATGCAAGCTTTCATTTCTGGAAACTGGCTTGACAGTCAAATCCCTTTTTCATGCAGTCCAAAGGGATTGCTTAGGGAACTTCCATACAGTGCCTCCAAATCACAGAATTATCCCCATGCTTTCTGCATCCTTCACCTGTTCCCCCATCAGTTCCTTATTCTTAGCATCTGATTCCTCACAGGCTTCGCGAATCCCTATCTGGTTTCTCCTAGCTACTGTTTCAAAGTTTCCCTCTAACAGGCTACGTTCCAATCCCATTTATGTGAAAAACCTGCTGCTGGGTGGGTCTAATGCATTTTGAGATTGGCTCAGTGCAAACAAAGTTCAAAGAGTCACTTTCTGGGGGTTTCCTAAGGTTTCAAAAACACACTGCTACCACCTGAGAGTAAAGATAAAAGCCATGGGGTTAGTGGTGTTCATCTGAATCTCTTCCAGTCTTTTCCTGACTCTGCTATACCTGAAATTCTGTGAAGCCAGATGTATTCTCACTTTTCCCCTCCAGTAACTTCACCTGCAATGTATCATCTTTATTCTTTATGATATAAAAGATATAGTGCCCTCTGTTTGGAAGCAATTGTACATATATTTATTGCATTATCTCAACAATTAAGCACTTACTCCAAGGGTTTGTCAGTGATCTGCTTATGAGAATAAAGTTTAAACCTAAGTAATCATTCTAAATTATGTTGAATTAAGGGTGTATGTGAGTTAGAGGGAGAGTATTTTCCAAGAACATAAGTATGCTGTTCTGGTCTCCAGCTATTCTGTGAGTTGGAGAGATGGAGGTTTGTTTTGAAAGAAAGCAGACAGCACAGGAACGTTTCCACAGAACCTTCTTACTATGGTAACTTACACACCCATTGCGCCTCTGTTTGAAGTCTGTTTTATTGTAAGAGAAAACAGCTGGAACAGGTGCTAAAACCTTCTTTAAACAGTGGTTTGCTGTCTTAGATGTTTCTGTTCTCCCTGCATATAACTACTTTGAGTCTCACTTAAAGGTTTAAACCTCTGAATAATAATTTGGGACTTAGTCTTTAGCAGACTAAACAAATTGAAGTAGTATTCCTAGTGGGGAAATATAGAGAAGTACACAAATGGAGACTCAGTCCCATGCCATGAAGTCCTGAGTATTTGTTCTTCTGCATGTATAGTTCAAGGTATCTTAACCTTCCATTCAAAAGTCTGTGTTCTATTCCTACAGGGGATGAAATTACATGTGCTGCAGTATAGGTGGAACTGTTTTTCCACCATTTTCTCCATGAATAAGATTTTCACTGAGCTTGGCCACAGATTTGGCTGGAACTTGCAGGTCTATAATTGCACATACTTCAAGAGTGACAAAAACTCTTCTAACATTGTAGTGACGCTGGCCTCTCACATTTTTTCATGGACTATGTATTTCCTAACTGCATTCCAGTTGAACCCTTTATATAAGCTTTGCAAGTGCTTCAATTTTGGACTCATGGAAAGCTGAAGGCTTGCAAGTTACTCTTACTGTCAGTCAGAATAACATACTTATAAGACATGGCCTTCAGCCTTTCTTCATTGCTTTCTTTCTTTTCTTGCTCAAGGTTTACGAGATAATGTTCTTTTTGCACCAGCTCCCATGTTATGATTTTTTGATCGAGGCCCACTGGAAGATCTCTTTCTGTGGAAAAAATAAGTTAAGAATTGTATTTTACTCCCTTTTCTCTGATACTAGTAGTGAAAGGTTGATATGCTACAGGAATGTTGTTTTTAGGGTTAATAATTGCTAAAATTCAGGAGCAAATGAAATAACTATTTGTTAAACCTATCAACTGTTAAATCTTCAGGCATCAAATTCCTTTAACCTGTTTTATATTGCCACCTTCATTGTAATAACTATGATGCATCAAGAAATGCACTGTGGGAAACTGTTTATAGTTTACATTATAAACCTTAATTTTACATTTGTGCTCTCCTGGCACTCTTTGTTAAAAATAAATTGTGACTCTTGGCTTAAGGAAATCTGACTGGTTCTTCTGTTTTGTGTATGCACCATGTCCTAGGAGAGAGCCAGGCTCTCCAGCTGCTAGATCACATTTGTTAACAACTCACCCAGGTGTTTTTTCTTGTGTTCCATTTTGTTGAAGAGTCTTCTGAGAAGCAGAGTTATGTGGTTGATAATGATAAATGGAGGTGCTAAGGCAGGCCGGCCATGGTATTCCACAATCAGGTTGTAGCGCTGCACTTTCCAGAAGATGTCTGTATTGCCCTGGACAACTTGAAAAGTGTAACTGTAATTTGTGGGGGGAGAGGGGGAATAAAAGTATGTAACTCTTTTCACCACAAGCTGAAGATGAATATAACAAAATTTCGTCCCGTATTTACTTTAAAAAAGGAACAGCAAGGTCACCAAGTAGTGTTAATTTAATCTAAAGTTTGTGCAAATTCTTAGATGTTACAATAATTGCAGTTGCAGTCTTCAAATGCTAAAAGATACATTTGTTTTGTTTGGGGTTTTGTTTTTTTTTTTAAAGAAAGATAATTCTAATTTGCTCAGGAAAGACCAGCAAACATGCCACATCAGTCCTTCAACCAAATGAATAATTATTAGATGTGTTGACAACAAGTATTTCCCTGATGTGCAAATCATCCACTGTCAAGTCTGCCAGGTTTATGGCTGCTGTGCACTTGCAGATTTGTGATGCAGCACAGACAGGGACTCAGACTCTTCTCTGCATGTTCAATTGAATTTTTAGCAGTGGAAGAGGCTTCTTTTCTCCTTGTCTCCAATGTGGCTAGAGTAAAGATGATGATAACTTAAGAGCTATATGATCACAGAGTTCTGCCTATCAATCCCCAAGTGATATTCATTAGGAAAATTAAAAGTGCAATTTCTGAAAGGAATAGCCAGCAGTGAGGTAGTAAATGTGGGCATCCACTTAAACCTTTGCAGCCTCTGTCTTGATAATTAGTGAAATCACTCTTGCCTGAACATAGCAATCAGGAGGTTCATAAGGAGGACGTTTGTGACGAGTAGGAAGATGACCAGCAGGACTATGACGAGCCAGTTGGCATAGCTGTTCGGGCAGGATGGGGTGTTCTCCTGCAGAATCTGCAGCGGGTTAAATGTGCAGTTCCTGGGATACGTTTGTGATGCTGCAAAGGAAGACGGAGAAAGAAAAGAATAGTTATGACAAATCCTAATGCCATGTTTCTTTATTTGATTTTGTGAAAGTATAATCGTGTGTACACGATTGTGTACATGAAAAGACATTGCATTGTTGTGCAAGATATTTGCAGCCCTAGGACACTGCAGACCTCCACAATCTGACTGCTTGTTTAGTGGCAAGATGGCTGTCACAGCTGGCTTTGTAGTAATGTTCATCAAAAAGGGATTTTATTGAAAGGGCTGTATCCTTTTAAGACTAGTTTTGAGTTCTCAAAATCAAACCACCTCTGAGTTCCCCCACATTCTTGGGTCCTCATGCTTGGCATGTGGGTTAGAGGAGAAAACTCAATAAAAGCTGGGAATGGGGTTCCTTGTTCTAAAGTTAATGTGCTTTGTGTGTCTGAGCTTGCAGTTGAGGTTAGGAAGAACAGCTGGTTCTGCTGCATCAGACTACAGGTCTAGTGCTGTATTCTGTCTCCAGCTGTGAATTAAACCCACAAGTTTAGAGTAGCATAATGATATTTACTTATTTTTCCTCCATTTTTTCCCTGATAATCCTTTTCCCCAGTGTCACAGACAACCCCATGGTTACATTCATTAGAGCATGTGATTATATCAAAGCTCACCAAGCTGGGACTGCTTTCACTGAGGGCACTACCTTATACTTACCTATACTGAATTTCATTTGATGATTCAGCACTCATGAGGCTCCTCTGCCTCTCTTAGGTGTCAGTTCTTGTCTTTGCTACCCAGTGATGTAGTTTTGTCACTACATTTTGTCCTCCTCATTACCCCTCTCCCTTTCTGTATGTTTCATAAAGATGTTAAACAGAATAAGCCCCAGAGGGCCCTAGGACAAATGAATCCCTTCTGGAAGTTGTCCATCTAATTGGTTCTTTTATTCTCTGATTCTTTCGACCAGTTATTTACCCAGGTGGAGACACCCACTGGAGTTTCAATGGAGAGAAACACACCTTTCTAGGGAGTGCTACATCTGACTTTTTGGCAAATGAGTTGAATCCTGTTCCAGAAATATTTGTTTCTTTCCAATTACTTTAATGGAAATAAGGGTGACTGATTGTGCTGTGCATGCTTGCACTATGGGCATTTAAAATGGACACGAATCACTCTCCTCTCTCATGTGTCGTTCAGGCTTTTTTGGCTTTTCTAAGACATGCTTTTTTTTATTAAGCAGAATGAATGTGAGAGAATGCTTACTGGTTTGATTCTGTCTATGGCACTTTTTTTGGTTCCTTTTTATATTGCTCCAAGTTTGAATCCCACTTCATTTTTGCCAGTGACATTTAGCACTGTTTTTTCTGGCTCAGTTCTGTGGTGTTACTTCAGACTTCTTTGGGACGTGACCTATTCTGTATTTTACCTGCTTACCTATCAGAAATGTTGCCTTTGAACTTTTACGTCTCATTATTTCTGTGTGTTGTGAATATTTTTATGTTGTTTTGTTTGCAATGCTGCACATAAGCAATTACTAGCTTTATTTGATTTGGGCAGCTTTATCTCCAGAGTAAATAAATGCTCTAGAGTAATATTTATTCTGAAAAACATGTTTGCTTGCGGGCAGAGTGGTACTGCTTTAACACTGTCACATTAAACTACTGCCAAAATGTATGGCGGAGCTGTTATTTATTATTTGAGTTTACACAGGGTTATCTGGGTCTAGGTTAAACTGAACGGAAGTGAGTCGAAGTGAAGGCAGGTATGCCAGCCTTTAAAACTGCAAATCCTTGTGTGAGTATTTCTGAGAGCTTATCTAAATAGGGCCAGCCCTTATGCTCTAATGTAACTCCACAATGCCCAAATGTCTCTTTGCAAATACACTATTTCTATGATAGTAACGTGTAAGCTTTGGCTCGCAGGACAAAGATTTAAAAAAATGAAATTAAAAAAGGACAATACTTGGAAGGAATTCCACGCTCTAATCAGAAGCGTGCATTTAAAAATGGCCAAGTTAGGGGGAAAGAAATTTCCTCACTGTCTATTTCATCCAGTGGAATCTGGCCAAATATCTGAAGGTAGGGACGATAAAGAACCCTTCTGAATATCCATTCCACTCGGCTGTCATCGGGATGAAGCAGAGCTTGAGTTGTCACACCGTAGGCAATGAGCCACACGCTCAAGAAAAATAGGAAGAAGAAAACATCCTTCATCTACAAAAGAGAGGGGGAGGGGAGAAAAGGAGGAGCAGTGACTGTGAAAGCATAGTCAAGGAACAGCAGTCTTTCTGTACGAATATGGCTCAAATAATTCTGTCTCTTAACAAGCTTGTTTAGGTTAAAGGAGGTGGAATAGGATATAGTTCCATGCACAGAATTCCTTGCCTGACCTTGCTGCTACCATAATGTCCTTGGCCTGTAGTAAGCACTCTTCTTCGATAGGTCATTTAGATAAAGGCACATTTTAAATTAAAATCTTGCTTTCCAATCATCAAACATTTAAAAATGAAACACATTTTATCTTTTAAGCGACTCTCATTGTTCCTTTTCAGTGCATATTTTCTGTGAGATATCTCAGTACCATGGACTGCCTTACTGTGAATTACAAGAGTACTGCTGCAGCAGAGAATCCTGGTAAGCAGTCAGTGCTCATTGATGAATACTGAGCCACTGATACAGCAGACAGTGCAGGCTGCAAGGATCAGGTTGCTTCTGTCTTCAGTTTTCAAGCTAAGTGATGCATCTGAAGGATTCTTTTTGGGGCTTCCTGCTTTTAAATATTGTGTTTCTCTACAGAAGCAGAAGTAATTGAATCCTAAAACACTTACTTAAAAAAAAAATCTAATATGCATTTCAAGTGCAATAATTTTTCCCTGGTGGAAGAGGAACACTTCATCCTCTCCCCATCTAATCTGACAGAGTTCATTAGGGACTGTAGATTCATTTCAATTAGATTATTGGATTGTACAGTTACCCCAAAGCATAGGCATTTCAGACCTCCAGGATGTTACTTGGAGATCTGATAAGAAACATCGTCTTTAAGCCAGGCAAGACAGAGTTCATGTCTGACTTTCATCAATCTGTTTTGTTTTCTGAATGATCTAAAATTTAGGAACGCTGCAGGGCTGTAAGGGTATCATGGTGACGGGAGAGCCGTGACAAGTCTGGAAATTTTTTTTTTTCCAGTCTGCAGTCTCTCTGGGAATGAGCATTGTTCTGGCAATGAGCATTGTTCTAGGAATGAGCATTGTTCTGGCATTGTTCTGGCATTTTGGCAGTTACCAGACAAGTTTCAGCAATTCTGTAGCAAGGCTATAAAGGAGAAAGACAGTAAGAGACCATCTGGGATTGCTTCTCTGTTAAGTAAAGGAGGTGATCTTGCTTGAACTGCCTCGAACCTTTCAAGCAGGTTTTGTTTACTGAAGTGACTTTCACTGTTCCTTCATTTGATGTAAGGTTCGACACCGAACTACCGAAGCTGAGGCATCGTGTTGGCTGGGGTGGGGGGAAGATGAAAGGTGCCATGTTAGGGTTTTGTTAGGCTGCTGTTTATATTCTTCTTTGCATCTTCCCAATCCTTGTGTTATCTTGCAGGATGTCAGGTGCCAGCAGAGTGGGCACAGGTGGTACTGGTTCAAGGCCCTGGTTTAGCTTGGCAGGCAGCAGAGGAAGGGTTAGGAGCAGTACATCTGACTTCTTCTCTTACAATAGAAGTCTGCTAATGCCATAAGCTAGATAATGAACAAGAACAAATATTTATTTGCCATTTACCCTTTTGCTAGTCCAACCAAATGTCATGTTAGAGTTCCAGTTATTGCATTTGTAGACAAATCCAAATAGCTTGGTAGTTATGTTTATTCAATGTATACGCTTGTTTAGACTGTAGAGCTTTTGCTGAGTTCTGCTGTGAGTCACAAATCAAATATTTGTAGATTCTATAACAGTACTTACAATTAGATGAACTCTATTAATCAGTTAGCATGGGCTAATTGGCCTAGAAGATTAACATGCCTAAATAAAAAGCTATTTCAACATACCAACGCATACCCAAGCACAGTAACTGTAATCCCAATGTCTCATTTCCTGCAGGAGAGCAGTAATAAATAAAAATATTTTATCAACATCTTCCAACATCTGCTCACAAAGTACTAATATGTTTTCATTGTAACTGGGAGCTAAAAAGTACAAGTAAGAGTAGCTCATGTAGGAAACCTGTAACTATCTTTTGTCACTGATTTTTTTTTCCGCACTTGCTGCAAAAAACATAATTTGTTTCCCAAGTCATTCATTGGAAGCCCTGCCCTTCTGTACATGGCCTGTTGTCTGCTTGAGGTCTTTGCCCTGGATGCACACAGCTTAGGAAGTAGGAAGAATAGCAGTAAGGCAAAGACTGCTCTTCATTTGCCAGACCTGAGGATAAATTATTAGGTGAGGTACGAGGATTAGTAAATGGGGCACTTTAGAAGGATCTATTTCAAACATTGCATCTTATAATAAAATACAGGAATATGAAAAATGACAAACCTTAGAATGTAAAATTAAAGACGGATCATAAAGTTATTTCCTTTCTAAAGACAGTATTTCCTACTCTCCATTTGTTAGAAGGCACAAGTACTTATCTGAGAGAAACTTCACACTTACCATCCTTTCCACAATTATGATCTTTGGTCCGAGTTGTTTGTGAATTGCAAAAATATGGATAAGTCTAAGTGTAAACACCATAAAATCAATGGCGAGTATTGTACGGCCAGCTTGAAAAGTTGAGTTCAGCATCCTGCAGGACACATGGAATGAAATATCAGCTCTCAGCAAGTACTGCTAATGTCTGTACAGCGATGAGAAATAGCCAAAAGATGGAGGAACACTGTTTTCTCTCTCTTGGCTTCAGTGAGATTTATTAACAAATAATAATAAAAAAAAGGTACCTTGGGTAAAAGGGATTTCCGAAAACAAACAAACAAAAAAAGCAGAGCTTTTCAGTACATGTGTTTGAATATATCAATATGTCTTTTTGTGGTCTGGAGCAACTTCCACGATTTCCACAGAATTTTAGAGGCTCCTACTGCAGAAACGTGTCTCAAAGCTTGTAAAAATGAATGTTAGAGCCTGTCCTCTCATGAACATGAGACTCAGCTGTCAGTTGATGTACATAGCCCTTGCTACTGCTGCTGACCACTTCACATGGAGTAAATATATACCTGCAGGTTACCCCAATTATGAAGAGAAAGATGGTCACCATATCACATTTATTCCAGTTATCCTCCACATATAGTTTAAATTTTTTCATTAAATTTGTGTCTTCATCTGTATAGAAACTCTGAAAAAGAGAAATAATCATTGGTATTGATTTGTTTCCACTTTCACTATTACCTTCTGAGTTTTAACATAATACCTGTTTTCTTTTTCTGTTCCATTGCAAAGAGAAAAAACAAATTCCTAGTGTAAGAAGGAAAAAAAAAGCTTGAAAACATAAGCTCAGTTTACCATTTTAAAACACAAAAGTTAGATAAAAAAGGAAAAAAAAATCTTTATTTTTGTGGTATTAGTCTTCAGAATTTTTGAGGCCTGATTTAAAATTTTTACAGAAGAAATTCTTCACTGTGAGGGTGCTGAGGCACTGGCACAGGTTGCCCAGGGAAGCTGTGGATGCCCCATCCCTGGAAGTGTTCAAGGCCAGGTTGGGTGGGGCTTTGAGCAACCTGGTCGGGGGAAAGCTGCACGGCAGGGAGTTGGAACTAGATGACCTTTAAAGCCCCTTCCAGCACAAAGCATTCTATGATTCTATGATTTTTGTCAGCATTGGAGCTGTTAACCAATGCAGCTTCCAGTCAGAGTTCAGTTTCTGGGTATTGCTATCTAAACAGCATGAACAGATTCGGCATTTGTGTACTGGAATTGTCAGTAAAGGCGCATTTGATTATCTAGGCAGGGAGTTGGTTTTCTTAATTGGGTTTTAGCCTGGCAGTCTTCATGTGTTACGGGTTACAATGAAATGTTCTTTGATCCAGATATTTTCTATGTCGTCCGCTGGTTATGGCCTTGCTGCATAATTTCAAATAAATTGTGACAAACTTTCTTGTCTCTTTTGCTTAAGTAATGAACACCTACTAGTTCTTCCACAGTAAATTATTGTAACTGCTTTTTTTGTGCCTAAAGAGAAGAGCTTTATGCACCCACAGTTGGCAACACACTTGCACCACTGTTATTATTTCCGTTTTTAAACTGAGGACATTCCAAAACCAGTAACGGGAGACTAACGGAGAAGGGGTTTTGGGGGTTGGTGGTTTTGTTTGGTTGGGTTTTTTTTAAGAAAAGAAACCCCCAAAGAGATCGACTATTATTTTGAGTTGAAAAGTATTTTAGGAAAAGCCACAAATAATCTGAATTTATTTACTTGTGTTTTTTTTAAACAGTCCCCAGCAGGGAAGAATCTCCTAAAAGGATGTAGAGCTGTCTGCTATGTTTCCAGGTGTAGAATATAACATCCAACTTACATTATTTGTGGTGGGAGGACCTAGTTCTGGGGAGTGAAATCAGAGAGGGACTTTACAAAGCGAAGAATATCTGAATGCTGGCTTGACTTGGCTAAGGCTGGAGTAGGATGGGAAAACAGAGGTAGAGTTGTGGGTTTATATGGTGGAGGAAGAGCTTGCTGTGGGAGAGAGAGGTGAGATGTTTTGGGTAAGGTAAGTTCTGTATCGTTCACCTGTGCACCTGCCACTTGGAATCTCCAAGCTTGTACTGTTACACAGATTGTAAATCTATTGAAAATATTGCTGCAGGTTTTACTGTGCTGTTACCAAGGCGATGCAGGTTACTCACCTGTCGGATCTCTTCCAAGACAAGGGTAAACACCCAGAAGTAGAGTACAATTTCTTTAACAGATGGACCCTGAGGTGGAGGTGGTTTAAAGTCCAGCAAAAGGACATAAGTAAATAGAAAGAGAAAAGCAAAGTACATTATAACATTCCCCATAAATACAGTCACAGGGGCACTCCAGAATTTTCTCCACCGGGTAAACATGAATGTCGCCCATGCTGTGTTTGCAGAAGGGTTCTGTTTTTCCAGTGGGTAATTTCCTCTGCAAACCAAAAAGAATACATGCTTGGTGACAATCTCCTAAAATTAGTTCATGGGAATAGGCTCAATATTATTCTATATAAAGCTTCTTGTGAGATAGTAACAGGCAGATGCTGGGGCTGGCCAAGGGGGAAGGCTGTAGAAGCCAGAGCCATCACATTACCATAGCAGAAATATTTAAAATCAAAAAGAAGGTTTTGAAAAACAAAGTCACATCAGAATTATGTGCATCATTCTGCACATAAATTATGTGAATTTTTGTTATTTCAGTTTAGTTGTATTAATTTTGTTTGTAACTTTGTTGAGTTCCTGCATGGAGTGCAAATGCACAAGGAGAGGCAGAAGGGCAATTGCTCTTTATAAACATAAATAATAGGAAGAAAAAAAAATGGCCAGTGAATTCTTGTGAGTCAGCTCTTAATTATTTTGGCTCTAAAATTTTCTTGCAGTGTTTCTGTGTGAAGTTCTTGTTGCTGCTGTGACTTTAAACTTCTGACCCAGTCTCTAAGTGCTGGATCATACTAAGCCTGTGTTTCTTGACTATCCTTGCTGGAATCTGATAGACCTACTGAAGAATACCTTACTCCTTTGCAGAACTGGCATCTTGCCCTTTGTGATTAAATTAGAGCAAGTTGCAAAAAAAAGCAATATAGAAGCCTTTTAGCAAAAAGAGTTGACCTCATAAATTATGTACTGAAGTAGTCTTTGAGTGTTGTGGAATGATGCAAGCATTTTGGTAACTGAAGGGAAATTTGACCTGTACATCTACAGCTGTTTTGCTGTGTTTCGGAACATGAAGTGGTATCTATTGGCAATGGAAATTATCCTGTGCAGAAAATGCAAGTTTGATAGCAATTTGATCTTTGTGTGAGGATTTGTTTCCACGTAAAATGCTCTCCTGTGTAAGCTAGGGATGTTATTGGATCTTTAATTTTGTGATTCTGACTCTGAGAAGTCTGATCTCCAACAAAGGATGTGCACGCTAGGGTATGTTTTCAATTTCACCTCACAGAAAATAAACAATGACTCTTCACTGGTTTTTAATTTCCTCTGATGATCTTGCTAATTATTAAATACATTTGTTACAAGGAAAAGTTCTCTTCACCACCAATCTTTTCTATATGCCTGATTCTGTACTACCTCTCAATTTATGACATCATGAGATACATTCCCATGGTAACAGGCTAATATCATAAACAGATAATTGCAGCTTTACTGTAAGATGCTGAAATAGATCTGGGAGGGAGAGAGCCTCTTTGTTAAAATAAATTGCTAGGATAATAGCAATTAGAACACACAATGTAATGACCAAACCATGCTGCACTCAGGATATGGAAGTGCTTTATGATATTGCTTACAAATAGCTCCCAAGAGGCAGATGCTTTTACACCTATTTTATAGGCTAGGGAAGGAGAGAGAAGAACTAATGATTTTCTCCAATATACCAGCAGTTAAATGCCAGAGGTAAAAACAGAACCTAATAACTCTGACTTGGTCCAGGACTTCATACTGCAGACGATGCTTCCTCTCTACCACTGGTCACATATTCTGAAGTTCTCTTTAAATCATGGAAAAGCTAAGTGGCTATTCAGCACTATTTAGCCATTAAGAGGACTTTGTGCCTATCAAAAGTCTACTTATCCTGACTTAAGTCCTTGTGGTCTCCCAGGTTTTGGTGATGAGTGTGTGGTAGAGGTGTAGGGGGGGATTTTGTTCTGAATCACAGATCTATGATTGACCACAAGTAGCTGAAAAAACCTTTCTGCTCCGCTACCCTCTAACTCATAAGGTTCCTGAGGGCTCATCTGTTAAAATATAAATCAGGAGCGTGAGAAGCTGACTTAACATAAAACTCCCTGGTACTGATGGGTGCAAGTACACCTTTGTAGGAAAGTAAGCAGTGATGTAAGGTTTTGCTGAGAACCTTCTTTCTGCTCAGCTCAGTAATCTGATAACTTCCTAAAATCCAATGTGTATTGGTCATGGTGAGTTGATGGGAATGTCAGGAAATCCTATTTGATTCCCAAGTAAACTCCTTGTTCTGTAGAAATTCCTGGCTCAGAAAAAGTTGAGTGGTGTCTCCTTAAAGCAGTGCTATATCCCTGTTGATTTTCTATATTCCTTTTAGAGAGCTACAACAGCAGCAACCAGAGGGCACAGCACTTTCTGAGGAGTAATGACTTTCTTGGCCCTTCAGCTGCTCCTTAGATCATCAGCTGGTCACTAACCCACAAGTGTCCTGTTCTTTGACTGTTGTAATAAAAGTTACATTACCTAATGGTTTTAAACTTACCTGTCTTCTTCCTTGGAGAAAAACAGAGTCCTCTCTGAATCCAAACTGTCCAGCTCTCTAAATGGCTCTGGCTCATTCTTTGATGGTTTTTCCTCACTGTAAGGAAATAAACTCATTAGTTCAAAGATGAAGCCATTTTTCACTCCTAAATTGGCATTGATACAGAACTGCTAGCATGTATTTATCTTGGACCTGCTCTGCTGGGGAGCTACCAAATAATGCAAAATTGTTGGGTTTTGTCTTTACAAATTCTGTTTATTTTAAAGGAGGAGCCTGAAGTCACCCCCAAGATTCAGAGAAGCGATAATTGACATGCTTCACAAAAATGGAGCAGGATTCTCAGTTTCCTCAAACTACTTATGATTTGAGCAGAAATAAACCCCTCAGTCAGTCTTAGAAGACTGAGCCCAGTGCTCCATTCCTAGTTACTCTTAGTAGCAATTAAGAGGGGAAATGCCAGAAGCAGTAGGGGACCTATGTCAGTTCTTGCATTTCCAGGGAAAGGACACAAAAAAATGGAAATTTGGGAAGGATTACTTTGATTATGTATAATAATTTAAACCTTTCCATGAGAACTTTGCCAAAATACCACGTTAAATGAATTTGTGAATCTGGCAGCCAGAAGGTCGTCTGTAGGGATACCGGAAGAAGGAAAATCTTAAGTCAGCACTGCCAAACAAGTTTTCTTCTTGCTCTTTATGTAGTTTAAGAATTAAGAAACATGTATTTCATAATAACATGTCATTTCATATTGCCAATTCTGATGAGTAGTGTACGATTCTATGGATGTTACAAGATTTTCTTAAAGTTTCAGATCCTGAATTTTTATGACCATCTGAGCAGCTTGGCTGGTCTTTTTTTCTTTCCTGTTTTTTAATTTTATTTAGTTGGTTGGTTTTTGTGGTGTGGGGTTGTTTTGTTCTGTGTTGTTTTGTTGGGGTTTATTGTGCATGAGGTCTTTTTCAAGAAAACCTAAGGATGTAAGGCACTGAATGTGAAAATCTCAATGGACTTTGATTGACTGGTAATTTAATGTCAGTCCTGTGTTTTTAAGCTTGACTTATGGTTATCAAGGCTTGTGGCTGATAACACTGCTTCGTGATGGCTGTTTTCCTTGGATAAGATACTGAGGTTTGAGCCAGGCATCTCCAAATCTAGAAAAGTGGTGCTTCAGCTGGAGATACTCTACACATTGCTGTGCAGAATCTGGAGCTGACAGAATTCCAACAGGCTTTTCTGTGGACTGTGCAAAAGAGAATGATCTCTGTGAAACTGCGGCATTGATCTTTTAAGTATGGCAACAGGCACTAGCACAGGATACACAAATCACTCAGCCCCATAGAAAACTGATTTGGTTAGGTGATATTAGGTGATGTTACTGTTTTAATCACTTCAGGGAGAAATTTTGAGTCTGAATATTTTTTATGGCTTATTTTCCATCACTTACTTATCTCTTGCACCCAAATAGCTATGTTTATACCTGAATGATATTAAATTTGTGTAGATTAGGAAAGGACACCAGAATCCACAGATTAACTTGAGGATCTGTGTGCTTGTAGACATGTCTCCCCACCATATTTTTGTCAGGAAGGCCTGAAAGTCAAGAAGAGAAGAGATGGCTTTGATATCACAAAAACGTACTTGCAGATGAAGTGCACCTATGTTCCATGACTCCTAAGACAGTGGATGCTCTGGAAACTTCACAGCTTCAGAGCAAACAGGTTCTCTGTGTGTCCTTCCTCAGATGTTGGGTATGCAAAGAGTTATGCAGAGACCAGTGGAAAGAACAGCAAGCCAAATGGAATTAAACAACGTCTGTAGTACTAAGGAAGCCCAAGTCAGACACTGGGAGACAAAAGCAGCATCACTCTTAATTTAGCTTTTTGTATGCGGAGAGAACTCAGGTCGTGAGAGCAAAGCTGAATAGTAATTTAATTTAACTTTTACAAGTGAGCTGTCTCTTGAATCTGAACAAGGAGTTACCTCACATCTTGGAGCAGCTTCATTATGCCCCAGGCAGATTTACAGTGCTTTTCTGATGCTTCTCTTTGAGCAAGGAAGGAATAAAAAGCAAAAAGCACACGATGGATTAAGGCTAAACCTTCTCCTCAGCACACTGCTCTGTGTGCCAGCTGGATGACAGGGTGGGGAAAGGGAGAGCTGTGCTGCTTTGGCAAGGACATGGTAAAATGTCCTCTTTGTCTGTTGCTAGGGGGAGAGAAGAGTCCCTTCTCTGAAGAATGGCTCTTAGGGGAATACATTTCATGGGGTTGTTCAATTCCTGTGCTATCCTCTCATGTGTCCAACTTAAGGCCCTGGGGGTGTGTAAAACTTACCTGGACACCGTCATGTGCAAAGAAAGATTTTGCATCTGCTTCTGTGGCCAGCTGAAGGCATGTGATTTTGCTCCAGTGCTGATTTTTCCTCACCAGCAGAGCAAATGCTCTCTCCTCACTGTTGTGGTAGCATTCACTAAACAATTCTGCCGTATGAAGGAAACACAGACAAAAAATGTATCTCTTGGGTGATCCTCTTACACTTTGAAGGATGAGTCGTCGTGCTGTCCTTACTCTCCTGAACAGACTGAAGAAGATGAGCAGCTTGGCTTTGTCTTGTAGACAATAAATCCTTCATTTTAAGACAGAGCTACTTGACATAAAATAATATTAGGCTTGGTGGAGTGTTATGGCGTAGTTGTTTCCAGAGAAACTGGTCCTGGAGCTTAGAAACAAGGATAAATTTAAACAGTCCCAAAAAATCAAGATTTTCTCATTAGATAAGATCTGACTTCTTGTGTCTGTTCCATTCTACTGATCCACTTGGTTATCTCAGTACCTTTCCTAAGCCAGACTACACCTTGTTACACTGTGAGGCTGGGCAAAAGGATCAAGTGCCCTTAAATAAGATGATATACAGACATCTTTTCTAGTTGATGTGGTATTTATCATTCTTAAAGAAAGTTTGCTTTACCTAATCCAGGCCAGGAATTAAAACTGAGGATCTGATCTAATATTTATCAAAGCCAACAAGCAGAACTTCAGTGTATTGGATTAGGCCCCATAGTTCCATGACTGAATTATTCGAGCCCTGTGATTATATGAAAACCTGATTTTTAATTGTTGTAAATAATAATGGCCCTGTGAGAAGGGAAAATGTGATCCGTGTGTAAATGATGTAAGAACGCCCGCATGAGCCTTCAGCTGCTTGATGATCTGTCTCTAAAGGGAGAGGGGCCTCTGTGCTTGTTTCCATGTGGGGCACATTTTAAAGCCCTCTCCTCACAGCACTGAAGGTATGGATTGAACTGAAGTCAGTTTAGCAGACAAGTTTGTGTGCAGACATCTGTTTCTAAACCAAGCAAAGGGGAGAGGGTTCGGCATTCCAGCACTGCGGATGCTGGGATCTGACTGCTGTAGGGAGGGGCGGCTTGTCTGCTGCGAAACCAGTCTGAGCCTCACTGCAGTTTGCAGTTCACTTGGCCCTCTTCTGGGTGAGGTAATCTCAAATTATTTTTAGCAGCAATGACAAAACTTAAAACTTGTTGCTCTAGTGGCCCTTACAGAGCAAGCTTGATATTGCAGGGAAAGCAGGCTGCTGCGAGCCTGGAAGTGTTTTGGTTATTCTATCTTCCACATCACTGTAACACACCTTGTACTAAGATCAGACAATTAAAATACCAACAAGCAGCAGGAAAATATCCATGCATCCCAGGGGACCAGTCCTGGAACACTGATTTTTCCAAAATGAGTGGGTTTTAAATCTTTCCGCTGTATCTGAATGTTTGGGACTGCCTGTGCTGCAAGGCTGTTAAATTATTCATGACAGTTGACCTTTTACAACTGAAACAGTGGTTTTTTTCACTTGCTTGCCTTCCAGTGGCATTTCCTTCTTAAATTTTCAATGCCATTCAAAAAGTGCCATTACTTACCAACAGCGAGCTGCTCATACTTGGCCTCTTTCATTATACAGGCTGCTTTGGTCTCCGTCTCCAGGCGGGACATCTCTTTAAGGATCTTGCAGGCTGCCAGAGCTGAAGCTACACCCTCCTGACCCTGTGGAATTGAAAGGGGTGCTGCTGTCACCCTCCACTGGAGGGCATTTCTGAACGGGGGAAGACTCCACTATGCAACGCATCTAACAGCAACAAGAAGAAGTTCGTGCCTTTCAAGAAAAATCTTCCCTCAAATACAGATTTGGAACTCCAAAATACTGATCTAAATGATAGTTTTGATGGTATTTGAGAATGAAAACCACATATTTTGGTTGCCCCATCCCTGGCAGTGTTCGAGGCCAGGTTGGATGGGGCTCTGGAGCAACCTGGTCTGGTGGGGGATGTCCCTGCCCATCGCAGGGGGGTTGGAACCGGATGATCTTTAAGGTCACTTCCAACCGAAACTATTCTATGATTCTTTATTGGTAGTTCTTGTGCCTTGCAAGGCTGGAGACTTCTGGGTCCAGTCTCTTAGAGGCGCCTGATCTGGGGGCAAAGACTGGAAGGAGAATAATGTGCTGTGGAAATAGAGCAACACAGTCTCACTGTGTCGAGCTCTCTCCAGCATGGCTGTGCTGCGCCCCTGCACAGAGATGCAGGAGAAAGGAGGGAGCACAGCTGGCAGAGGCACAACAATGGCACAGAGCAGGGACGTGCTCTGTGGTCACGGGGCTGCACAAACACAGGGCCCTGCAAGGTGCCGATGTGTCCGCACGCACACACCCCGCGCTCACGGCCCGGGGAGCCGCGCTGCGGTTCGTCCCTCCCCGGGGCTCCCCCCGGGCCAGATGCACTCCTCCGGGCGGGCCGGGATGGAGCCTGGGAGCTGCCTGTCTCTGTGGGGGCAGGGAGGCTCCCAGATGCAGGGGACTGGGCTGGCTTGTGAAACAGGAGCCGATTATGCCAGCTCGAAGCTCGGCTTTGGAGAGCGTCACGCTGCTCCCTACGCATCGAGCACGTAAGCTAAAGATGCTTCATTGCTCCGTCTTCCCTCCCGTCACGCTCGGACCCGAACAATTGCCGATTGTAGCAGGCACAAAACCTGCGCCTGGGAGCTGTGAGTCATCGGGAGCAGCGAGGGGAGGGCAGGGAGCGGAGCTTCAGCCTCGGCTGATTTACACCTGCTCCTGCTCTCCCCCCGGCCCCCGCGGGCAGCAGCCACGCAGAGGTGAAAGGCTCTATAAAATGCCACCGCTCGTGTTTTGGAAACAAACCTATCTGTCATCTGAGCTGCGAGGCTGAGCAAAAAAAACATCTCGTAAACTTGAAATATGCCAATACTTCACCTGAAGCAGCTGCAGCTGAGAGCTTACCATAGCCCAGAAATAGTTTGCCATCTTGTGCCGGTTTTGAAGTACTGCCCATACAAACAAATCCCTCCAAGGATTTTCGCTTTTCTGGTTCATGTCCAAGGGCCCAGGTAATCGCTTTGCATTCGTTTTATCCTGAAATATGGTTTGTAGAGTTTAAAACCTGATTTGCGGTCTCGTTGCATGCAAATGGCGTGATCTAAGCTGCTCTCGGCCTCGCCAGCTACTTCATTTTTCTGTGGCTTTTCTTTTCTGTAGGACTGAAAGGTAATTAGCTCATTCTGTCCTGAGTTAAAGGATCCTTGTGTCCCCGATATAACCCAATACGTGTGAGAACATCCTGGATGAAACGGTGACTCAGTTGAAGCCAGTGCTAAAGTTTTCATTGACTTTATTGAGACTGGGGTTTCACCACTGGTGTGGAATATCAGACAAGACAAACCTGTGATTAGCTAATCCGAGCTTGCCTTCAATTATATCAGACTCTGCTCGACTGCCACAGAGGACACGGCTTCAGAGAAAAGGGAACAAAAGGCATTTCATTTCATCAGAAATAAATCTCGCCAAGGCCCTGTACAGGACAAGAATAGAGTACAACAATACCCCTTTTTAGTCCTTCCTTTGAGAAACCTTTCCCTCATGCAGGGAGCAGTTTAAGTAGAACACTGGTTATTCCTTTAGCACTTGATAAAAAAATTGTCCAGAGGAAGTGTAGCCACTTACGTCAAGTTCTGGGTTTTTAAGTATATTTAAAAACTGCCTTTTTATCTATTGTGCTGGTTAGAAGCAGCCAGACTGGATTTATTTTTAATTAAACAGGTTTTTGTGAGAATATATTTTTAAATAATTTAAATTATGGGATTCTGTTCAAATTTATTTTAATGGCACTTTTGGGGAATGTTGGGGGGGGGGGTTTCTTCAGTTTGTAGCGAGCTATTGAATCAACTAAATTGCACTGAAAGCCTTGCAGGAGACAAAGATATCCTAAAAGTCTCATCTGTCTTTGTAACCACTAGTTCCTAACTTGAAAAAAGACACACAATTTAGCAGCAGTGACAGTGGTATCCCAGTACTGTGATGCTCTTTCTGTTGCCAACGATAATGGGATTCAGGCTGTATTGGGAAGCAGCCATGGGAAGCAGCTTTAAAAGGGAAAAAGCTAGTAGGCAGCAGGATCTGATACCTGAATTGGGCCTTATCTACAGGACTTGTCTTTAGCTCACTTGCTGCCAAATGCCAGCACAGTGAAGTGAGATTCTGGGGGCAAATTTTTATTTCTGGCAAGTTTGTAAGTCTGGAGTCTGCTCAGTGATTTCAGAGGTATTGTCTCAAGCTGTCTGTCCTTGTGAATGAAGAAACCCTGAGTAGATTCAAATTTAACTTTTCATACTACTAATTAATTTAGCTAGGCTTTATCAAAGCAAAAGTGATTTAAGGTCTTGACTAACATTTTTTTTAGTTTCTAGTTTTAACAGTTTTAAGGTGGAATTAGAACTTGGCAAATACCAAAAGGCTTAATTGTTTAGTTTGTCTTAAACTAAACCTTAATGAAATTTCTTTATACGTCTTTGTTTTGAAACCTTATGCCCGAACTTATTTTCAATGCTTTTGCAAGGACTTTGGTTTAGGAGTTTTAATGTTACATATACTTCCAAAATGCAAAAATGATGATGTATCCATTGCACCTTTGTGGATTATAGACATTCCACAGTGGTACCCCTCATCACATATTATCCTTGTCCTGTGTTGGCCAGCGTGCTTTCCAGGGCCACTTCACACAATTGTTCCTATTTCTTGCTGTGTTCTGTCACTCAGTAACAAAACTATAGTGATCTAAAGGCAAATAGCAAATACTGAGTATTACTGAATATTAATATCTGAATACGTATTACTGAGTATTACTGAATATTAATATCTGGTCAACTCGTACAGAGTATAAATCTGAGAATAGTTTCGTGTACAAAGATGACCACTTTCAGAACTGGGATTGAAAACATCCATTGCCTGCTTTTCTTTCTCCTAGAAAATACTGCCTTTCAAGGACTTTCTGCTTGAAGTTCTGTGTAAGAAAGGCAGACCACTATTTTTATGTCTAATTACTCCTTAGTAAATGTAAATCTTATTACTTTGTATCTCTTTCATGCATCTTTCACTGAATCTGTTCCCTGCCCCACCCCAAAGGCTAGACCTAGTTAAAATTGTACAAATTCTGAATTGGAGGGGAGCAGAACTACCATGCAAACTTGTGACTCACAGATTTCTTCTTGCCTCCATGTCTGAGGTCTTGATAGAAACCTTTGCATGCATCATGAAGAAAATCCTTGAGAACTCGAGAGACCTCACTGAGAGTGAAGAGGGGGCAGATCTCCTTCTGCTCATTTTGCTGCTGACCAGTGAGCCCTGCCAAGGTCAGTTTGCTTTCTTCATGTTTCTTCAGGAGAAGTTCGTAGAGGAGACATTTCTGAGAAATGGAACAGTAGAGTCTCTGCAGACGACTGTAGGTCAGGAATTCATACATATTTGCCCCATTGTCAATAAATAACTTCACAAATTCCGGTTTGTCATTGACCAGAGCATCCATCATCACTTCCTCCAGGTCACAGGACTAGATTGATGAAAAAGGGGAAAAAAAAAAAAAAAAAAGGAAAATTTTTGGGGGTAATCATGGAGGATGGACAGTGAGACGGGTAACATTTAACATGCATATTTTGTCTTCCACCAGTCGACAGCGAATACAATGAGAAGGAGGTGGAACTCTCTTCATTTCTCTCTGACAAAAAGTCTGTGCCAGCATTAATGTTAAAACATCAACACAAATTGCATGCTGTAGGACTTGATGTGAGGTACCCACCACACCGGGTATTTATACAGCAGCTGAAAACAGTGACATTCTTCATGCCACCTTCTAACAGCAATATCTGCCTGCTTCTTGTGCTTTGCAAGCTTTGGTTTGTTGGCTTTAAAGGTCTGTACAGAAGGGGAGAAAGATTGTTGCTCTCGAAGAGCTCAAGAAAGAGATGATGGCCACTGAGTTATTCCTCTGCCTTTAGTCATTATCATATAGGGGGCCAGGAAGACAAACAGCCTCAGGAAGCAAACTACCCCTGCCCAATCTCTCAGTAGAGTGTGCAGGTAGTGTTGAAAACTGAAGCTATCTTTTGGGATGTTCCAGTGTCCTGCACACATTGGATTATACACCGAGTGTCCTCTAAGGCAAAAAAACCTGGTACCTTCCACTCCACGTCACCATTGAATATTTCGCTTTTAGCAATGTCGACTCTATTCCAGGCCACTGCCAGCTTCAGTTCATCCAGATATTCCTGAGCCTCCTGACTCTGACTTTTACAGGCTGGAAAAAGTAGGAAATGCAAATAAAGTCAGTACTTTACAGCTATGTTTAATTTAATATTGTATTAAATTTGGTTAGCAGTGCAAGTTCTCCTTCAGCTATCCCAGATCTGTGGGTTGCTTAACCAACAACCCTTCACAGCAATGTTTTCCTAAATTAAGAAACACTAATGTTCAAAAATGTTAATTTTTTCTAGATGAATTCTCTATTAAAAGCATTAAGTTTAAATGGCTGTTGGATATTAAGAGGGACACTGGCCTGCAGAAAGCAGGCGACAGGACTGGATGTTGTCTTTGCCTTGTGTCGATTAGCACATCAGGAACAGGACGTCTGTTTTTTTTTCTCCCAGGCTAAGTTTAAGCTAACACAAACCATTAACAGAAACTGAAATAGGTGGCAGCACAGGTAATGTCTTCTTTCAGAAGTACAGTGGAGATTTCTTACAGGAGAAATGGATTCTGAAATGTTTCTGAAACAAAGGCAGTTTTGGTCTACTTGTGGGTTTTGGTTTTGTTTTCTTGGGGTTTTTTTCAATGGTTTGTAATTGGAATAATATACTGCTCCAGTATATTTCAGTCCTTCTATAGCCTCTGTTACTAAGAGAAGCAAGTAGGGAAATAAAGGAGTGACTAAAATAGTACTATACAATAACATGAGTATAAAAAGCAAACACTAGTCTAGAGGAAGTTTACAAGAGTGATGGTAACTGCCACAGTTAACTTGTCAATAAACAAACAAAAGAACAGTGCATCAGAAATGAAATCTGATCCAACAGTCAACTGAACTTGCACTGGAAAAAGAGGAAATATAATTATGGCATAGAAGTCAAATAAGACAAACATTACAATGCATTGTGTTTATTGTATCTTACCTTTTACTAAAGCTTTTAAAATTACTGTGTCTAGTTCTTCTGAACCATCTTGCTCAAAGTTGTGCAGAGTTAGAAGATGCTGGTGTGAAATAATGTTCTGAATCTATTTGGAGTTGAAAGAAAAGTAATTTTATGCATTGTCCTTTGGATATACACCAGTGCCCGAGAACCCAGTGGGAATCACCCACACGGTATTTCCCAAAAACTTATGTTCTAATTGTAAAGCTGAGGTTTGGCAAGAAGACAAATATTATTAGTTTCCCATATATAAATAACTTCTAAGGCAAGGAGGGAGTTACCGTCTTTTCCAAGTCACCTACCAGGATAGGAGGAACAGAACTTGGATATGCTGAGAACCAGAGCAGTGCTTTAATTAAAGATCCTTCCTTAACTTACATTCTTATTTGACTCAAAGTCACATTATAGCCAGCATACCACGAGTTTCATTTTACCT
Organism: Gymnorhina tibicen; assembly: GCA_013399875.1. NCBI lineage: Eukaryota > Metazoa > Chordata > Aves > Passeriformes > Artamidae > Gymnorhina > Gymnorhina tibicen. The sequence goes on along the minus strand of VXAZ01008299.1, from coordinate 1,058,491 downwards.
CATCGTGCTTTGACATTTAAGTTTTGCTCTCTGAGTTGTTTATTTAAAAGCATAGTCTCTAACTCTTCTCTGAGTAAAAGCCCTCAAATATTGATATATACAGTACTCTTCTCTTTCCTTCTGCTTCTCTATTTATTGGGTTTTCTTTCTCGCAGTGCAGCTGCAGTGAGACTTTGTGAGCATCTGGCAATATTGCTTCTAGATGCCATTCATCCCCTTTTGTTAGTGATCTGGCAAAGTTCTTCCTAATGGAATTAGTATGTGGAACTTTTAAAGCTGAGGATTATGGCAGGCAATGCAAAGAATAAGAAGTCGGCCAGGCCGGGTGGACTGGGTTTATCTCAGAGGCACCCAGTGCTCTTCAGTCTTCACACAAGGACAGTCTCAGAGTGGGTTTTTGTTTCTAAAAGGCTTGTGCAAGTGTACCTCAAGACAAAGAGTAAAGAAGATCTGTGAATCTGTTTTGTCTTTCTGTTTTAAGAACAATAATACTTAAAGAACAAGTAACTGACAATAGATAGGATCATTTCTAAGCACGCTCCATTCTATTTAATTTATTCATGCTCATCCACAACTAGGTTTCCATTTAACAGCTGTAGATCATGAATTAGGTCTCTTCTGTCACAGCTGCACAAGCTCCACAGCTGTGGATATAAATAATCCTTCATGTCCTACAGAAGGACTGTGGGGTTCCTGGCTGTTACTGGAGGAAGTAATTGAGGAAGGACAGAGCCCTAAGTGTTCAGCTGAATTACTGGGACAACAAAGTAGTTTGTGTCATCAGATGACCCCTTGATTTTTAATAATAGAGAAGTGTTCTATGACACAAGTCTCAAAGCACTGGAGTTCCCAAAACTTCTGAGCAGCTTCTTGCCAAACCTGTACTGAAGGGGCTACCAAAGCTATGGGTGTTAGGAGAGAGCTTTGTGAACATGATGACATATTGGACATAGGAGCTTACTGTCACTGTCCACTGGAGGATGTCCTTCCATGAGAAGCTCTCCGCAGGGAATTTCTCCTTAAATTGCTTTTCAACAGCTTCTGGCATGATGAGCTGTGGGTCATTCATGAATGCAGATAAGATGTCAGCAGTGCCTCCAGACCCTGCTAAGATAAGCCAGGGAGCAGAATTTTCCAAACCGCTGCAAATTCTCTGTAGTTTGAAACAGGATGTTTTTAGAATTCATAAGCTGAAAGAAAATGTTATTCAAAAGAAAGACTTCTAGTAAACCAGGAATAAATGTGTCCCTAAATCAGATTCACTATGGACTCATTCCAGACTCCTCTAAGCTATTAGGGTTTTTTGAATTCTGTAGCAGGTCATCCACGTGCAGGCCTCTGACTATGCTTCTTTTCATGACACATCTGCTGAGTAGCTAAGCAACCTGATTTGGACACACACTGCATAAAATTTCTTTGACCCTGATTTTTTTTTCCCCCAAAGTCTCTGCTTCAGCATAGTCAAGTGCAAGAGTAACCCTGTGCAGAAATTATCAGCAGATAATTGTACAGGGGCTTTTTTTCTGTCTGCTAAACCTGGCAACATGTTCTGAAAATAAGGACTTTGCCAGTGGGAATACAACATTGGGCTACAGGAAAATAAAAAACAGTGAATCATAAGCAACTACAAGAGTTAAAGGCTACTAATTCTATTACTTGTGCAATTAGACTGAGTCAGGCAGGTTGTTGAGAGAGGAAAGCAGAGGCCATGGCATCGTAATTGCAACAATGTCTATTTGCTGCCAGTCTATTTCTTCCTCTGGAGTTATCCAAGACTTTATTGATTCAATTGTGATGCGGGGTTCTTTTTTCTTTAGTTTAAGTATTGAGGTTTTTTTAAAACTGTTTGTAGCCTTTGGTGTGTATTATCCATTTCAAGAAATCCATTTAAGAAACTGATATTCTAGAAATGTGTGGCCAGTTATCCATTCCCAGCACATGTCAGTTTAGAGCAATTCCAGCCTGTCACTTTTGGTCTTCCAGTCACACTGTTCTGTAAGACTTTGAAAAGAGGATTTATACGTCATAACGTGGGCTTTTTCTAAACCAAAGATATAGGAAACACTGCAATATTTAGCTTCTCATGAAAGAAAGCTCATGAGGTGATATAAACTTTGTTTAAACAGTGAGATTTCTAATACGAGTGTGTGTTTATGACAAGAGTGTGTGTTATGACAAGATACAAGAAACTGAAATTAGAAAACATCCCCAGAAAGGAGTCATTATTCCGAAAGATGTTACCAGCTTGCATGTCACAGTCTCATCACTCAGGAACTTTAAATTATAGTTAAACTATGTCTCTCTAAAGGTGTTCTAGACTGAGAGTATTATAAAAAAGAAAAGTAAAATAGAATAAACATCAAAGAGTATCTCCTTGCTAACAGGTTCTTTAAGTTGTAGAACTACTCAATAAAAAAAATCAAAACTGATCCTTGGCTGAAGAAGATTTGGGATTATTATCAGACAACACTCCAGTCTTCAATCCTTCAGTGTACTTTTGCTTAGTGGAACCAGGACACTCCCATTTTAAATGGCATGTCCAGCAAACCTGGTCTTGTGCTTCCTCTGAGCTCTGGGACAGACAGTTTTGTCATTGTTGCTGAACAGCACTGAAAGATTCATCTCAGGATTTTTGTGCGTGTTCTCAAGTAATAACACAGTATTTCTGTTTCCCTAGATCTGGAGCTGGCTTCCATGGGTTTGTTGTGGTTTTGGATTCTTTCTTCCCACTGGACAAGCTGGCAATGGAAGTTTTAATGATCAGCTGGTGCCTATTCAACAGGAAATATTTCTCCCAAACAAATACTGGCAAATTTAATATTAACAGAACTCAGAACACATCTTATAGATGTGAAATTTTACTCTGTGTAAAGTGCCAATAGATGTGTCTGTCATCCAGCCAAATTTTCCATTAATTACTTGGCACCAACTAATTTATTTTTCTAAAGTTGAAAACAGCTTCTTACCTCAAGTGTGCCTGGTCCTCCATTTACCAGCAAGCAAAGCACAGGGATTTCAATGCCACCTGTTCCTGTGAAATAGATGGTTTAATTTTTAAACAGTAACAGCTTTTGCAAAGCTATTGCTGTTTTGCTGACCCCTTGAAAATGCTTGTTTCACACAGTCTGATACTTTTAAAAGAAATGCTAATGAGATATTTAACATGTCATGGCATCAGGGGAAGAAATGAGGTCAGGATCCTTGTCCTAAGCCATCCTCCCCCAGGGGCCTACGTAATTTTGGATGGTTTTCACTGTAAATGCTGAGCTCTGTAATCCAAAGGTGACTATAGATTGGCCTGAAGGAGCTCAATCAAAACAGTAATACCATGAGATGAATGCCTCTTTCAGCTAGAAGATAAAAGGCATTTGGTTCAAACAATTTTTTGATGTTTCCCTTTGTAGATTTCCCAAAACTCAGTACAGATCTCTGCTTGCTATTTGTTGTATCTCTTTTGGGATGACTACAGAGATAAGGTTGGACTGAGCTGTAGCCAGGACGTGGTTAGCAAGAAACTTAATTTGTTTAAGTTAGTGGCATAGCACTGTCACGCCTCTCTAATGTGATGCCCTCTGAAGAGTGACCTCCGTGACTGCAGGTTCCTCAAGGTATGGTTAAGGCTACAAATATTCTTTGTTTACCACAGATTTAGATGAAATTTAGCCAGAGGAGGGTCAGGTGGATTCTGACTTTATGCTGTGAAGCTGGAAAGTTCTCAGTTGCAAATACTATTCAGTATATAAAAGATTTTCTCTAAAAGACTTCTAGGTGTTTTTCTCAACAGGGAAATTCCGCATGACCTTATTAAAGTCTTTTACTTCAGAAAAGTCCCATAGCTTTGCTCAGCTTGTTTATAAATGAGCTTAACTGAATGACATTGGTTTTGTTTATAGAAGATAACACTAAATTCAGTCTGTTCCTGCAAAATATTTGTCATGTGAATCAGCATTCTTTGTCAGAATTATGTTCCCCTGAGATTTGTTCAATCAGATTTGGTTTGTGAGCAGAAAGAGGCTGCTTTGTAATTCTCAGCACAGCAACCTCAGGCTACCCTTACAGCCTGCCTGTGTTCTTTCCTATCTGAGTCAGCAGGTAAGGACCCTTCAGGTGCATTTGTGCTCTCAGGTACCTCTGTGCAACCACCCTATGGGCTGTGTAAGTGGATATTCCATTGAGGCACACAGCTGTGAACAAGTGAGCTCTCCCTCCTGTTTCAGCTGTGCTAGCACTGCAGGTATTACAAAGTAACTGTATTAGCTTGACAACTGAGTTCTTTCCACAAATAGCAATAGGAGACCTGCCCAACAGTCAGTTCTTGTTATAAAGAAAGGTCACAGAGATTCAGATGGACAATAGATAGTACGGTGTTTACCCAGGACAAGATTTTATCCTGAAACAAATACGGCTTAAAATATTTCAGAGGGCTTTGGAACGAGTCTTTTCTTCCAGTGTGGGAGCAATTCAAGACCCTGTGTGCAAGAGGGGATATAAGTATACAACAATGACTATCAATCTCTTAGAACCACTGGTTAATGCACTTGAAGCTGGATTTATTTTCCATATGTTGTCTTTTAAGGCAATTTGAGCTATGCTTTGAAGATCAGCTTTGAGCTACATTTAAGGAGATGCAATAAAAGTCCAGATTTTTGGTTCAAAGAGCAGCTTTCTCAACGACAAATGTGTTGACTTGGTCTTGCCTATGTAGGGAACTGTCCAATTTGAGAACTGGAGTTACCTTTGATAAGGCCAGGGGCCTGCTGTGGTATCAGTATTATTCAGATTAGATGCCTGAACAGAACCTGCTTACCCCCATATCCCGTGCGCTGCTCTGAGATGTACTTTTCCAGGGTGAACTGTAGCTTGGTGGTTCCATCCGGCTCATCTGGCGTTGTGTGGTCCACCAAAATAAAGTGGGAATGGTTGTGGTCCAAGGAATATGGAGGGCCTTGGATGTTGTCATCTGACTGGTAGTGTACAAGACTTTCACTCTAGAGAGAGGAGGGGAGATGTCAGTGCTCTCTGCAAAGCCCAGCCCATGTTTTAATGCCCTTCCTCTCCATTTCTGACACAGCACACCACCTGTGAGACACTTCGATAGACTCTTTGAAAAGGGTGAAGAAGGAAAATCTGTTCCTTCTGGAAGCAGCCAGATTTGGCAGGACTGGTAGCTGGAGTCCTTGAAGTTTCCCTCTTGGCCTCTGCAAAATGTAGTGATATCCATCATCATCTCTGGAATGCAGGTTTTGGAAATGTTTGTTGGACAAATGGAAAGGGGCCATGAGACCTGATAATTGTGTATGGAGATGTGAAGCCTCAGCTGGTGTAAAGAGGGGCAAGCTATTCATTTCAGTAGTGTTTTGTCCATGTTTAGGCCAGTAAATGAGTTAGCTTGCTCCATGTCCCTATCAATTTAAACACAGCTTTACTTAATTGACAGGATTATATGAAATCTAATGGTTATTCTCAGTTTGGAAATTGCATTCTAAAAGAGTGAGTGCCAGACAGATTTTAGAAAGAGGAATCCTCTTATCCTTTATTTTGAGTGAGGGGTGTTATATCTTTAAATTATCTATTAATTATTTTTTGTGCATAGAATCATCATCCAGGTAAACCAGAACCTCTGCTACAGTCTTTTGTTCTAAATATTGCACTACATATGGGCTTCCACACACTTTGTCAAATCCCCTTTCTTTCTTAATACATCTTTCTTTCCCACTGTTGCACATCCACTTTGACATATCATTCCAGGCTGCAAATATCTGATGCTTTTTCATTTCCATAATCGTTGTCCTCATGCAAGAAAGTCAGTTTAAAATAACTGTTGAAAATCTGCATTTCCTTCTATCATGCCTCTTTTCCATTTCCCGCAGTGTTGCTGAGCAAAACTCAGACTGTCAGCTTGGCAGTTGTCACTGTGTATTGCATTTTCCTCCCACTAAAAACCAGTAAACTTGCATGTTCCTCACGAACATTAAGTGTCACAAATTTCTTTTTCTTTCTTCTCTCTCTCATTCCTTGGGGAAAGCTTCTTGACATAATTAATTTCCTTCAGATTTTGTTTTGACAGAGGGCGTGCCTCTATTCTGCTGCCATGTAACATTAAGCCCCCTCACCAAAGATCTGGCCTTTGATTAGGACCTGGAGGCACAACAGCTAATTGAAAAAGGCCTTTGGGAATTTTCGTATTTATTCTCTGAAAATGTGGAAGTGATCTTTCAATGATGTTTAAAGCATACCATTAACACAGAAGAGATGGGAGGGATCCATTGATTTCAGGGCTTGTTTTTCTCCTTGCTAGTGTTGATTGTTAGCTCTATTTTATACAACAAGCTGCTTGTGTTAGTGCCAAGTATAAAGAGAGTTGGGTTTAGATCAACATCCCTGTCTGTAGTTCCTTTGTCTTAAAGTTGCTGACTAAAATCCAAAATATCTTTGAGTGGAAGCTGTGCCAGAAGTCAAAGGGTCAGGAATGCTCTTTGCAAAATATTCCTTGACAAAGAGTTTGGACTTCAGTTGACGGGGAGAAAATAAAAAGAGAGTGCACTTGTTTTGTAGCTGCTGATAGGGAAAGATCCAGATGCATTTTGATCACTTAGTCTGGGAGGGAGGTGAAATAGTTTGCATTTGCCAACGCAGCTTTCCTGAACAAAATTCATGAGCACGGTGAACCGAATTCTTTCCTTTGAGGCCCTTTTGGGCCAGCTGTCATACAAATAGGTTAAAGTCTTCCAGCTAAAGATCCCACTTGGAAGAGCACACAGGTAGCTGCCACTGGCAAAAAAAAAAAAAAAAAAAAGGAAAAAAGGGAAAGACCAATGAGAATAAATTGCTGATATGGTCTGCAGTCTCTCAGTTTCTAGCTGGTACTTCCAGGCCTCTCTGAGAGAACAACTAGGTGTGAATTCAAAGGGCTGTCTTCGTCATTTGTTTCTTAGCTTCTGCAGGGAAGTAAAATAATGCAGAAAAACTGTCATTGGTTGTCATTACACGCCTATTTTATAGGCGTTATAATATTCTGCTTAGGACAGACTGTATATCCAGTGACAAGAAGGGAATACTATCTTTTTTTTTTTCTCTCCACTTCTGTGTCCGTTCAGCAGCAACACTTTCAGCAACAGTTTTGTTGGGTGAGGTTTTTAACATGTTTGTGTACTGTTTTTTGTTTTCTTGCCAAGAACTTTGATTGATTTGACCCGAATTTAGAAGCCCAGAGAGCTTTCAATAACCAGGTGGAATCATTCATGGCTGGTATTTTTGACCTGTTGTACTGAGCACGTTTTTGCGTATTAGACACCAATTCAGTGGTTACTTAAGGAAAATTTGTCCTGGAATATTTATGTCTGGTGTCCCACAATAGAAAATACGCTTTTTACAGTATTTATGTAATATCTAGGAGTAAGTGCTTCTGCAGTAAGTGCACAAGGGAGAAATCCATGAAAGGTCCCCTGTTGCGGGATATTTTCCTGACGTTCATCCCTGCGCCGCTGGCCGCGCTAATGCCTAATGCTGCCACCCGCTGGGCATGTGCGGAACTGCTGCCACCAGCACCGGGCGCAGGGCACAGAATCATCCAGCAAACCTTGAGCGCTGTTTCTGCTTCCTCCCAAAACACAGTTTAAACCCCACTTTTTTGCTTATTTGTTTGTTTAAAGTTATATCAAAGTTGTTCTGCCAACTGCTTACAAATTTTGTAAGGGTGCGGCTTACATCCGAACAATAGAATAAGAGAAAAATACCTTTGTGTTATCCAGAATTTCTCTGTGCTGGATTTTCCTGAGTGAAGTTATTCCTATGGCAACCACGCCTACTTTGGATGAGGTACTAGCCAGGGCAAGATCTCGGACTGCTCGCACTAAGCGTCTTGTTACTCCTACGCGCAGAGCACTGGTAAAAATCCAGGCACCTGAAATCATTTTTAAAAACAAGTTAGGTAATTTCTTTGTATTTGAATGTGTTTGCATGTCAAGTAACATTACCTACAGTACTGGGTTTAAGGATTTTTTTAGATAGATAAAGTGAAGACAGGTCTTGATAGACTATAACTTTTAGAATTGAAATATATGCAAAGTACATAAGACTTTAATAAGGAAAACAAGAAGGTATTATAAGCTCAAGCAAACATTCTTCACATATCACGTGGTGCAACATTGCCATCTGTACTCAGATGGTAACATGCTCATCAAGAATGCTGTGTCCACTCTGGAGTCACTCACTGTCTTCACAGGAGCAGAAACATCCCTGTACCAGGCAGGTCTGACTGCTTTATGAGGAAGAGCAAAGGGACAGAGTCAGGGAAGCTGTTGACTCGAACTGAGGCCTAAACAGTCCCGTGCAATCACCTCTTAGCAGAAGAGCTCGGGCATAACCTGCATAATCTGGAGTTCTTTCTCTTGTTCTTGTGTGTGCGGAGAGTGAGTTCTTCAGGATAATAGAATTTACAGCAGTGTTGTTACGGTGGGAAGGAGTTTGGAGAACCCTGGGTAAACAGCAAGCTGGCCTTTTTCAAATATGTAACATAAAGAAACTAGGGATCTTGATGCTGCCCAGTCTGAAGTACAGAAGGCAGATGGAGATAGAGAATATCTGTGTGGCACAAAAGTACCAAAAAGAGCTCTGGTACAGGGCTGTCTCATTACAAAAAGCAAAACTGTTACAATCTTGTCTGGAACAGTGAAGATAAACCAAGACCGTGCTGGGAAATGCTCACAGATATTTTCCCTTTATTTGGCAGGTGAGAATGGAGAAAACAAGAATTCTTATTTTTGACCTAAATTCCCTCTTGTTGAAGTCAAATTACTCTGCTCTCTTCAGAATTATTTTGTTATGGCACAAAAGAAGGACAGTTGTATTCGGCCCCATTTTGATGCTATCTTTCTAGTGTCACCTCTGAGGGAATAATATCAGGTAATTTTACACTTCAGAAAGAGTAATTTGCTTTGAAAGAACTTATTTTTGCTACTATAATACAATCTCTTTCATTTTCAAAGGTATTTATACGCAGGTTGTAGGTTGCATTCAGCAAAGTCTTGAATTTTCAAAAATAATCACATGAGCAGGCCCATTGTCAGTACCAGATCACTGGGGTCTGGGTGTGAGAATCCAGCAGGAATACAAATTCCTTCTTTAAAGCCTAAAGCGCTCACCTGTGCTTTGAGCTGCCTTTATAAGCCCTTTCTTTAAGGTTTCCCGTAGCCAAGGCTTCATCTGGAAATTTTCTTCTTCCCCTACTAAAGAGACAACCAAATTGGGAGCAGGTAGCTTCCATTTGTTGAGCATAACTTCAAATATAATTCCAGGGTGAATGGTACTCGGGACCTTCATAAACTTCGGCAAACACAAGAAAAACCCAATGAATAACAATAGGACAGAAGGATACAGTAAAGAGTCTGTTCATGGTAAATGCAGAGGGAAATTACCATCAACTTGGATATTTAAGAGAAAATTATTTGAGCAAGAATTGACAGAGAACTGAATACTTGAATGAATTTTGCAGACTTCTGTATAATTGCCATCTCCCTAATTGGGTCAATTCCATGGGTTAGTTCTGTGTTGCAGACTGACAAATCACACTCTCCCTTAGAGCTTCCTCTTGAACTGCCTTCCGTTTCATGGCAGTCTAGCGAAGCCAGCAGATTTCGTAGGTGTTTTTCGTTTCTGCACAAGCTGAAATATTTGCCCGGTTTTATGTCTGTTTTTCAAGGACACGTTACATGAATCTATAGCTTCTTCCAGTTCTGTATATATTTTGGCTTTGTGCTTAAGACCTTATGAGGAAACAAAACCTTGAGGCAGATTTCAGGAATTCCTAGGAATTCCTTCTGCTCTAGCACTAATGGATGCAGGGGGCTAGTGAGGAGGTGGGTTTGTCCATATACATCCCTCTCTGCATATCAGCAGAACAGAGAGAGAACTTGAAGAAAAACCTTAAAACAGGTCAAAAGTATGTTTAAAATGTAAAAATCCATAGTGATTAATTTTTGGCAGGTTAAAACAGGGAAAGGATGCAAAATGAGGGAAGCAGGGCATATAACTGATTTTTCTTTTAAAGGGAAAAGTAATCACCTGTACCATGTATCATGTTATTGCAAATCAAGTTATTGATTTCTGTATATTAAAGGGCCATATTTTAAACCACATTCACGTTCAGGAAGGCAGGGTCCCTGCTTGGGGTACAGCGTGGTGCTTCACAGCGTGGCACATTGATCCTCACTATTGCAGTCTCTGCTCTTAATGCTAAGAAGTAACAGCTGAACAACAACAGTGGTGTTAAAGGGTTAAAACTCCTCAGTGCCCATACCTTTCCATGTTTCTTCCCAGAAGCTGCGAAGTCTATTTCTCCTATGCAGTATGGTAGCTCTCTTTTGAAAGCTTCCTCTTTGTCACTGCTGCAGAGCTTGGTTTCCATTTCCTCCACTGAATTCATAAGGTGATTGAGCACCAGTGGACCAAGATGTTCACTGAGATGACAGAAAGCTGGCAAATGAGAAGCCGTTTAAACTGGAGGGGCCACAAAATCCATTAAAATACATCTAGATGAGTTTTTAGTCAAACATTTTACTTTTTTACCATCATGCCGGTAATGTTTAGCTGAAATTGGAGATCTTTGTACCAAATGTCAGATGCTGTACACCGAAGAAGGCAGATTCCACGCCAACACTGTGTAACTTAAGGTATAAAAAGGCATGAAGAAATAAGGCTTCCTGACCTCTCTTTCAGCAGACAGAAAGCTGAGTTACAAGGTGCAAGAGCCTGCAATCTCAGAGCCCAAAGGTGACCCTGATTCTACAGAAGAGAAAGAGGAGTCTCAGGCACAAACACTTTCAAGCAAGAGTGGAGCAGTGTCAGTGAGTGTCTGAGTCATGGTTTCTTGCTGTCGCTGTGCCTCGTGCTGCTCTGACTTACCTTACCTGCCGTGAATGCTAAATAACCAAGTGATGACGTTGTGTTTGTCTGGAGATGCTTTAGGAGAGGTTTACTCTCTGCTTCCTTTAGGAATACGCTATTTATTTGTAAGCCCAAGGATTTAAGGCCAGGCTGTCCTGGAGCAAAGGTCATACAGCAAGAGTTGCTCTTCTGCATTACATGAGACACTGGAAAGCTCTACCGGCTTTTCCTATGTTCCATTTTGACTGGACTGACAGAATCATGATCTGAAAAATGCAGATTTAAACTTGTATGCCTTATTTTGATTATTTTCAAAACAAAAGCAATGAAATAGCTCTCTCCCCTCTGCCTTCAGCTGCATGTTGAACTATGTAGTCAGTCTTTAAAAAAAAATCCTTGTGACACTAAGCCAGCAATGGTAATCAACACTGCATTAATTTTTATTTCCTAGTCCAAGAGATTTGCCGTGGGACTGAGAGTGGGTCAAACCAGCAAGTCTCTTGTGGGTCTATTAGGATGCTCCAGTAGAGGGAGCAAGCCCTCCAGCTCCTCCCTTGGGCTGGGAAGTCTATTGGGAGACTGTATCGTGGCTGCTTCACCTGTTCCCTTGGGCTGGGAAGTCTCTTGGGAGCCTGTATCCTGGCTGCTTCACCACTGCTGCCTCTGTATTCTCTTCTCTTCTTTTCTGTTTGCTATGAAAACGTTGTTTGGAGTTGCCTTTTTCCCTACCATCTGCCTCTGAAAAGTGGTGATGGATCCTCTCATGATTTGCAATTCCTACAGCTATGTAACACCTTTGAATCCACCCCCCAAACTCCTGTCAGAGAGTTTAAAGATGCTTGTTCTCATTCTCCCTGCCTGCATGCTGGTCACTTCTGGAGTGAACAGAGTATTTATTGTGAACACTGAGATAACAGAGTAGTCTGGTTAAGAGTCTTACCTAAGAGAACTTCTTTTGGATCATCAATAGTGATAGTCACAGCAAAGCCCACGTTTTTGTCTGAGTCCAGTTTTCCACAGGAGAACCTGCTTTATCTCCTAAGAGCATTAAAAAGAATATTCTGGGAAAAAAACCAATTGATACAGAGTAATAATAATACATTATTTATTACTTATTATTATTTATGTAGAAATCACTTCCTGGAATTTGCTGACAGAACAAAGGATTCAATTAGAAGAAAACTATTCAGGACTCAATTTCCAGGGTACATGTAGTCACCGTTCATCACTGTCCTAGACAGTACACATTTATTTATAGCTACACACAAGCAATGAACTTGAAATAGACAGCAATTTACAAAATAATCCAATGGTAAATTTGTCCTTAAGTGGTTCATTTTAAGTCCATTGTAGATCTTAGCTAGAAAAATTCTGTCATGTGGTTGTCTGTGACTTCTCTTTTGGACTAAAGGCACCAGGCTGCTGAGATTTATAGGGAGCATTCTTGTATTTAGGTAACTAATTTTTTTTTCTTTCAGAAACAGCACATTAATTGATTTTCAGTTTAGGAATTCTGGTTCTCAGTGGTAATGAACAACAGTGAAGGAGACAAAAGTAGCTAAGATGCACAAGCAGAAGTTTTGTTCACAAGCTTTTATGAGGCTGGAAAGTAAGGAAAACACCTGTTAACTGGCAGTTACATGACGAAGAACTTCTTTACTGTGCAGGTGACCGAGCACTGGAACAGATTGTCCAGAGAGGTTGTGGAGTCTCCCTCACTGGAGATACTCAAGATCCATCTGGACACAATCCTGTGCAATGTGCTCTGGAATGGCCCTGCTTGAGCAGGGAGGTTGGACCAGATGTCCCACTGTGGTCCCTTCCAACCTGACCCATTCTGTGATCCTATGATTCTGCTTTATTACGAACATTGCAAAATCACCGGAAGAAACCCGGTGCATAAGATGTGTGGATGTGGTTCTTAAGCACAGACTGACCACATCTGATGTTTCCCTACCTCCCTCTGTTAGCTGTCTCAGCTTCTGCAGTGTAACCCCTCCCTGTTAGGGGCAGAACCACCGAACACTGCATGGATCTGCTCAGGGGCTGCTCCTCACCTCGCCACCACCTTGCTCTGCAGCGCAGCTTCACTTCACACTCACCAGGCAGCACGCGGATTGCGTTATGTCCCTAGTGTGTGTTCAGAGCAGGATATAATCAGCTCTGTCATTTCCTCCTGCATTGTCAACACTTCTGTTCTTAAAAAGCATGTGGGTATCTCACCCAAAGTCCTCTAACAAGCAAAGTAAGCATGTATCAACAAACTATGTGATATAATTATGGTTTTTCAGAATGCCTTTCTCCTGGGTTTAATTCAGTCTTGTTTGGTTTGGTTTCAGCTTTCACATGAGTCTCTAGTGGTTTCAGGGGCTATTGCTTTGAGACTTGAGGCTGTACTAGATTGCAAGTGTGTCAGGTCACAGTAATTGGGTCAAATCTCTGCGGTGGAAGTCATGACATACCCCTGCAGTCAGCTCAGCCGTGGCCAGCTTTCGTCACTGTAACGTCACAGAGTGTGGTTTAATTGCAAGGCTCTGGGATAAGCCTGTGCCTTGGGAAAGAATAGACACACAGGCAGAAAGAGGAGGAGAGTCTAAGCACTTTTTGGATGAAAACCAGTGGGGGATGACTTCATAATTTTCTCCCTTTCCATATACTATTTTTGATTAAACATTTTAGAAATTTCCAACATCTCTTTTATCCTATTATTTAAAGGTTTTCCCCCTGCGTTATCTAAGAGAACACCATTGCATTAAATTTGCATTAATTAAAAAAGGTTACTTAAAGGCAAGAGATCAGAAACACTTTGGAGGTGAGGGGAAAAAAACCAAAACACAAAAATCCTGCCTGCCCCAACATGTGCATTCGTATTTTAAATTTTGTGTATATATCAAGCAATCTTACTTTAGTTCTGGTTCAGACTTAAATACATATATTTCTGTCTAGTCTGCTGCTACATATCTAAGTTTGTAGGTCAAATTCTGTCCTAGATGTTCCATCGACTACAAATACAAACATCTATGGAAAGAATGTACCTCTAATGATTACCAGATTTGAAATATAACCTAGAAAACTATTTCTAACTAGTAAAGCAAGTTAAGACAATTATGAGGAAAAGACAATTGCCAGTTCCACCTACATCTGGAAATGTGAGTCAATGTCATTTACATTAAGGATGGCCTGGTTAAATCATTCCAGGTGTCAGCCAGTCTCATGAATCATTATTTCTTTAACCTCATAAACGGGAGCTGTAAGAGTTGTACCATTGTATAAACCAGTGATGCTGGAGCTTGCAGGTCCTAATGCTCTTTAGTCCTTCCTTTTGGATGGTCCTAACCTCTGATTTCAGCATTCGAGATTTCTGGGATGTAAGAAATTGTCAGGGGGCAGTTGTGGTGGCTCTGAGGAAGCTCACAAGGACAATCCTTGCAGAGATTCCTGTCTAGAGGATTTATCCACAAAAAGTGTTGAGATCAGAACCACAGGGAAATACTTTGACTCCTATGTTCCCTCCTTTCTGGACCTTTCTTCCTCCTGTCTCTGCTTCCTCTCCCCCTCCTCTGCCATGCCTTCTCTCCCCAGCCTCCTTTTCTCCTACAGCTTCTCTCCCTGTATCCCCCAGCTTTCCACTGTCTCTTTCCATCTATCCTCACTGCCACCTAATCCACTGGGAATGTGCATCTCTACTTCCTTGTGTGGTAACACAGGACAGATTGTTCACCTCAGAGGGGTGAGAAGAATGTGGGTCTGCTTCGCCCTTCCTTTAGATTTTAACCAGGATTAGGCTGTGTCCATGGAAGGAAGAGAGGTCAAGTTTGAGGCTTTCAAACGTGTCTTTTGAAAATGGGCCCAGTCAAGAGATGGTTTGACCTCAGTTGTTGCCTGCAAGGGCAATGGCTCCATTAAGAGAGTAGGCGTGTGGTAGTCATTAGCTCTCACGACTTGGAAGTACTAAGAATTCTCCTTCATACTTGCATGCTGATCAGCAGGCTGGGACACACCCTGACTCTTAATCACATCAGATTCCTTCACCCACTCAAGGTGTACATTTGAATGTGTAGGTGAAATGATTAAATATAGTAATACAGTAGGCCCAGCATTGCTGATGTCAAACCTGTCACAAAGTCCCCCCTCCCCTTAGCTTCAGTGGCAGATGAGGCAAATATATTGATTTATAAATTTTCAAGTATGCTTTCATGTGGGGCAAATGAGAACTACACCAGTTCCTGTGTCCTTACCAGTGCAGGGTGAGCCGGCAATCCTAACAAAAAGTAAGCCTCAACTATTGGTCAGAAAAAGAGAGGGCTCACACTAATTGAAGGGCATAGTAAGGGGAAAAACACAGTGGAGACCAATGCAACGAACTTCATTTGAGCAGGATCACTCAGCTTCCAACACACGTAACAGGATCGCTTTTGCTGAACTGCAGCCCTGTTGGGAAGGATCTGAGGGTTGCAGGCAGAGCAGACATGAGTAATGCTGTGCTGTTCCTGCAAGAGAGAAATGACACCGAGGACAGCATGAACAGCCCGTGTGAAGTCACTGAGCTGTTCATCAGAACCAGCTTTAGCTGCAATATCATGTTTGGGTTTGGGTGCCAGGCTTCAGGGGAATTACGGACCAGCTGGAGAAGGTTCGAGCCAGAGAAACAACAGCAGCAGAGACCTTGTGCTAAAAGAGAAGGAAAGCTTGGACAAATTAGAATTATGTTACCAAAAGCAGGGAAGAATGCAGGGAGAGAAAAAGAGAATTTCATGGTCTACCAGTGCAAAAGGATGATAGGAAAGATTTGTTGTTTATATTTGTGGTTAGGACAGCAAGGAACAGGCTCAAGAGAAGAATGGTGTCAAGGCTGTGCAGGAGCGACCACACTCTGAGAAACTTCCTTGTAAAGAATGAAGCCCTTACTCTGCTGGTCAGGGAACAAGGAAAGCAACCAGACAGCAGCTCTTGATTGCGATGGCATCTCCATGTTGTGACCCAAAGAACCTGACCTTAAACCCTAAGAGCTGGATATGAATCTGCAGCTCTGATCTTTGAGATACACATGCACCTATGTAACTTCTCCAATGGAAATGCTCCCGCTGACTTTAGTGCAAGTACTCAGTCCAGGAAGAGAATCATCAGTGAGTTTACTGGGCCACTGCCAGCAACAGTGTAATGGAATTATTTGCTTCCAGTAGTAGCCGCATTTTCATTCCTGTTTTGAATTAAAACATACTAAATATTAAGAACAAAGCAGATGCAGAGGATCAGAATAAAGAATACCACAGAAGTGAAGGGCACAGTAAAGACTACAAATTTCATCATTAATGTCAGCATGTTCTTGAAAAGTGGATTGGATGGACTTTAACTGGTGTGTACATCTAAGTGTGAAGAAACAAAACCAGTCGGGGTAAATGCAATCGAGAAAGGGAGGTATGAGAAGGCACTAACTAGAATCCAGGAAGGGAAAAATACCTATAACTGTTGTGGGAATATAAAAATGTAATATGAAACAGGAAAAAGTATTTGCTATGGAAGACGAATGCATATATATCTGTGTGAGAAACCAATGTACATATATCTGTGTGCAATTACAAACTTATCTTACTTATATTTATGTTGCAGCTTTGGAAAATGTTTGTCAGGAATTGGCACATTCAAATTCTGGTAGGAATGCATGAAACGTTTCTGCATCACAGCCTAATGACAAAGCGGAATCATCTGCCGTGATTGCCAAGGAATTGCTAAATAAAGCATAAAGACCTGGGGGTGGTGAAATACACCAGCAGAAATCATGGCCAGCTGTCCTGCACAGGGCTTTTTCATGCCTCCAGCAAATAAATCTCTGAGAATGGCACAAATAGAAAAAGGGAACGAAAGAAACATGACTCTCAAGACAAGTGCAACTTGAACTATGGTATGCTACACTTCTCTCATGTTCAGACAGGAGGGCTAAGAAAAGCCATTAACTGCCGGAGATGAGAGCTGGAGGGATGCAAAAATAACTTATGGGAAGGTTTCTCCATACTTTGACTAGGACAGAGACAGAGAGAGGTTAGTTCAGGTTGGCAGCCTTGAGAACGTGTTTAGTAACCAGAGGCTTTATGAGTTTGCGACACAGGGCCTGACAGGAAATCAGGAACTTGAATTAAAATCATAGGGAGAAGTGAAGCATAAAAGTGTCCTAGTAAAATAGAAGGGGGTTAAGTTTCCAGGTATATTTATGTGAATTTGCCCCACTAGAAGCTTTTAAAAACATCAGGGTTGACAGTTTCCTTTGAACAGCAGTTGCTAAAGAATGTTATATCAAGTAATTCCTCTTTACTGTATCTGTGCATAGTCAAAAATCAGAACAACTGAATGAAGAGGGAAAAAATTATTTAAAAATCCCCACCAACAAAAGCAAGCTATAAATAGATGCGTGAGAAGAGAGTCTTGTTACTGAAGCAGTGTAGGCTTTGTTTGAACATTTCTGGGGTTATGGCTCTGGAGCCGGATCCTTCCTGTAATTGCCAGGACACAAGGATGTGAAGCAAACCAACTGTTCAAAGGAGTCCTCCCGTTGTTTTCTAGGAGAGTGGGTAGGGCTTTGGTTTGGGTAGGGTTAGCACCCAGTCTTTAACAAATGAATGTGCAAAATGCTAATGCAAATATAGGTTCTTGGTCTTTCTTGTTCCTGTCTTCATTTGCTTAACAGAGTGAAGAGGACCAGAGGCTATTTGAATAATGTACTTTTAGTGAATCTGCAGAAATTTGCATTTGGATGTCAGCCAGCAGAATTTCATACAAGTGGATTTATTCTGGGGAGAAAACCTGAGAGGGTGGAGAGGTGATAAAAGGGAAATGTAGACATCAGGGAAGTAAACAATGTAAGGAGCAGATGGATCTGACGAGAGACAACACACAGCAAGGCTGTTCGATGAAAATAAAGGAATTGGCAGTGCTTGCATAGCACGTTGAGTATGGGGTGTGTGGGGAGGGTGACACCGGCTTCAAATACTCCTGGACCTTCCCTACTCTGTTCCCACAGCGTGGCATGTTACTTTGAAGCTGTGCCAGCACAGCTCCTTGTGTGGCCTCACAGTGAATCAGACTGAGTTCACATAAAAAGAACTCATTTTTGCCAGGTCATTTTTCAGCAAGATCAGTTCACTAATGTGGTGTACAGCATGCTACACAACTCTCTGGAAATAATGTGTTGAGAAACCACAGCCACAGTTCATAGCGCAAGGAAATACAAGGAATTTGGGATAGTTCCAATTCAAAACAAGTGCTTCAGGAAGGGCAATGTACAGACAAGGCAGACAAAACCGTAAATGAAAATTTTAGTTGAAACAGGATTGTACATGGACATAGGCACATAAATACTATTGAAAGCAAAGGACACAAAAATACACTGAAAGCCAAGATATTAGAAAATAGAAAGGACTGCCACTTGGGAAATAACTCACGGTTATTTTCCTCAGATCAGCCTGTTAGGATCTTAGATATCATATTTGTAGAACCTGCAAAAGTTCACAAATGTTTCTCTTCATGCCAACAGCTGACTTCACAAAATTAGCTCCTAGCATTAAGCTCATACCAATCTTTACAAGCTATGCTAAAATAATCTTTACTTCTTTTCCAGTTTGTCATCTGTGCAATTTTTTCTTTCAATTTCATGCCTGTAGACATGCATTCTTTTATAGAAAAGAGCAGTTTTTACAGTGGAGAAAAACCTTTTGCTGTGTTTCCTTGTGTGGATACTTTCATGGTCTCGTGTTTATAACAGCTTGCTCAGTGCTTCAGGCAAATTTTGTAAGCTCAAAGAGGAAGTATATTCAAAACCAATAAGCTCTTTTGCATAAGCCATATAAAAATATACTTTGAGAATTCAAAACCTTAGGAAAATAACTTAGTTTGCTTTGTTTCTTAAATACTACAAAACTGCAGACACAGTTCTGAACTCAGTACATTGTGCAAAAACGGTATTGGCAAAATGTTTCATCAGCTGCTCTAAGTTTTTCCTTCGTAAGACGTGAATCTCTGTCTTTTCCATTAACTGTGAAACTGGAGTTGCATTTGGATGTGCCTGTGACTTGCAGAAAACCTTGGACTTGAGCACCTGAGTTCACTGGGCTGTGTTTCACCTTTAGAAATCAGACCCACTGAAGGCACTATGATGTATTTTTTAATCTTTTTTTTCCACAGAAATTTGGGGTCCCTGCATACAGCAAGCCTGCCAACCCTAGATTTTAAGTATATGCCTGTTTCCCTCTACATGGAAGCCTGCTCTTTCTTTTTTCTTCTGGGTAGTACTGATGTTTAACCCACAGGTGCAGCAAATCACAGCCAATTTGCTCTTTGGCTCTCCTTCTCGGGTTACTTATCGGATAGGTTCAGATCTGATCCAAATGAACCAGGAGTTTATACAACTTCAAGGCACAAAAATGTGTCTGAAGTTGGCATAGCGATGAAAATGGTTGACCTAAGGCTTTTAAGAATTGCTCCGGTGTATAGGAGAAAGAGGGACCTTCTTTATTCCTACACGTTTGGGAAACACAAGAACATCTCTTCCTACAGCTGAACAAGGGGCCTGTGCTGGTACAGGTATTCAGAGTCTGTCAAACTCACAATGCTTTTTTTCCTCTCTGTTTCTACAGTGTATAACAGTGTTGGGGAGGGTTAGGGTTTGGAGGGCAGGGGGTGTGTGTGTCCAATACCTGTACATCCAAGGCGCTGTGATGAGAGAAAAACCAAACCAAAAAAGTACAGTATCAATCCAGTTTCTACAGCTGGAACTCTACGGAGAGGTGGATAGAGAGATGCCATTGCTTCTGGAAGTGCAGGGTTCTCTTTTATCATCACAGTAATTTAGTTAAAGATCTTGAATGCAGATGCTATGCAGGAACAAGTTTTAATGGGATGCCTTACTCTTACACTTGCCACACGGGCAGGGCTCTTCTCTAGGCAGTGGAATACTTTATATGTTATAGGTAAAAGGGGTGATGAATTTTTAGCTGTCACAAAAAGAGATTTTAATAAGTCCCAGTTACTCCAAATAACCCATATGATCATGATAGAGTAAAACACCCTTAATAATTAAATAAAACCAGAAATATACTTACACAGGTACGTTCCGGTGCTGTCACAGGTTTCCTCAGGCAAGCAAAGAGAAGCTTCTACTGGCCACCCTGACCAGTAAGCTTTTTATTCCTGGAAGTTAAAAGGTTTCACACTTGATGAGAGATCCATGAGCCGTCTCGTAGGTTATGTCACGTTGTGGGGCTATGCAGGAGTCAAGAGCTGAGAACAGCATTTCAGTAGTTACTACAGTGTCAGAGGTGTTCATGTGTCAAATTTAACAGAATTCCTATGAATATTTCTGCTATGAAGTTGAATGACAACATAATTGGGGTAAAGCTTTTAGAATTACAAGACCATGGAGCAATATATTGAGGATATAACAGTGCTCTTTACATTTGTTTAAAAATAAAAAAGCAAAATCCACAAAGATGAAGATGTAACTTCTAGCTAATGACAGAATGCAAGCAGAGAAAAGATTAAAAAGTCACTTTCTCACTTGCCACACCTCTCATAAAACGGCTGAAAACTAGAACAGTATGGAATTATGCAAAGTTAATGCAAATTAATACAAAGTTAAAAAGTAGCTATAGAAATGTATAATTTCTACTATTGCTATCAATATCCTGCATCCTATTCCACATTGACTGTGGTTCTAATATTGATGACACTAAAACTTATTTAGCTGCATAATATTAAATATAAAACTGTAGTAGGTTACGTACTCATCCGGGGTCGTACTAACTGCCACATGTTGTTTACTTTTATGAAAGTCTTAAAAAGCCTGTTTTGAAGATAATAGTACTCTGAGAATGCATGTACCTAATTTTATTGACATGGGCAGTTCCGTTGAGCTGCCCCTTAGAACCAAAAAATATGCAGAGTTGAAATAATTTACCAAAGACCAGAATGACTTTCACCTTTGTAATTTACTGACTTTGTTTTTCAAAATTCACTGGGAGAAGAAGCTTTCCCAGATGAAGATGAGTTAATGAAGAATAAATTTAGTCAAACACTGGTTTGTCAGCATTTCTGGCTGTGTTCCCTGTGATCCTGTCTGAATATAGAGTCTTTACAGACAGTTGACTGCCTTTTATCAGAAACCATCAAATAAAGAGGGCTTTTTCCACCTTAATTCTCTCATCCAGCATTTAGATAGACAGATGTCCTGAATGGAATCTTGTAAAATAAAAATTACATGAAAAGTTTAGAAAAGCAAATATCAGACACAGAACCGAAGATGTCATCTGCACCCCAAGATACTGCTGGGCATTGTCTTCAAGGGCTGAGGATGAGAACAGCAAATACATGAAAGAAGAAAGCAGAGTAGCACAAAGAAAAGCTGTTAGTGCATATTCTACATCCTAAAATCATGGGGCTGGTGGGAGAATCCCATAGAGTAGGAAAGTACAGTGCAGAAGGCAGAGGTCAGGGGTCCACCTCTGTACTTTGCTGTCTCAGAAAGATGTGTATAGTAGATGGCTGCCTGACTGTAATAGTTCTGCAGTCTGCTAATACCAGGCCAAAAGAGCATGCAAGGATCAGCTAAATATGTGAGTCTGTGAAGATCATTCCTGGTGCAAGCTAAAAAGTTGTCTAAAGAGTGGAGAGTGCAATAGCAGAATGCTGCTGCTGTCTAACTGAAGAGCAGGGCAAATGCAGTAAGTCAGCTACCATTTATCTAAGGAAGCCAAAGTACTGAACAGGAAAAAACACTGCTGGAAGTGACCACAGACAAAGAACAGCAACACATAGCTTGTGAAACTACCGACACAGAAATTCTTAAAGTTTTACATATACTTCATTATTCAGGGGGAAGAGAGAGTGGCAAGGTTTGGTTTATATCACTGAGGATTACTGGCAGATGGTGCAGGGGAAAGAAAATGTGGACTAAGCAATGATCTCTTCTTGGGTGAATCACAAGCATCTCTCAACATACATAGAATATTTTGTGATCCTACCTGCTGGCTGTCCTCTGCAGCAGGCATGGCCATCCACCTGGAGATGCACTGAGGTGGCTTTTATTTGCTGCTGTTCCCTTTTCCTGTTTGGGAAGATTAAGATGTTGCCAATTTACTCAGCACACTGGTCCTTATGACAATGAAAGCAAACGTTGCTGGTGTGGAATGGTATCAACAGCTCTTCTATGGGATGGAAATAAGCACATGGATGGAGATGCAAATAATAAGCACTTCTCTCCGGCAGTAGTGGAGCATAGAGGTATCAGGAACAAACAAGCAGGAGTGGACTTAACTGCGAATGTATTTTCTAAATTAACTTCTCAAATTTTTGCAATAACTTGGATGTTGAGTACTGCATTAGTAACTAATCCTTCATTCCCTTTGAGAAGAGTCATGTGCTTTCCCATGCTACAGAAATCTTTAACAAGCTTCCCAAAGCACAGGTTTGTAGTCAAGGTGCTCTCTTAATAATTTAGGTTTCCAAAGCAACTGTCCACTTATCCTCACTGATAACTTTGAATTTTGGTGCACAGCATCTCAGCCTTAAAAGTGAACTTGTTTAAGGATTTGTTCTGTATTTAGAGTAAAAAAGTTGCATCATGATGCTTCCTTAGGTAACCTGCCTGTGGGCCTTTCTTGATATATAACAGACCACATTTGGTATAAATTATTGCAGCTCAGTTGACTGCTGTGAATAAAAGCTGCTTTGAAGAAATCAAAGATATGCCCAACTCTTTCATGATTATAGTAATGTGTTTCTTCAAATATTTTTGTCCTTCACTAGCAAAATAAGGGGTATGATTCCTATGTGTTTGTACTGGGGCTTTGGGTTTTCTTGCATGACTTGATATATGCCATAAATATTCTCTGTCCTTAAAACAGATTTTTCATAGGCTTTAAATTCACCCTTCTTCTGCGACTGTGCATTCCTTTGTGCTTTTGTTTCTAAAACATTTAGAAAATGTATTTCTGATACGTTCCTTTGATTAGACTATAAAATGACATAAACCAGTCAGATATCCAGATTCTATGTGTTCAAGAGAACTGCAGATTTTGGTTCTCTCACAATGACCCGTGTAATTATTTTGGATTGCTTAAAAATTTCCTTTGTACATCTATATGTCAGTTTTTAAAAATCCGTGTTTCTGTTAATGCTTATATTTCTAGGAGTATAATTGTGTTAAATTCCATAACGGCACAGTCATAAAAAGTCTTTGATATTTGTTACAGCAGTGACAGTTGCTCGGAGTATAAAACCCTGAAATGAAGCAGGACCTCAATCAAGAAATGTTCTCTGAAAGTGTTGAAGTTACTGGCTATTTTTGTCCAGGCTTGAGTAATGGTTTCTCAGAAAGCAGGAGGTGCTGGGACTGTGGAAGTCACGGCCCAAGCAGAAGTTTCCCTCCAATTCAGACATGAGTGGTTTGCTAGTTTAAGCCACAGTTAAGGAGCAATGCTGGGTCTGAGGCTAAACTGTACCAGACCCTGATTAAGACCATCTCAGTCCCTCCTGGACTATTACTCTGCAAGTGTCTCTGTTGAAATCCTGTATGTCTTTATCTTTTTAAGTACTATTTAAAAACCAGTATTCTGTCAGGTTAACTTTTATTTGCACGTTCTCCCTTCTGCTCCAAACAGGTGTGTTTATTATTAACCCATTTCCTAGACAGTTCCATTAACTTCTCTGGAGAATCCCGGTAAGGCTTGCTGGCCACTCTGACACGTCATCACACCTGTTCATCTGTCTTCCTTCCTTCCACCCTTGATGCCAATCTGCTAAAAGGGAAATAATGCTTCAGTATGAAGATTCATAATTGATTACTATCTTACAGATGCTTGAGATTAAAAATTTTGCAAGCTGCTGAATGGACCTGCAAATTCATGACACTGTTTATTCAGCTCTTTCCACTGCCTTGCTCACCCTGCCAGTGTATGTGCAATGAATTATTACTAACATTCCTTTATCTTATGGGGAGGAACTTTCATTGGAATGCTCATTGCATTGAACTGTGTCTTCTAACAAAATCTGAGTTTCTGCATCCTCAGCAGATTCCCATTTCTCCCCCTCTGATTATTAAAAACAGCCGCTGATGTGGTGATGGGCTGTGTTTGGGGGGGTTTGTGTGCAATGGCTGGCCTGTAACTTAAAAAATCAGTGTTATCAGTGACACTGAAATCTTTTACTATGCAAAAGCCAGGTTATGTCCCTTTCCAAGTCTGTTCACGTGGTGAAGTTTCACCAAGAGCACATGCAAGGAAGAGGAAGAATCTCTGTATGACATCAGCAACAATTTAAGCATTCATTCGAGTTTGTGCTTCCAGTCAAAACACAACGTCTTGATTAAAAATTCCAGTGTTCTTAGTTCTGTCTGCACTCCAGAATTTTGTGCAGTGTTCCAAAGCATCCCTGCCTTTATGGTGACTGTTCCTGCTTCTCTTCTTCCCCAGCAAATCCGAGTGCTTAACCTGCAACCACATTCATCGTCACGGCTACAAAGGAGGACAGTGCTATTATCCCATTTACAAACTGAGAACCCGGGGCACGAATAAGAACAATGACACGCCAGAGGTCACACAGGAAGTCTGTGGGAGAACTGGGTGCTGAACTCTGGTCGTTGAAGTCTGAGGGTAGAGACTGGAACTTTCCTCTTTGATGGGGGACTGAAAATACTTTCTTAAATTCAATATATTTACAGGAATTTGATCCTCTCTGGTAATTCTTATTATTCATTATGCAAGTATGAGTAATGTATCAAGTTAGTCCAATTAGTCTTCCTTTTTCTTAACGTGAAAAACATGTTTATTTAATTTGCCATTTTTTTAGTAGGAGGAATTATAAATGTAAGGAAAATCTTTATGTCTGTTACGAGAAATATCTACCAAAGAAAAAAATGAGGTAAAACACCTGTAGCCTTTTAAGCCAGACCAGATAAACTTGACACTTCAGCCACTAGAGGGACCTCCAAGAATAGAATATACAAAAACAGACTACACAAAAACATTTGAAGTGCCTTCAGAGAAAAACAAAAAAGCTTTGCAGGCCAAAGCGGTTTTTTTCTTATGAGGTCTGAAATAATAGGAAACATAAATTAATTATTTTGTTAATTTTGTCAAGAAAAAGCAACTTTTCTGCTGGTAGGATATGAGTTTGGTGGGTTGTTTCCTCTTCACTGACTTAGTGAGGTTAGCACATCTGCTTTGAAGAGGTTTGTAATTTGCCAGTAAGGTTATGGGTTGTTCTTTCGGGCAGTACAAAGTGAACAAAGTTACTCTTCCCAGAGTTTCTGAGAAGAATATGATTTGGATGTGGTGCAGACAGTCTGAAATCAGTAAGCTTATTTTCCCGCTGAGTGGCACTTTAGCAGAGCCCTCAAGTAATGTCAAATTTTAACAGCAGTTTAATAGCCCAATTAACAAATGTTAATGCCTTGCCATGCATGCAAATGGTCTCTAAAAAGTAGTTATGCTACTGCTTGGGTCACTGGATTTGCAATTAGCCATCAATCAGGGAGATGACAAGGGTGCTCTAAGGTTCCCTCTTTCACTTCCGCAGAAATACAGATGGAGCTGTGGTGTTCCTCACGCACAAAGTTTTGGGGCTCTGCAAGCTCAGCAGGCTTCAGCTTTAGCATATCCACTGTAAAACACAAAATCCTGCCGAGCAACTGTGCTTCTCTGGCACTGGAGATGAGGATACAGAGACAAGAATTGCACTTAACCCAATTACAAAAAGGTCAGGCTTGTCTCTAGAATTTGTCGTTAAATCACAATTGTGGAACAGGTTAAAAGAATTTTTGCAAGACTTTGAATTACATTGCGTCGTTTAGCTTTACCTATTAGAATGGTCCTAGTGAAACGAAAACTCTTATTTTGTGAGTTGAAAGCAACCTGAAATTCCAGTTTGGCAGAGCCGATTGTTGCACAGGTCTCCTGTGGTCTATCCACTGAGTTTTATAGTTTTCAATTTGTTTGCCTTGAGAGGTTAGTCGTTGAGAAAAGGTGTAGTGGCAGGGAGGAGACATTGCTAGTACCTCTTCTACTACTCTTTGTTGTGTGGTCAGGGTTTTTTTGAGGCTTTAGAAAGCTTTTTGATGCATTATTGTTTGAAAAACCTTTGCTTCTGCCACAGAGTTAGCATAAAATTCCTTGCGTTGCACGTGTTTAACCTCCCACTGAAGTTTTCCAGTGAACTACCCGCAATTAAAAGACACATTCAACCACAGGCTTAACTGTCAGACTGATGACGCTCGACATCAAAAATGGGTTGCCAAGCGGGTCCTGCTGAAGAAGAATGATTATCTGTCCCATGCCATTCCATACACATGAAGTGGGATATTATATGTTACAGATTAACGTGGTCACAGGCAGGAAGTGTTCCTGGAGCAGGAAGAGATTTGGCGATAGCTAGTGATTTCTTTCTCAGCTGCTAAGAGTGAAACCCTTCCTGAAATACCAGGACATCCTTTCATTAAGAGTAGCCCCCTCCATAAGCACCCATGGGGCAAAAATTTGGGGGGTATTTCAGAATTTCAGTTAATTTAATCTGGAACTTACTCAGTAGTGTTATTTGATACTGATTTTAGCCTAACAAAGAGAAGGTTTGTGACTAACGTGAGGAGGAGAATTTGGTTTTGATGCAAGAAGATGATGCAACAGCCTGTTCATTTGGGGAATGCTGTTAGTCACTCTGCCCTGAGACGTGCTGGCCTCTGTAAGAATGCACACACTGAATCCTGTGTGGCATCGTGTGAGCAAGCGAACGCCCGCTGAGTCTCACGTGCTCCTGAGATTAAAATATGCCACATCTGCCTTAATGGTGAAAATGAACGTTGCAGGATTTTGTCAGCCTCTTTAGTTTTCTCTTTTGGAGTAATACCTAAAAGAATCCTTTTCAGTTACAAAAATTGCTGAAAAATTAACTACATTAAAGAACTCGGGAGGACGGGACACTGCTGGCAGCTGCTGAAACAGACTGGAGAGCTTACACATGCATGGGTCCACAAGTGTATCTGGCACAAGATCTCCTAAAGGTATCCCCTCTTAGTTTTATCAGGCTTCCACAAGTTTTAGATTTTTGTTTTTCCTACTACCACTCTGTTGAAGATTTACAAAGAGGTGGGGAGTGGGAAGGAATTGTTGAGAGGGACGTTTCCAAGCTGTGATGCACCAAAGCAGTTCAGTCACAATTCCAGCACCACTTTTTTTTCTTATTGCCCGTGAGCCCTTCAAGGGCTCTGCCCTGAAGTCCTGCTCCTAAACAAGTAAACATTTAGGACCTGACTTCTTCAGACTCACTTACACATGGAAGATTTTGGTCAGCCAGAGAGCAAATAGAACAGGCTAACATTGTAAGAAAAAATTTTGATCTTTATTGACAGAAAATTCCAGTTGGCTGGTACTGGCCTTTCATATAAATTCATTTTTCTTGTTAAAGAACATTAAGAGTCTACCAAGGTTTTTGCCTCAGTCTTCAATGGCAACCTCTCTTCTCAAAGCCTAAGCATAAGCCTAAATATATACTCAGAGCCTTTCTTTGCTTTAGGACTTCAAACCTGAGCGTTGGTGGACAGTAACATTCTTTCTCAGAACGGCACTTCTGAGAAAAGTGCTTTAAAAACCTATGCTTTAAAAACCTGTGCTTTAAAAACCTATGGAACAATGTAAACACACAATATAAATGTAGGCATAACCATGCACTCAGATAGCACTCAAACAGATAATGCTAATCAGGGCTGTCAGCAGGGCTGCATGGCCTCCATACGCCAGATATCTGGTGCATGCCACTCACTATCTCCTGCAGCGTTACTTCTCTCTACTGCCCAGATTCCTGAACATACTGCATCCACGGTTAAAAATAACCCGACAGTAAACGAAGGGAGGGAGCTAAAGGACACTTTAAACTTTCTGAATAGAATTCTATCTGCTCTTTTCTGTCTGCTCCGTTTGTCTTGAAAGTGACTGACAGAAAAGCAGACTGCACAAGCACCTGTTGGAAGTGTGTCTTTTTTGACAGTGATTAGTCTATTAAAGAGGTGATTAATTAATGTGATCTCTGGCTTATGATTGATTAACAGCTAACTGGTTAGATTGCTCCTCCATCATGAAGTTGTGCGGGACAGTGGTTTTCTTTTTCTTTTCCCACGTCCCATTCTATCTGTAGATATTTTACTGCCACTGAAGACAGTATTTCAGAATAGCTGAGGCTGTATTGTCCAGTTTTCAGGAAATGATTTACTGAGCATATGATCCAGGACATGCTTTGCCCATCAACCAGGCTGCTGTGATGTCTGTAATTCTTAAGGATGAACATGTCCTGCGTCTTTCACAGCAGCACTTGTCCTAACCACCAGCTGTACCGTGGTGCTTTTTAAATGATCAGCAAAGGTGTCACGTTCCCTAGACATTCTTCCCTCATACTTCATGATGATACCACTGCTTTTGTTGACTCCCAGGAAGCCTGGACAGCTGGGGTTAACCCAAACTGCAGGTAGAGCAATGGCAAGGCAGCTGTGGGTCTTACTGATCAAGGAAGCTGGTGGAAATTCACTGGAAGGAAGAAGTTGATGGGCAGTGTTTTGGGGACATACTGGGGTTTCAAATACATTGCACTCTCTGTGTCTGGAGTTTCTGCTGGTGTGCTAAGTTGTTTGACTAGCATTGCCTGCCAACAGGGAAAACCTGCTGGATTTATACGTGAGAAGCGTGGATGTATTCAAGAGCCTCTAACACAGATTTTGCTTAAATTTAAAACCTAAAATTAATCTGCATAAAAGCATATGAGTTGGATATTAATAGATTTGGATTAGTTAAAAATAATGGTAAGTAGGATTATTAAGGTGTCCAATGGAAAATATCTACACGTACTCAGAAAATTGTTCTTAATTGAAACTTGATGAATGAATGAAAATTTACATATATCTCCCCATCTCCCTACAGGATTGGCTAAGCCATAGTCTTCCCAGGATTTAAAAAGTGAAGCAAACCCTTGTGTCTCTTTCCACTTGCTGTTGCTTTGATTTGTAAAGCTGAGTTTATTTGTCCAACATGTTATTGTTGTGTTTTCAAACTGTTCTTTGTGTCTGAGGTCTAAGTACGTAGTAGTTTTGTAGCTTTTAATAGGAATGTTTTTAAAGCAATGATGAGTCTATGAGCAGAATTTATTTGATTGAGAATATTTCAAAAGTTTTTGTCACACTTTGCCATATGAACAATATAGGACTTTATTCTTAGTTCAGTACTGAGTGACATTTACCTTCATAACTGACTGTGTTTTTATAATGATCTACTGACTCAGTTCAAATGTGGATTCTCCAGGAAATAGAACACAACTAAATATTTGTTCTAATTCAAGAAAAAGAAATCAAAAATTGAGACAACACAACTCTCTCTTTCCTGTCCTTGAAAACTGTTATTTAACATGTCCCTTACTGTATCTGGGCAGAAATGGAAGTGGTATTCAAAAAAACCCCAAACCTAATTCAAACAAAAACCATCCCACAAAGTAATCTAACAGCAAACAAGATGATTTCCATGCCAGAGGAGAACTGGTGCAACCTGTAATTGCAACGTAAGTGTTAGAGGCTTTCAGAAGACAGAGAACGTTCAGACACAAACTGTTTGTTTGAGCCTTAGCTTCCACAGGGAAGTAATCAGGCAAAAGATCAAGGTGTCCCTAACTGGCTGCAGCAATTCCTGCTTGTAAACATTCATCAGTGATTTAGCAGTGTGATGTTGCACGGTACTCTGGCAGGCACAAAGTGAAACTATAACATGTAATGAGCATATCTGACACTGCATGCATAATATCAGCTGTAACTGGGTACAGGATAACAGAAACAGAGCTTCAGGGTGGTACAAACATTTTTGATTTACTGTAGCTCAGCGGTGGGGCTTTCAGAAATAATTTACTGGTCTTGCTCCAGTTAAATTACTAGAACTGGGAGCTTTACCAGCAGCTTCATTGGTGTATTATCATCATACTTATGACTTATGACATCTCACGTTTAGAATCATAGTCCTCTTAAAGACGTAAAGATTTAAAACAGTACTTGCAAGGTGTGAATTAAAATACCTGGTTTTATCTTCGCTGCAATTCTGTAAATACTCAAAGGAGATTAAGTTATTATTATGCTAAGAAACAATTCAGCATAGTAGTTCCACCTTAATATTTAAAACCCACATCCTCTTTATTCAACGTATCTTCCTACTCTCTTCACTATCAAGGCCTAGATACCTGGCTCCATAAATATATTTGAACACTCCTCTCCCTCCTCTTCCCATTTTTAACTCTTTCATGTATACACCACGCTCTCTCGATTTTTTCTCTTCTTCCACTTACATAATTCGGTTGTTTTGTAAAATAAACACAATTAAGATCAAGACATGGTTACTTAAGAAGGGGAAAAATGGGAATTTCTATTCCCACATTAAAGTATTCATCTTCAAAATGCTGCAAATTATAATATGGTTTTGGTAACTTAATATACATTAGAGATAATTCTTCCCTGCATTCTCATCACTAAGTAGTCATCTATTTGACACTTTTATTTAGGTATGCTCTTGCTTTCACCTATGCCAGACGTGTTTTACCATTCAGTACCTTGAACTAGCTGGCAATCATCTAACCAAATGATTTTTACTATGTAGAATAAATGTTATCATTTACCAGTAACACATTTAAAATGTAGATTTTGATTAATTCCTTGACTCCAGGGAAAAGGTTTTTAGATATTACCTAAATACTAATTTTAAATACTTTAGAATTCCTTTATTTGTGATGATTCTTTGAAAGATTTAGCCAACATTGGAATTCCAACATAAAACCTTATGAAAATAATTCTGTCCTGAAAAACAATTCAATATATTAGGCCATGGAATATATTTGAGACTTATTTTGTTTTGCAGTAAAAAATTTATTGAAATAAACTTTGGTTGTTTGGAACAGTTTCGCATGGAACACTGAAGATCAAATTTAGATCTTATTTATTTTCTTCCCTGCTTAGCCATTTAAGTATATAAAACCTCTCTAACTTTTCTTTTGCAAGGAAACTGCATAAGTAATACAGAAATTCCATTTTCTTAGGTTCAGATAGAGTGCAGTTTCTATTCTCCGTTTTGTAAATCAGTGGCTAAATAGCAACATTATGCCACAATATTTTTTAAAGATTTTGAAAAGTTTTGTGAAGAACAACATCATTTACGTATGAACATACAGCCTCTTGTTTGGCTGAACTCTGTAGGTTATGTCTTGCAGCTGGCTTCAGGGCAAGGCCCTGTATAAGCCAGACAATGTTATGTTGGTCTATAGAACAAAGTGGAACACTTATATAAAGAAACACATTTGTTAACTTTAATATCAAGACTTTATCAGGCTGGCCCTCAAACACTGAGCCTTCAAGGGTAGCGGTGACATTCTGTCTTCCATTAGCCATTTTTCTTGCAGGCTTGTTGCAAGAAAGAACAGTTTCTCAAAATAGAGAAACTGGGCTCTATTTTGACCAGATAGAGGAAAAATTTCCTTTGAAATGCTGCTTTTATTAAGCTCATTTTGTCTTCATGCTCTGGAGGAGGGGGGAAAAGTCTGGTTAGGATGTTGTTGGTTTAGAAACAAGTTTTTGCAAAATCTCGTTTTAACACTTCTGGTTTTGTATCCGTAAGATAGAGCCAGATCCCTCCTGGGTGTAAAGCAGTACAAGAGCCCACCCGTCTTTCTTGTTTACACTAGTGAAGGATCTTGCCCTGTTCCCCTACAATTCGTGCAGCCTGACATTTGAATGGAACTGCAATTAGCAGGGTTGTTTTTGTTTAACTTTATTTAGCACCTTATCTCCCTGTAACATTCTTGTCCGAGTACCAGTATCAACCATGAACTCAACATAGCTCTTACTAGTGCTGTTCTATTTTGAGCTGGAAACAAAAACCCATCAATCCAGATCAAACAGCACCTTCCCCTTCGCGCTAGGAATAGAAATCGTTAACTAATTGGTGCAAAAAGCCATGACAAATCGATTCACACCACAGTTAAGGAAGTCATAACTTACTCCACCGCACAGGAAAGTTATCCAAGCCCTCAAAATGACCGGTTCTTAATGGCCAAACATATGCAACTTTCCACCAAAATGCTGCTGGTGAGGGACTCAACTCGTAGAGGATATAGTTCTGCCGAACTGTGTTTGCTGTGTTCTACAGTTTTCCCAGCTGCCCAGCTATTCACTCCCTTTGGTTACAATAACACGAAGGACTGCAAGACCTGTTGTTTGGGCTCGTAATTCTTGTTACTCATTTAAAAAAGAGCCTCCAGGAGGATTCTGATTCTGGTAGAGCTCTGCTGCTCCCAGGTGCTGATATTCTGCAAAAAGGAATGGAGCAGCAGGTCCTGGAGGCTTTGGAGGTCCTAGATCTGAAGTAAGGGGTTGTACCCGAGAATCTCAAGCCACCCAGTGCCACAGTCCTGGGGAACACCGGAGTGGCTGCGAAGGCAGGAAAGCCTGCTGGGCTTCTGGGTTGCTGGAGGGCTGCTCCCTGCCCTGGCAGCTCCTCACACAGGTGAGAGGCCACCTCCACGCAGCCATAGCGGTGACAAGGGCACAGGTGATGCAGGCAAAGGTCAGCAATGAGGACAGTGATACTTTCGAGCGTGACACGGAGATGGTCCAGGCGCCACCCGGGGCTCCCGCCGGAACCGGGCTGGGGCAGCGCCTCCCGCCGGGCCGCATTGGGCCTGCCCCCGGGCCCGCCCCCGCTTCCCCGCACCTTTCCCGGCCGGGGCGGCCCCGCGGGGGCCGGGCCAGCGGTGTCGGCGGCGGGACGGGGCGCCTGGTGCTGCCCGCAGCTCCCGGGGCACCGCCGCGCCGCCCGAGCCGCCCCAGCCATGTCGTCCAGCTCCCCGCCGGGCGAGCCCAAGAGCCGCAGCCTGGGCCGGCTGTCGCTGCCCAGGAGAGGCAGCATGACGCCCGCCAAGAAGGCGTCGGCGCTGGAGCTGGCCGAGAGCACCCCGAACGCCCACTACGCCCCGCTGCCGGGCGCGCAGAGCGGGCAGGCGCCCGCGGGATGCAGCCCCGCGCCGGAGCGGGAGCGGGCGCCGCGCCTGCGGAGCGAGGTGGTGGTGGTGAGCGCCGACTGCCCGCGGCCCCCCGTCAGCCTGGACCCCCGCGTCTCCATCTACAGCCTCCGCAAGCCCCTGCTGAGCCGCAGCAGCGTCCAGGGCAGGGTCTACAACTTCTTGGAGCGGCCCACGGGATGGAAGTGCTTCGTGTACCACTTCACCGTGTGAGTACCGCCCCGCTGCCGCCGGGCACCTGCTCCGCGCTCCCGTTACCGCCGCTGGAGCGCTGCCCCGTCGGTGCCGGGGGCTCCGGGGCCACCCGCACCCCGAGGGACCGCTGCCGCCGGGCCCCCTCCCCGCACGGCGCTCGCCCTCTCTCCGGAGGCGGCAGCCCCGGCGGCCCCTGGGGCGCGGAGCCTTCCAGACAAGCCCGGTGCCGCATCCGGACTTGAACATCGTGCAGATATGGTCTTTTGGGCTGTGGGTGGCTTGGGGGTTTTTTTCCGCACAGGTGTGAAGTAAAACAAAAGTCACCCTCCGGGGGAAAGTTTCCTTTTTTAGTTAACAGAAATGCTCTATCTCAGGTCAGGAGCCCTAAGGTGTACCTAACAGATAAAGCAGGAGCTGGTTTCAGGCAATTTTCTTCAGAAGGCTACCTGGGGAGTTGAAATAAATTGTTCATACTGAACGTGGAAATTAAGTAGGCAGCAGTGTCATCCATTCTTTATTAACTTTTGATGCATGACTCCTGCTTTCATGTAGTGACATCTGTGTGATGCCGATACTCACTGCACAGCAGCAGTTTCTAATTGAACAGGTGCTATTGAACAGGTGTTATCAATTACCAGTGCTGCAGCCCTGTCAGGGGAGGATGAGAAACAGGTGATGCTCCTTTTCCTCGCCCCTTTTATTGCCCCTGGCTCTAACTCCTTGTGCTACCCATTACGACAGGAAGGAGAGGGTGTTTGGAGGGTGTTGTTTAACCGCGGGCAGGTTAAAATTTGCTTCGTCTATAACACTGTCTATAAAGTGCAGTGTCAAACCTAAGCCAGCAAGTGGTAGGTCTGTGGTGCACGAGCATCCCAACAAGTGCCTCCGTGAGAAATCAGTGCCTTTCCATCGAGGTGTTGCTGAAGGCTTGCGTGACCCTTGGGCAATTGGCGTGTGTTAAATGTAGGTATGTTAAGTGTAGTGTGTTAAAGGTTTCAGGTAGGAACGCGGTGTGTGTTTATTGTCTTCATGCACAAACATATGTGTGTACATATATCCATTACATGTATACATGCTTATTCCAACAGCTAGAGGGAAAGGCATTTTGTGTTCAAAATCCTCAGGCAAAAGACACCAAAGTCAGTTTTTATGATTTCGTTATTGTATTCTAATTTTAAGTTCTATTTCTAAGTAACTGTTACCTAAAGTCAAGTCAGGATTTTGTGCTTCTGTTCCACACTTGAGGGTTCTGGAGTGTTTAGGTCGTCAGGTTGAGTGGTACCAACTTTATTTTAGTGGAGGGGAAACAGCTGTCCTCTGAGTGTATGTAATTGCGGGATGACTGTGTGCAACTGCTGAGATAATTGTGGGCTCCATTCTCTTTAGCATTATGATAATGCCATCAGATGAGAAAATGAGTAATGGCCGTAATTATCAAGTGCCTAATAGTTGTGGTTGAACAACGTAAAACACTTTCAGGAATCGGGGCTCCCTTTTTTTTCCCGCTAAAAAGGAGTTTTAGGCAGACATCTCTTATGGTTTCTGACCTTTCAGGTGTCTCAAATTATGTATAGAAGGGACAGTAAACTGGTTTCAATATCTTAACTAAACTTCTCTAAATCCTAACAGCGAGTCTAGGAGAACTCTGAAAAACAAAACCCAAGGTTATATTCCTTTGTCTACTTAAGGTTCTAGCCAGAATTTTAAGTTTTTTTTTTTTTTGCAAGTGTTAGCAGTGTGGATTGATCCTACCTGTACAAGAATTAACATTTTGTAATATGTGTAAGTCATTGCCTGTCTCTCCCCACAACACACACCCATGGTGTAAGCGTTAGCCCCAGCATTTCCCCTCTTTCCAGAACTATTGTGATGCAATGAGGAATGATAGTGGCAGTAAATATTCTCAAGCCTCTTACTAAGCGTTGTTCAAACTCCTTAGGGCACTGAAGAGACAGAAGAGGGTATTTGAAACCTTTGTATGTTTCTTGCAAGGCAATCTGCAAGTACCATTTAGGCAGCCTCCCTCTGATTCCCACCAGCAGAGGGAATTGAGGCTTTACTGTTCCCAGCCATCCCACTTTCTCCTTCTTTTTGTGGAACATAAGCTTTTGTGCCCATTAAATCATGGTTTAAGTTACTGATCTTTGGTCCATACTTCTCCAACTCTTTTTCTGAGCTCCCAAAACAACGTTCTGCTGTGCCAAGGAATGCTCTGTTTGGAGTACAGTCCCTGCCAGCCAGGTGCTGAGTATTGGCAGATGAATAGTTGTTACAGAGCAGAAGTTTGTTACTAAAATTAACTGGCAAGGCAGATTTGTCTGATTCAGAGAAGCTGTTGTGTGGCAGCATCTGCTCGGGAGGAGGCACGGGACCTGCTTTGTGCCGACAGTTGGTTACAAGGGATGAGGTGCAGAGGTGGAAAGGACTTGGAATCATAACACAAACGCACAGAGGTGTGCATGTGCTTCTTTGCCACCAGAGGAAGTACTCGATTGTTCTACTGTCAGCGTACAAACAGTCATTCATAGAATGCTAAGCTGGGTTTTACCTTGGGGTGTGCAAGGACCCTGGTTTTTGTCTCTCCTGCCCAAACGAGTTTAAGAAACTGAGCTCATTTTGCCTGTTGCCTTTTTGACTCCCTCTGCTGTCTGCCTCCTGCTTTATTCCGGGGGCTTTCAGCTGCCTGGGAGGTCTCGGTCGCTGTCCTAAATGTTTAGAGGGGAAGGAAAGGAAACGGGAGTGGTGTTTAATTCAGGGCATAAAGACCTAATCTGAGTAGAGAGCTCTGGCCAAGATCTAGCCCAGGGATGGGAGCAACAAGCACTGGAGGCTTAATTCTCTGTTTTCTGCAAGGTGTAGAGTGTGTGACCATGTTCTTAATTATATGCCGGAATTATTACAGTTAGAAACAACTCCTGGCATAGTCCATGTAACTTGCTCTGGACCTGCATCTCTGGCTGGTTGTTAAAACACTGTTTATCAAACGATAAGAGCTACATCTACTGATTGCCTGTCACACCCTTTTCCTGCTCAGGAATCTTAGTCAGTGGTATGTAGAATACTAATAGCTAAGAACTGATACTCAGGATTGATTTTCCTCGGTTTTATATTATATGTTTAGGAAAGAGAAGTTGAACACCGAGCTTTAATCCACAGATTCTAGGTTGGTATGTTAGTTTCATATTGTTTTGATTGCTGTATGTTCTGGTGAGCAGCGAAGAACAGCAAAACACAGCCCTCATGTACCCTTGATTTAAAGGAAGGAATCTGGTTGTCTTGCACAGGTGAGGCCAATGACCTGTTTTCTTCTGAATTATTTCTTTCAAAAGGTGTCTGAAATACCTGTTTTCCACTATGCAAAATGTACATTCTCTCTCTTGTTGATGTTTTCAATCTTCCAGAGTAATTTGACACCCCAGTCTCTGATTAAATCAATTGAATTCTGGACAGGTCTTTTCTAAGAATTTTTCTTGTTTGCTCACACCAAAGAGGAGAAACATCTCAAATGAGCAGAACAGGAAATTAATTGCTGTGCATCGTTTATACTAGATTTTTGAAGCCTGGGGAAATAGCCTCTGTGGGGAGAAGGAATGGCTAATCAGCTATTAATTTACCACTCATAAAACCTGTACTAGCAGAGATGATAGAACCTCTTAGTTCAGCTACTTGACTTGGTTTGATTTCATAATAAATTTCATTTAAATAGATGAAGCATACGGTATACATACACTTAATTTTACCAGGGCAAGTAAATTGTGCTTGATAGCTGAGGATTTACACGCATGGCTTCTGCAAACACAGTTGGTAGTTGCTCGGAGACTCGGACTTGGCAAGCAAGAGCTTGCCCTGTGTCGTGGCTGTATGGATGGCAATGTCCTGCCAGAGCCACCAAATCCGCCTGGGCTGTCAGAGTGAGGGAATGACTGAGCGCCACTGTTCTCAGTGACCTTCCAGGCTAGGGCATCTTATCACACTTATCATAGCAGCGCACCTTGAGAGAGCAGCTTTGAGAGGTGAAATGTTCTGCAGCCTTAACAAATCAAGTTTTCAGCCTCTGTGAGGAGAGGTAGAAAAAGAAACTTAAATTCTGCCCTCATGGTGGCCTGCTGAAATCCTTGGGTGCTGTTGCAGTGTTGGAAATGACCGTAAAGAATAAGTGAAGTTGTCAGATGTTGAAAAGAATTATTTTAGATTTAAATGCTCAAGGAAGAGCTTCTTCTCACTCTCTTAATTTTAAAATAAACATCTTAAAATGTGCCTAAAGAAACTGAAGTTATGAACTGATTTCTCTTGTTCTTGGTATGGTAAATAATGACTTCTGGCAGTGTTGACTCCTTGTGTTCTTTGAAGTATTGGCTGTAACCAGAGGGAACAATTTGGAAACTGATGGACCATTGGTTTGTTCTACGGTGGCAGCTCTCCTTTGTTGCCATGCAAGATAATCAGCTTCTATCTTATCTTTGCATGCCTGTACCTGGTTCAATTTACTTTGCCTTTGTATAAAGTTTGGTTTAATCAGCAATGGTTGTCATTGAGTTTGTTTGAATCCCAAGTTGTTTACATAAGCTTGGACTGGCCAGTGGTTGGGATTTGGAAAACTGGTCTCTGGAAACAGGCAAACTCTCAGAAGCAGGGCTGCATGTATGTGCACACAAAGATAGGAAGTGAGGGTAGATAGACTATTCCGACTGCCTGAATCAGGACTCACAGTAATCAATTATTAAAAGCAATGCAGTGTTTACTCAGTGCTCTTTACATACATTACATTGTGAGAAAAAAGCATAACTCCAACTTAAAATCCTAGTTTTGCCATGTTTTCCAGATGTTCTGCAATCATGCTTCCAAACCTACTGGTTCATACTCACTGTGTAAACTGCTGAGGAGAAAAGATCCATAAAATAATTAGTGTGTGCACGTGCTGCTTGCACATGGCTTTTCTTTGAGACTGAAAAGAGTTGCAAACCAAAGTGCTGTGGTTTTGACATGAACATTTGTATGTTTAGAGATTTTTATGGCTTGAAATCAGGCTTTAAGGTTATTAATTCTGTTTTTAAAAAAGGAGACATAAATCCTCCAAAGTAAGCATGGCTTTTCTAAGTGGAAAGAAAGAAATATGACTTGATCGTGGTCATATTCTTTTTGCTGCTGTCAATAGCAGCAAGACCCAGGCTTAGCTTTTTTTGTCTCATCAAGACTGAGGTAGTTTAGCTGAGGCCAATTTACAGCAGAGAGAAGATCATTGGAACCTAACACTATGTATCTATCAGTGTACTTGGTAACAGTTTTATCTGAGAGGAAGAGGGATTGGAAAGCTGATTTTAAGTATTTCCAGAAAGGAGGGATGATCATTGGCCTGCCCCATTGTCATAGCTGGTTGTGCATTTAAGACAGTGTGCTCATGTTTAGGAGTTGCTGCTGCAGAGGCGGCCCTGTTTGCTGATCAGCCAGATACTGCAGCCTGGGCTCTTGGCAGATTTTTGGATGCAGGTGAGACTGAGAAGTGACTTAAGGGTTTTGTTCCCTCCTTATTCTCTGCATGCTGTAGTGCAGCCCCTTAGCTACAACATTGTGAGTAGGTGTTTCTTTGTGACCTGTGTGATTGAAATAGTATTTTTTGGGTTGGCCAGTACAGAGCTTCCCACTCTTGCCCTGTTTCCCAGCCTGTAACTTGTCAGAAGTTTCATTTTTGCTGTGGGCTGTCTGGCTGTCTTGTGACTGAGACCAATCCAAGTTTGTGCCATGAAGATCTCAAGTGACAGTGTAGTTAGAGATCAAAAGGGGTTCCCATTTCTCTCTCTCAGTGGGACAGTAGAAATTCTTAAGTCAAGAAGTGTGGATACATATAACTGCATAATTGGCTAAAAAAATAATTAAAAAAATATATCCACATTTACTTAGTAATTGACTGTCATCGGAAAGAAAAGCAGCATGAGAAACCAGGTCCTCTCAGTGCCAACACTAGTAAATAACACCTGGCAGCCACTTTGATGAAACCACCATCTTTGCATTACTTGTCACATTCAGTGATTGCTGCATGAAAATTATTGTGGAAATGTATTTTGATCGTTGAAGGGGAAGGAAGGTGAAAAGCTAGATACCTTCTAACTAAAATGCCTGTTGAGGGCACCTCTAACAATAATTAGGAGAATCCAATTTCTGTTCTGTAATGCATAGCGGGGTATGGTTGGCTACTTGAAAAAAATTCATTGAGTCAAGGAAGTTCTGTGGGAAGGAAAAAGACTTTGTAATTGTATTGATGTTTACGTTTTCTAATAACCAATGGAAGCAGAAGACTGTAAAGTGGCAAACACTAATGCTCAGTGAAGCCAGGCTGTGTGCAGTGGAGAAATAAAGAACTGTAAAATGCACACATAGAAGTTATGCATTTTTTCAGTTTGGGCAGGCTTTCCTGGGATAGGGCTTCTCTCTTTTCCTATCAAACTTCCAGTATGACATTTCAAGTCCTTCTCTTATGTTTGCTTTCCTCCAGGAAAATAATTATCCTACCTTTAAAAGTTGCAGATGAATGATCTTAAGAAAACCAGTAAGTGCAGTATTCACATTTCTGTGTCTCTGTCAAATGGTTGGTTGGGCAATTCTGGCACACTTCCTTGCTCTGGCTCCTCAAGTGCCAGGGAAAAAACGTGCAAGGCTGCGTAGATAGGCCTCTTTCAAAACTTTCATTGCAGCTGAATCAAGGCTAGAGTTGAGATTCAATTGCAGTGAACTAATTAGGCTGAGCTCCAAATGCCTGAGCGCTGGATGTGTTACAAACAACGGTGCCAACACATGCTGTAGGGAACTGTGCACAGTGCTTAGCGGGCGTTAAACTTGGCAGTACCTCATTAATTTGGTGTGTTAATAGATTGTTTAATGTGCATTAGTGGCTGAACACAAAAGCTGTGAACGC
Organism: Gymnorhina tibicen; assembly: GCA_013399875.1. Lineage (NCBI taxonomy): Eukaryota > Metazoa > Chordata > Aves > Passeriformes > Artamidae > Gymnorhina > Gymnorhina tibicen. The sequence continues at coordinate 1,018,434 of VXAZ01008299.1, read as the reverse complement.
TTGCTCATTCAGTTCCAGATGGAAAATAGTGTCTTGTTGTGGGCAAGGTGTTTTCTGCCTGCCAACAAGAGGTCCAACGTGTCTCAAATGTCTTGGAGAGCTGCCAGATGCAAATTAACCTGGTGGGGAGGCTGAGTTACAGCAGAATGTGGAGACCGGCGAGTTTTTAGGTGAGGTACTAACCCTCCTCGTGCAGTCATGCTTCATCTGGCATAATGGCCTGTGAGAGCCATTATAATACCAGTCATGGTAATGGGAGAGCACAGGCATTTGCAAGGCTCTGCTAGAGGGGTAGTTGATGTATTTTTACCTCCTACGAGGAAGATATATATGTGAGAGTATATTTATCTCTCTCTGTATAAGAACAGTGGGAATATTCAATGCTTTAGCAATCAAATTAATAATAGATTTTACTATATGTTTTTAGACAGTGATTATTTTCTTATATAGAAAATTCTAAAGCTGCTGTAAATCAAGAGTTTTCTCTGGCTTCCAGACTGTGCATACCTGGAGGACCAGAGAGGTGCTTGGTGTCAGCTTTTCCCTTGTCTGACATGACCGATTTTTGAGGATATATGGACTTTCTTCTTCTTTTCCCTACTTCATGGTACAGAATAGTAAAATAACAGCTATTTTCTATGTTCAAGGAGCTGTAGGAAATTGCACACAGTGCAAAGCAGTGCCTGATTTAAGTGTGTAAGTGTAGTGTAAGTAGTTTAAAACAAAAAAAAACCCTCCAACACCAGAACTCAATCAAAACCCCCAAAACAACAACAAAACCTCGCAAACCCCAAAAATACTGACCCACATTTCCTAAATGGTAGTTTCCTTCCTTAACAACCACACTTTACAACAGAAAATGTGGAACCTGGAAACATTACAATAAAACATAGGCACAGGGGAAGCCAATGATTTATTGAAGCTTAGTACAACCACTGTGACAAAAGCCAGGTTTTTTTCCTCTGAACTGCTTTAGTGTCAGAACTGCCAGTTGTGTGAGATAATAAACACACATTTGCTCAAAACCGACTGAATCTCTTCTCAGTTTAAGAAAAAAATGTCTGGTAGTTTTTACAAGGAATACACCAAGCACCAGGTCTGCAGCCCTGGAATTTTATCATTTTGAAAGCGATAAACTGCCAAAAATAGGAAATGATACTGCAGGTTGTTAGGTGGCCTTTAGATATTCCTATCAAAGTGCCCAGTGTATGTATTTTTATTTTTTCTCATATGTTCTTCACAATCAATGTGATGATTTAATATTCAATGAAAAATGTTAACCAAAGCCAAGGTAAACCTAGGACAGGGCTTCTGGATCCTTTTAGGCTACTTCTGCTTCTGCAAATATTGATGTGTATCTTTGAATTTCACGTTAAAGCTCTCAGTAGGAACATACATCTCATATATGTTTTGCTAATGCCAGTGGACTGATGAGACCTCATTTGACAACACAGTTTTGTCCCATTTGTAATAGAAAACTGAATTTTTTACTCTTAACTATAAAATCCCTGTTTGCATTCTGCTGACGTTATTTAAAAAGTAAACGTTTTGTTATATAACTACACTATTACTTGCTTCAAATGAGAAATATACTGTTTTTAGTGAACTAAGATCTTGGAATAGTAGAAAATATCTTTGTTTATCCTCACGAGTTGTGCTCTTGATCATAATCTATTAATTTTACTCTTAATGCATCCCCCTAAAAATAGAGCGTATGTTTTCTTTTGCAGTAATAGGAAATATAATACATTTGTTGGAGTAATATTTGGTTTGATTCTTAAGAATTTATCATCATGTGTTTAACTTAGCTATGTGAACAGCTATTTAATTTCTAGTGGGAGCAGTTAGTAAAGGTAAAAGGTAAGGACCAACTAGTAAAGAGAAAAACTTGCATATACTCATCTCCAGAATTAGGGCAATTGAAACTACTTGCATTGTGCACAGGATGTGTAGACATAATTTTTAATTATTTTATTTAAAATAAGGCTTTTTTTTTTTCCGAAACGCTTACATCTTACAGTGATAATTCTGTATGAACTTTTGGTTTGTCCAGGTGACTGTTGTCTCTTGTCTATAGTAAATATGTTAAATCACATAACATTTGTATGCAGCTTTTTTACCGCCTCACCAGAAGTTTTGTTGTAGATTTCTAAAAATTAGTGGTCTTCCCTTTGTTGCTCCCTATTTGCATGTGTTAGACTGGGCAAGGACACAGGCTTGTCCCCTTTGTTTAGACCAGAGTGTGGTCACCCTTGCAATAAGCTGCTCGCTGTCAGACAGCTGGAGCTGACATAAGGAAACTGGGCAGGCTTGGATGTGTAGAAATCCAGTGCTCAGAAGTTGCTTGTTTCCTCTGCAAACCTACAGTGAATTCCTGAAACCTCAGGGATATTATAAATTATTTCAATATTTTACGATATTTTTTCATTGCAGTGCTAATATTGCATACTTTTGTACGGGTTGGAGAGTAAAGCAAATTGGGTCACGGTTTGAGGACAGAATGTAAATAACCCACCAGGTAACTTCCTTGGATTCTCTCCAAAGACACCAGGTTTAATAGCAGAGGCAAAGATTACAGAGCTCTTGCTCATCCCTTGTACAGCAAAGGCTGAGGTCCTTGTAGTGAATATTTCTGCAGAGTAAGGAATTGCCTTCAAAGAATATGTTTGTTCCTGCAGCAGCTACCCCCTTCCCCATGTCATCTAAAAATGAGCTGGAATTGGCTGGAGCCTTCTTTTCCACGATAAGCTGGAGGGCACCACAGCTGAAGTAGAGGTGCCTCGTCTCTTGTACGGATGTTGACAAGTAGAGCAAAGGAGAATGAATGCAGGAAATGGTTGCTGCTGCTAATCTCATTCTTACACCCTTCAAATGCCTGTGCCCAATTATTTTTGCAGGGCAGTGGAGATAGGGGAAGAGACAAGAGCAAAGATCTTCTGTCCTGTGGCTTCAAGAAGTAGAGAATGTCCTGTGCTGATCCTGTTAAGAATCAGTGGTGTTTGTATTCTGTACAATGGCTTTATCTGATCTTTACGAACTTCAGCAAACAAGGTCCTATTTTTTTTCCCTAATATAGATCTAGTTGAGGCTATTTGTTTTTCAGTCCTGTCTTAGAAGACACTAAAATGTGGTCAAACCTGACAATGAGTAAATAACTAAACATGTATTGCTTTATTGTAGTGTGAGTAAACTTCATGTGATTGTATGCTGTTATCTTAGCCGTGACCCAGCAAGTATTGATAATTGGTTATCTCAGCACTTCACACAAAATAAACCTGCTCACTTGATGTTTTCTGTGTCATCAGGTCATCCAGCACTCTAGCACTGAGCATCCTGTTTCAACAGCATGTAAAGTATGACAGGCCCAGACATCTAAGTGCTACACAGTCATGTCAATTGTATGCCTTCATCGTTCTGTTCATTCAAAACAGCTCTTTGTAGATTAATTTTATGACATGATGTTATTTGAACCATAGAAATGAAAAAAATGCGACAAGGGACAAAACAAGGCTTTGACCTCCTGCAGGTTTTGCAACACACACTAGGCTGTAGGTGTACTGTGTTGGTGCTGACCCTTCTTGGGTGTGTGAATTGCTTATTGCACTCTGGTTTTCAAACAGAGGTTATCTCTTGATGACTTCTGTGGCAGTCTTTTTTTATGTAGCTTTAACAGGAAACATTACACATCTATCAAGTCTCACTGTGAAGTGAACTAGAGAAATTGAACTGTGAAAATGTGATGTACTGTGAGAAGAGCATAACCTCTGGAAATTTTCAGTGGATTGTACCTGTAGGAGTAAAGGGACACCTGCTTACACCTCTTACATGAAAGAGTGGAGATAACATTCAAGCAGGGTTTGATCCTAGCTGTTAGCCTGTGCTGAGGCTGTCTGCTTTTTCTGAGGAAAGTTTTCTGTCAGATGCCTTTCTCTTGAAAGAAACAGAGCTTGTTTCAGGAAACCTGTATATGATCTGCGTTTGCTGTTATTGAAATAATATATGCAAAATGCCATGGGATTCTTTTCTTGAGGAATTCTGCTGGAAATGACTTGGTAAGTAATCAAACTGTTTCAAAGTACTTTGAAGAAATCAGTCTGTTTGTTTATACAGTGTGTGCTAGCAGTCAATGTAAACTGGTCAAAACCCGCAGCCATGTGTATCTTTGGTTTCCTCCACCTCCCTGTAACAAATGCAATCTGATGATGCTTTTGTCTGATTGCTGAAGTGCTATGAGTTCCTTGGAAGTGCAGTGTCTCTCCATCCCCCTCAAACACATCTGGTAGCTTGAAGCACACTTCATTGTCACGGTTCTTTTCATATGGTGCCTCTTTTGCCTGCTCCTCACCCTCCCTATGTCTCAGGCATTTTGGTGTGTAGAAGACACTTTGTATGCTGTTGAATTTTGGTCACCAGTGGCTGTGAAATAACACAGCCATGGGAAGCTTGTGCAAGTTTAGGACAGGAACGGAGGGCAGAAATTAACTCAGTTGGAGTGAAGCATCCCATAAGCAGCAAATGATTAACCAGAATAAAATCTGGCTGCACTGAGATTAGCACATACCTTGTAAAATAAAACTGGTATTGTAGGGCATGTCTTTTAAAAGGTATTTAGTAATTGAACTCTGCTTTGAATAAGTGGTTTTCCAAATAGTTAGGATATGGCATGGTAATGAAATGTGATGAATGTAGGGAAGAATTAAATGGTTTTTACAGGATAGTTGTAGGAACAACACTGCTCTTGCAATACAAGGAAGATAAATAGTCATGGGAAAGCCAGGCAATGTGTGCTTTCTTTCCCAAAGTGTAAAGTGACTGCTTTATAGTAATGAACTGAAATAAGTTTGAATTCATGGAATGAAGTGGAGGAAAATAGCCTAGACAATAAGGAATAAGGACCACCTGTAAATTCACTTCTTCCTCACAACTCTTCCAAATCAGTGTTACTGGCTGCCTCATATCCCTTTATAGAAGAGGAGTGGACAAGAGGAGCTCCATCAACATCCCATGGACCCAAACGAAACAATGAGATTTACTGGCTGTAACCTTCTCTCCACTTCATATCACTACCAGGTTTGATACGAATACAGATGGTTTTAAAAGATGTTTCTCTGCTGCTCACCTAGACCTAGATGTGGATTACAGCTGAGCTGTGCCTGCTGGATCAGGCTGGGTAAAGCTGTGTTAAGCATGGAGGCAGAGGGAATGCACGTGCAAACCCCGCACTTGCGCCAGCTGACGGGCTGTGAGCTGGTTCCGGCCCAAAAGCTCGATAGCTGCAGCACTGCAGGGTTGTGCCTGTGCTGGCAAAGGGCTTATTAGCATAGGTAGGCACTGACAATCCTAGCTGGCACTGGGACCAAAGCCTGACAGAGGCTGTGACTGCACCTAACTGGGTAGGTACACTGCTATGTGCTATAACATGATCTTCTAGAGCAGGGATCCTCATGCCTTGTGTGCCCTTACATCATCTAGCACTGTGGGAATATTCATGGCCTCTAGGATGAAGCGACAATACACGGAGGTAGCCAGTCTGTGCTTCTGAGTTTACGCCTGGTACTGCTCTGGTACCTTGGAGCGCTTTGCTTTCAGCACCCTTGGATAAGTGTGAATGCAGTGGCACTAGGGACTGGCTGGCAACTCTATCATAAATAAGGTTTTTAGCCTTCTTACCCCCTGAGTCACAAGTTCAATGGGAGTTGGAGGCTGTTTGTTCTAGATGTGGTAAATAACACAATCTGACTGCTCTCTCCTCTGGCACCCCGTGTCTAAAGCTGTTATCAGCACTGCTGTGGCATGTTTGATTTAGGGGCAAATTGGCACCTCTCTGACAAGTGCTGGAATGTCCCAGTCTGTCCTTGGGGTGCTGTTGGCATCTTTCACACCGCTAAACCCCCATCAACAGTCGTGATCATGGGCAAACACCAGCCAAGCGCACAAAAGCGCTTATCGCCTGCTGGGCTGTGCATTCATGAAAAGCAAAGCCATAAAAACCTCCACTGGCTGGCAATTCCAGAACTTTCTGTTAGACTTGAAAAGAAGTCCTGAAGAACACAGGCTTCTTATCAATTTTAATTGCTGGGCAGTGGAGGGCTGCCGTTTGTTTAACGTCATCTGGTGTTAGCAACTCTGACAGCGTTGCAGGGATGTTTCTGGTGAGCAACATTCTGCTGAACGCAAAGTCGAATTCAGCAGAAATCCTTTGTTTTCAGGAAGAACTCAGGCTGAACAACTGAATCCAGCAGGCAAAGAAATGCAAAAAAGGAGAGCGTTAAGAACTGGAGGTGCATAGGGCAATGTGAAGATGTTGGGGTTTAGAAGTATAGATGCTGCTATATTGTAATTACTTTTCATTGCTGTTGAAACTAAGTTCTGTATTACCTAATCCTTTTAGACTGCATTTTTCCATGTTGCAGTAGTGCTTATGCATTTATGCTAAAAATAGAAAAACTTCTGAGTTGATCTTCATTGAATGGTCCTGTATTCATGGCACACACAATTAGCCAAAATTCATGCCATCTTTAGGGAACTGGGCCAGAGATAAAATCACTTTGAACAGCTGCATCAACATTTGTAGATTAGTTTGCCTGTGAGATTTTGTTTTTGAAGTCAGCTTGCTGGATTTGAGCAGTTGTCAGATCCCATGTGGTTCTACAACTGGATCAGCAGAAACTGGCAGATGTGCGGGTTTTTGAAATGCCAAGCAAGCATTTTAAATGCGATTAAAAGTGCATCTGAACCACCTTTAAACAAAATAGTAGTAAGAAAACTCCTTGGATTTTAGCTTGAAAATTACTCTGGAACTGCAACTTTAAAACAAGAAGCTGATATGAAAAGCAAAGTGTATTTTATAGCAGCTGCCATGGAGCAGATTGACAGCAGTTAGTTAATCAGGAGGAGCTGCAATGGAAACTACTTCTCTGATCTCAGGTCCACTCCTTAAGTAGCAGATGTATCCCGTCTATCTCTGCTGTGGTTTTCACACATGGCTACGGAAGGTATTTTGGAATGTCCCTAGCTGACTTGGAATGAGACCTGAATTCACTTGTTTTCTGTAGCAGCTTGAAAGTCTTTAAATGAGACTTGACCAGAAAAAAACCAATTCCAAGAGTGTGACTGTGGCTGTTTGCATTTAATGCTTCATCCTTTTGTTGAGATGGTCATGGGAGCCTGTTGTTTTGATGGATACTTTGTTGGCAACTGTCTATTGCCAAAGAAATGGAGGAAGTAGAACAAAAATAATACGTAGAACAGTTGTGGTGGCACTTAAAAGAAGTGATAATAAGGGCATCCTCATTTTGATGCCCCCTATGTAAATGTAGAGAATAGATACCATTGCCTCTCCTAGAAACTCCTACACTTCTGGTAGGTGAAGTAGCAAAGAAAGGACAATTTTTCTGGTTTTGTTATTGTTGTGTATGTATCTGTCTTCATTTGAAATTCTTTCTCCTCAGCATTTTTGTTTCTCTATTTTGTGTGTGTGTGTGTGTCTGAACTTCTTTGGACTCTTGGGAGAGCAGTTGTGTATTAGATTAGGAAAAGCAGCAATGAGAAGCTAGAGCAGTTGTTTACTTTCTGTGTTAAAGTCTGTCCACACTTGAAGTGGAAGGAAATTGCTTTTCCTTGTTGCCAGTTGCCAGGATTTGTGTTGGTTTTGTTTTTTTCTTTTTTTTTTTTCTTTTTTTTCTCCTGCATGAGGAATTTCATGGTTGAAACTGCCTTGGCTTATGAAACGCTGAGCTATCGATGTGTCTACAGTTAGCTCATGGAGAGGAATGCTCCTGCTGGAATAATGCATAGCCAAGCTACTGCTGGCTGGCTACTTTTGTGTGATTAAGCAGGAGCTGGAATCAGTCGATTTTCAGGTGGTCACCAGTTCAAGTCTTTTAATTCACAGTATCCTGGCGGTGTTACTATGCTGCTGCCTTTGCTTAGATGCATGGGAGGTGTGGATTTTTTCACTTCCCACCTTGATTTTTCTTTACTGTTTCCTCATATTTGTTAGCTTTTCTTTTTGTCATGAAATAGGAAATGTTTACCTTTCAAGAAAAAAAACCTTTCTAAGCATTCACGATTCCAGCCAGGGAATGGATTTGCAGTTTTGTCTACAGCAAGCAGTTCCTGTTACTCATGAAACGGGAGTGGCTTTTTAATAAAGGCGCCAGATCTCTGCTATGCAATTACCATAAAATAACCAGTGCAGCAATTCTGTATTGTGAGCAGCTCGACAACCAAATGCTTTTTGAATTGCTTGTAAGCTCTGGTGTAGAAATAAATTCTGAAGAGCAAACTTTAATGCATGCCCTTTTTCTAGATTGGAAAATCTCTCCTTAACCCAGCGTGTAATACAAATGCATCTGCATACCCAGCCTTGTTAGCCAGGAGACTTGTTGGGAGTTCAAGGAATATGAGCTCTGCAGAAGGTATGGTGCACATAGCTATGAATACCTATTTTGAATAATTGGGTGAAGTTTTGCACCTGTTGAAAGGCACCCAGTCTTTCAGGCCTGCAATGATATTAGATATTCTGTAATCTGCTTTGAGCACAGCTGATTTCAAGAACAGTTTTACTGTCACCTGAGGTTTGCATTGCCTTTTTTTGTGTGTGTGTGCAGTGCTTACCAAAAAACCCCTCTGCTGCATGGTGGAGGTTGCTAGGTACTAGGGCAATGCAAACAATAAATAATAGGGATCATGCTGGAGTCTTCTGATGCAGTGTAACATGAGACAGCCTCCACAGTAATTGCTCTTTTCTCGCTAGCCTCAAGCAGAGCTATCCTGAAGGCTGGGACACATCTATTCAAAGCAGAGTGCAGTGCATGGAATGAAAGGTATCATAAGCAACTAAAAGACATTAGTGGTGAATGGTTATGAAAGGAACCTTGTTTGGTTCAACTCAGCCCAGCGAGTTGAGGCTTTTTGCATGGGCAATGTGTAGCCCTGCAGCCCAACAGCCCAACCACCAGGATGGGGCTTCTGAGAAACTCAGTTTCTGAGCTCTTCCAGGGAGTTACGCAGGACAATCTGTTTTGCTTCCAGAGATTTTTTTTCTTTTTGTTTTAATTTGTATTTCAGTTTTAATTCTTCTCTGTAGGTGGAAGTCTTGCTGATTTCAGTGTAATACAGTATTTGAAATGCTGACTATTTAAAAAAAGAGTAATAAAAAATTGCTGTATAAGTGTTCATTGAGAGAGTACTTAAGCATACTTTATTCTCTGAGATACACTCTCATTTGTTTTTTGTTATCTTGACCTGTGAGTCAAGGGCCTGCCAAGTGCACGTTTTCTCTGATGGGTAAGGAAAAACAGGAGGAGACAGAAAGCTGAGGAGAAATACAGAGTGAAGAAGGGGCAGAGGTTTGTGTAGTACCAGCTAAAGCAGTGAAGTTAAACAGATAAGTTATCAGCGTGGTGGTGAAATTAACCCAACAGGTAGGTTATTAATGAAGAGCACTCCAAGCTCTGAAAACATTGTTGGCCAGATAACTGCAGTAACACACTCGGAAGCACTTGTTTATCGTTCTTCCTTTACCATATCCTTACGTGTTTCCACAGCATAGAAAGTCTCCAGTGTGTGATTAGAGGCTGAGGCAGGGGTGTAAAAGCTTGGAAAGCCTCCTCGGTGTTTGCTGAATGGAGCTACCACACCTAAAGACTGCTGTCTGCATTCTTTTATAATCCTCTAGCTCCTGAGCTATTTAAAAGCTGTGATTTCAGGTGTGTGAAGAAGGCTTTTATGAATATTGCTATGCAGTTTTCAGGCAGCTGGCAGAAACCATCTCTCTGGTAAGTCTAAAGTCTCAGTAAATAAGAGGCCCCAAAATCAAACTAGCTGCTCCTCCAAGAAAAATACTCTGCCAAGGTTGACCTTAAAGAAGCCCAGAACCCATCATTAATTTTTGCCTGTACGTTCTCTCACATCCCTTTAAAACATCCGTGCCCCTGTGGTGCAGTGACTGTTTATTTATTTGCTGGTGACTGGGCACTGTGTGTGTGTCCCGTGTGCTCAGAATGGCACGTGGCTAGGTTTTTGCTGGCTGGCACAGGGTTTTCTTAACTCGCCGTGAATTTGGTGCTGTAAATTTCTGTGCTACCTGGCAGATAGATTTGCATATGCATGCAAGTGCAGTGGAATTCTTGTTAGGTTGATTATCATCTCCCCTTCTCTCCCATTACACACATTTGAAAGTATCCTAAGCTTAAGTGTGCTGTCTGCATCACTTAGCTCCTCCTGTGTGTAAATAGTGTTTGAGTCCCTGTGTGAACCTATTATTTCCTTTGTTTGAAAGAAAGTGCTCAGAAACAGAGGAAAGCAATGTGTTTCCTTTTGGGTTAAACTAAAAATGGGTTTGGGACTCAATATATAGATATGAAATGCTATTAAATCAGGGATATTTTCCAAATTTTTTACTTGAGAATGCATCAGCTGAAGCAAAGATCAGATACTTTGTGGGGCCTGATGCAAAGAATGACCAGGGGTTTGGTTTTTGGTGCACTTTTGGGTCAGCAAAGCTTCAGGTGGTGATAACAAATGAACTTAAAGTAGTAGTTGTACTTTGGTATCTAGAATATAAATAATACATTGTGTGTACTGGACAGATTTTTTAAATTGATTTTTATGAACTGTGGGTGACATTTTCATTGCTGCTTAGACAACACAGTTCTGCTCCCAGCTAAAGATACCTGTGCACTTACGAGTTTGGGAAAAAATCCATCCTGAACAAGTCAAAAACAAACAAAGCCTAAATACTGAAGAGGAAAAAAAAAAAAAAAGTACAAAACAAGGCAAGCCCCTAAAGTCCTCACCTTTGTATTCACTGCTCAGCATTACAGCTGATAGAGAAAAGTAATTAGATGTTGTAGTTATTAATGGCTTCTCTAGTGCATACATTAAATATCTAGAACGTTCTGATTTTGCCACATAGTGATTTTTCTTGCCGGGCTGCAGTGAGACTGAAATCATTAACGGTGTTGACTTAAATCTTAACAGTTAAAACACTGGAGGTTACCTGTCATTGTGTAGTTTTCAGGCATCATTTATTTTTCCCGTTTGTTTGGGATGATGGGTAACAGTTACGTTTAAATCTAGATTCAGGGTGTACAGCAGCTGAGGTGACAAAGTTGGAGGGAGGAAAAGAATTTGTATTGAAATAATCCAGGCTGAATAGCTATGGTTTGTTATTCTTCAGGTACTTAGAGCCAGAACATCCTCTTGAGGCTCTTGTAAAGACAGTTTTGCTGATGGTGAAAACTGACTCAAAACGTTAGATTTTTTTAAAATTATTTTTCTAGAATAACATAAAACCAGAGCCAGAGAAGCTAAAGTATGTTTTGCCTACCTTCTGTTTTCTATTTTCAGTATCCATTTTTCTTTTAGGTGAGGATATATTGGGAGAGAAAAGGAAAAGCAAGTAGAAATTCTAGCAGCTTTTGTCTTGTGATGAGACCTTCTAGAACAATCCGCTCAGTTTAAGTGATTGTGAACTTTTCCCTGTATTAATGAAACAAGAGACACAAAATAAATGCATGCTAATGGTTGAAAAGGCAAAGGATAGTTGTTCAACAATTGAAAATCATCCTTAGGTCAGTTGTACATACATCCTTAGGTTAGTAGTACATACTTGTGCTCATCCCTTTGAAGAGCTTTGGGTATGCATTCAAGTTCAACTCTTGTATCTTTCAGCTCATGAACAAAAAAAATAAACCAACAAAGCTCAATCCTTAAGAAAGACAAAAAACTATAGAAAGATTTTTTTTTTTCCCTAGGTTTTTTAAAATATGTATTTGGAGAGTTTTTGTGGGGAGGTCACAGATAGTCAATTCTTCTTGAGACAAGTGGGACAGTAAATGTTTTCTTCCCACGGCTACCTTAATGTTCATGTCCTTTGTTATATATTTTGTTCTGTGATGCCTAGAAGAGGACCTGACGACACAGAAATCCCACCAATCCCTAGCGAATAGCGTGGTGTTGCTTTGCTATTCCCTATCTCCTTCTTTTTTGCAGTTGTTTCTTTTCTTAGACTCCTGAGTTCCTCAAAGGAGAGCGTATCTTTCTAATCAGGATGTGCTTGAAGTATGTCTAGTTCAGTGGAGTCCCCGTGCTTTCTTGCCATCCTCTGTGGCTGCAAATAATTTATCATAGTTTATAAGTGTCTTTTCAAATGACAGCAACAATTAGATGGTGTTTTGGGAAGGCAGCTACGTGAGAAATGGATAAACTGTCCTTCAAAGATGCTCTGCTTTTCTCTGCTTGGTTTGGCGCACCAGTTGTTTAGAATGACCTGTTGGTAACACCTTTTGTTTGACAAGTGTTAGGCAGACATGACAACAAAGAGTAGCCTTCATTATTCATCTGTTGTGTTCAACGTAATATTCCGGGAATGAGTGAAGACTGCAGTACCCGTAGGTAGCAGTCACACACTGAAATTAATTTCAGAAGTCTTTTTTTCTCCTTTTAGCTGTGGTGGCATCCAGGGACATTGATCATTTGCACCCCTGTAGCACTTTAAAAAGCAAAGCAAAACTACCAAAAAGAAACAAAAAAAAAAGAGGCAAAAGGTGTCTAAGAACACTTAGAGCTAGCTGCCATTCCTGGCAAGGCAGCCTGCATTAATAAGCTTGGCACTCATCATTTTATGGATGTATTTTATTGTTTCTACATGTGCATTTGATTACCCAGAAGACCTTTAGTTTCCTGCCCTCTCAAGGTGGAAAACTGCAACAGTTATAACCATCAGTGTAATCGGACATGCAAACAGTGACCTTGAGTGTGTTGGACTTGCTTCCTTGCTTAATTTGGGAGCTGCTGGTAAAAAGCCATTCAAATAAAACACAAGTTTGAAAGCGGTGTAGGGATCTAGGGGAAACAATGTGACAAGCTGCACTTGGCATATTTACTGTTAATGAGTTAATGTTGCAAACGTTGTGACGAAGGGACAAAGGCTGTTTGCGTCAAGAGTTCCCATGTTGTGTATTTAAACCGAGTGAGGAAGAAGTCCTGTGTGTGAACAATAGCACGTGGCAATAGGACGGGCTGTTCATCTGGGGTGTGCTCATCAGGCTGGATTGTTATGGAGTGCTGTCAACACACCCGGGAGGAAAAAGATGTGTGGCATTCTGCAAATGGACATGCTCTTGTGTTACTCTGTGAGCTTGGAGGGTTTTTTTTTAATATCCTTTGCGCCTTGTAAGTATGGTGAGCTCTCTGCCATTTGCATCTGAAGACCTCAGAGCCCACTACAGCTGCCAGCGTGCTGTGGAGCGATCCATGGTTGCTGTCTTTGCCAGGTTGTGACCACGGTGAATCGGTGTGTAACTCAGCCCGTTCTTTTCCAAGCCACTGTGTGTGCAACGTCTTTGCAGCTGATAAATTGTCCAAAAGAGCTGATGTGTTCTTCGACCTAGAATCAAAACTGCAGCAAAGACAGCTTGAGAGACTGAATAAACAACAGCACATCAAAGAGACAAAGCTAGATTAATTATTTTTGATTGCCCGACAGTTGCATTAATTCCCCAGATATGCTGGATATTGTTTCCAGAGATACCAAACAATGAAAATTTGTGGGCACCCCCTTGGACTTTGTTGGCATTTATTTAACCCTTCTTGAAGACTACCTAACTCTAAAATATGCTGTTAGAGAGCTAATTAAAATTCAAGACACACTGAAAACCTCCAAATATCCCCCTGTTGAATATTCTCTTCTTGAAAATTTCTGCTTCTCTCTTTTTTTTTTTTAAATTTTCATGGGGCATGAAAAGTATTTTGATTTGGACATTTTTCCATGTTTGCTTGTTCCTTTTGCAGCAGTAAGAGATCGGGAGAAAAAAAAAGGAAAAAGTGAGTTTAGAAAACTAGATAATGGGTGAGGGAGAAAAGAACATTATCACCAACCTTTTCCCCCTAAAGTTATGGCAGAGACAGAATTTAAATTCCACAGCTTTTTGGGAAAATCTGCAAGTCTCTTGGATAGGACTTGATCACAGTGTGGGGTGGAATATCTCAAAACTTGACAGAGGCACTCCCTGGAAGCCCGGAAACTGAACTACTCTTTAAGACCTTTAGGTACCATCTGCTGCCAAAAGAGTGTGTGTTGCAATGTTTGTGGCCTGGCAGTAACCAGGCTGGACTTCTCTGGGAGAATAACTGGTAGTTGGGAAATTCTTGATGCCATTTTTTTAACCCCTACAAGTTACCTGACAAGTCTGTCCTGTTTAATCTCAGGCACTTCGTGAGGTCTGCTTAAAGCCCATTGTATTGACTCTCTTTTCTTTAGTCTGGTCTCATTTTTAAGTATACTTTTTCTTTTTCTACTTTTTTCCCCCCCCCTCTTAAGTTTCAGGGTAGCGATTATTGTGATGGATTGCCATCAACAAATGATGTCTTTCTTAAGAAAAATATCAAGCCACTTCCTGCAAAATTAATGCATATTTTTTCTTTTCTGGTCCCTATGAGGACTGATAAAGACTGTTTCACATGGGAAGAACAAGGGAGTGACTGTCACTTCCACACTATATTTGTGTTGGGACAGAAGTAACAGAACCAGTAACTTTATTCTCATACTAAATCTAATGGACTCATTCATGCAGGGATTTTTCTCCTGGTGGAAATAAATTTCGTTTACCAATTTGCAAAATCTGTGGGAAAAGACTGTTAGGACTCTGTGGGACCTGACTGACATCATCAGTCTTCCACCCTGAATCCTCTGCATCTTTCATGCTAAAAAAAATGTTAGAAGTTGCAAAATGCCAACAGGCTGACAGTCTTCCGGATTGCGTGGTGACTGATAAGTCACCCACAGTATTCCTCCACATGTCGGATTTGAAGGGAGTAGCTGTTGTATCTTTCTGCCTGATTTTTGGATTCATGAAGTTCTCTGTACCACGTCACCCCAGAGATATGAAACAACAGGATTTCATTCTTTTAGAAATGAGAAGATTAAGCGGGACTGGCTGGGGAAGGATGAGGAAGGGGCTGCCTGTCTTAGCGTGGAAAATTTTTACCTCTCACTTAAATCTTCCTCTGAACTGTATAGAACCAGACAAGGATGTTCGAGTCTATTCTGGGTCAAAGCCCAGGAAACTTGTGAATCTTTTTTGCTTGCATTACTTTAGAAAGTGTGCTGTGAACTTTATATCCTGAAGAGTCAGTTTCCAGATGGTTTCAGATAGATGAATTTTGTGATGCAAGGGATTTCCTTTTTCCTGATTGCTCCATTGTTGGCTTCTTGCCCTTGTGTCTGTGGCTTGGTGGATGTAGCTTTTGCGGGTGAACTTCCAGTGAAGTTGAATGAGTGCAGTTTGTGGCAATCTTAGTTACAGCAGGACACCAAAAATAGGGGTGCAGCCTGTGACTTTTTCAGCTGTAGCATAGAGAAAAGTCTCTGCTGTATTCTTTTGTTTTGGCCATTTTGAAGATGGGTGCGACATTTATCTTTTTCCAGCTGTCAGGGGGCCTCTTTACCTGAGTGACAAATCACAGTGACATAGACCATCTCTCTAAGCACCCTCAGACACAATGTGTCTGGTCCCATGTCCTGGTATAGGATGAATTCTCTCAAGTCATCCCGAACTCAGTCTGGTTTTCTTCCTGGTAGTGTATATTCTCCTTGAACCTTGCTTCCAAGCAGAGAGGTCAGGGAGATGGTGGTGGAGTCCGAGGCAAAGAGGGCATTGGGTGCATTGGCTTATCTGTCTCTGTGCCATCAAATCCCCCACTCCACTGAGCAATAAACCTGTGTTTCCCTTCTTTAGTCTTCTGCTACTGATGTGGCAGAAGTTCTCCTGGATGCCCTTGGCATTGCATCCAAGTGCCAACTCTAGCCAAGCTTTGGGAGCCTGTGGCACCTGGTGTTCACAAGCTGTCTCCTGTCCAAGCAGTAACTGGACCTGACCCTGTCTAGTTTCCAAGGCTGCTGATATCAAGTGTGTTGAGGGTGATGTCATGATGTGACAATGGACCACGAGAGGTAAAACTTCAAGAATGTTCTGTGATTTCAGAAAATAAAATAATCCCTCAGCCTCTAAAGGAAGTGTGTACCTGCATTATAGCTATGCTGTGGTTTCCCATTCGGGCTCTGTGCATTTCCACAAACCAAGGTGTCTTTCACCTTTTAAGACTGGAGTTGTGTAGCTGAGAAAAGATAAATTTTGACTTGGGACAGTGATCCATAAGTTTTAACATAAATTTAGAGGTATACAGTAATTTCCTACAGAGCTTAATCTTTGATGGAAGAAATGGTATGGATAAAGCTTTTAATCCCGCTTTTCTTCTGTCCTTAAACACGTAACTAATTTAGCTTTAAACTTCATTCTGAGTGATGACAAGGCAGTGGCTAATTGTTCTGTATTGGTGCTACATGATGTGTAACAACTTAGAATGCTGTATTATCATACACTGAAATGATTGCAAGTCACTCTCTCTTGGTATGGTGTGCACTACTACCTGTCAATCTGTATTTGTATTGCTTTGGATTATAGATGGTTTTATTGATGACTTGGGTAAAATACCTGCACTGCAGTCACAGCTTTGGATTCTCTCCTTTGTTCCCCTTCCCCCAGTATAAAATTGGAAACCCAAATCTTCCTGTCCTTTGCATGAAGTAAAACACCTTTGGTATTTCACGCTCACACTTGATTTCTTGTGTACCATAGAGCTTTGAAGATTTGGCACTCTGGATGTCTTTCAGCTTGATCACTGCTCAAATGCTCATTTCCTCATTGCCAAGTTCCACAACTTGTTCAGTGTTAACGAGGTCAGAAAGAAATACTGAAGATTTGCCCATCATAACACTTGAAAGGTCACATGGGTTTGTAATAAGCAAATAAAGCCTCAGCAGATGTTTTCTGCCTTATAGTAGGTAGGAATTAATTTATCTCAGTCCGGAATGCTCCTTTGAGGACTTGTCTTGCTGCAGAAGGTGAGTGGTGCAAAGGGATCTGTGTGTGTGTGCCCACTGCAATGGTGTGACTCCTCATCTATGTGTAAGTAGAGATCTCTGCTTACACAAAATCCTGAATCAAACAATGGGATTGTGTGCAAAATTGTGTTGCATAAGTAATACCCTCTTGGAATTTGAGAAGTTATTGGAATAGAAACAGCTTTTTCAAAGAATGGTGCATTTCAACCCTTTGTTAGCTAAATCTCAATGTATTTATAAAGCAAAAAATCACCTGGCTACAGTGCTACACACTTGTCTTTGATAGGGAACGCTGATTCTTCCCTGTTGCTCCAGATTGTTACATTGGGTTTTATCTTCAACAGAGAGTCTTATTTTTCTAGTGTAAGATTTAAGGAGTGATACAGGGTTCTGGGTCCCTTTTGGCACATGAAAACTTATCTAAGTTATTACCGTCTTGTATTTGAGTTACTACTTTGTTTTGTCTTCGATAAATGCAGCCTTGCTCTGCTTGTAAACATACATGCTGCTGCTATAAAGCACTTTTTTCTGTTCTGTTACATTACACAGTGGTCTCTGCCTTTCAGTTAGTCTCAGATATAAGCTAGATGACTTTGATTTTTAAGGCCTTCAGCTTATCCACTCTGTGTAGTTTTCTCAATGCTGTAAGGCCAACTTAGGGACTCTTAACAACTTTTCTTTCTGCTTTCCCTCCTTTGAATGAAATTATCAAGCAAATACTTTCTACCCATGATTATGAGTGACCCTCTGTAAGCTTTCTCTAAAAGATGCAAATTTCTTACTACTTAAGCACCTATGTAGTTTGTCATGACCGGAAAATACAGAGATGGATATTAACAATGAAGGTGGGAAGCTGGCATGGCCAACGCAGCTTCAGTCTTCATCCCACATCCTCCATGCCCCTACCCCTCAGGCAGGATGTCTCCCCTTTGCTGAGGTGGGGTATGCAGAGGTTGCCCTCCCCACATGGAGCCCTTCCTTAGAAGAAAAGAGAGCACCAGGGATGCATATGGATTGGGCCAGGGTCTTTCTTGAGGGTGGTCCCAGTTTTTGAGACCTTCCCCCTTGAGCTGGCTGACCAGCAGGGTGCTCAGCACTGGGCACCAGGGGAGGTGGCCAGCAAGCGGGCAGGTGCGCTGGATTTATTGGCATGCAGCAGTTTTGTCCTTTCTGCTCTGACAGCATCTCCAGTGTCCATGCCCAGGCTTGGTGGTGGCAGTACTGGAATTGGGGAATGGCTCAGGGCTGCTGACTTAAATGTAAGTCACACTGGGCAAAGACAGGAGGCTGCTGTCCCCTTGCCTGCCGGCTTCTTCAATGCAAAGAGCAGGCCCAGCTGTGTGAAACTCGCTCTTGGAAGCCAGATCCTTGGGGATCTATCTTCAGCTCTGCATCACATGTGCTACATGACCTTGTGCAAGTCACCTAATCTCCCTGCTGTTCATTTTTATTTGCTAGCGAATGAAGATGATAATTGCTCCATGGGTCACTTCAGGGGCAGTTTGCATGCACTTAGGAAGTAGAAAGTAGCTGGCGTCCACTTTTTTTTTCTTTTTCATTGTTAACCTGACCAAAGCATATGCTCTGTGCCTGCAGACTCGCAATACATAGCATGTAGTGTGCTTTCAGTGAAGGTCAGTGTGGAAGAGCAAGGGAACTATGTGAGATCAGAAAGAATATGGGGGTAGAAGTTATGCAGAATTTTAATTTCTTGGTTCAAAACGTATTTTTGAAGTCTCAGACTTCAAGGCATGGCAAGTTCATAGCTGGCGAATAAGAAGGTGGTGGAATTTAAGGCAAAAGCAGGCTAAGAGAACTAGATACTACTGAATTTCTCTAAAACTTGTGCCCAGAGACGTTATGGATGCTCCATCCCTGGCAGTGTTCAAGGCCAGGCTGGATGGGGCTCTGAGCAGCCTGGTCTAGTGGGAGGTGTCCCTGCCCCATGGCAGGGGGTTTGGAACTGGATGATCTTTAAGGACAAAAAATTGGAAAGTTAGAATCTTATTTCTTTTTATTAACTTAGACAGCAAGTTCATTAATCAGCACATCTCCTTGGGTCCAAACACAACTTCCTGCATACAGAGGAAGGCCAGTTTGATTTTTCAGTTGTGATTAGTGAAACATTTTCTGAAGGAAAAGATTCAAGGAAGACATTCGCATGTGAGGCCTGAAAGTCCCATTTCAGAATGCAGTAATTTTTAACCAGAATGCATTGCTTTTTGAGCATGTGCTTTTTTAATGGTCTTGTAGGGGAAATCATACCTAAGTTTCTTAAAGGGGCTTTGACACAACTAACTTTGGAAGTGTGTGAGTAATGACATGCAATGAAATATGTGCTCTACCCTTTTTCTGACCTTATATTACTGGAAAATGTCTTCCTGAAAATAACACTGGAAATGTTTGCCTAAAATACCTTCTACAATGATTTGACGTTTTTTAATGACAATGGAAGAAGCTTTTGAAAAGCTGTCCAGCTCTGCAACCATAAAAAAATAGAAATAACGTCCTCAGAAAAAATTAACTTCAAAAAATAAATGTCTGTTTAAGTGATCACAACTTTTGACCAGATTTAGTTTTGTGTATTAATTTATGTCCTTAACTAACTAGAAATTAAACAAAGCTTTTACTCATTTTGGTAAAGCAACTGTGAATTCTTAAAGGCATCAGTACCAGCAGACCTAACTGGAGCTGGGATTCAGGTTGCCTTTGCTGGGTGTACAGAAAGCTGCTGGGAACGGCACTCCTCGTGTGTGAGCTGTGCTGAGCCTTGCTGCTGCTTTGGGGCCATCTGCTGGAGTCTTCCCTCTGGAGCCTCGATTCTCCCACACCTGTGTTTCTCCAGACAGACATAATTTGTTTCTCCAGTGAGCCTTTTTTTTTCCCCCTGACTCTTGTGAATGCTTGACTTGAGGCACTTTCCATCCCCAAACTGGTCCTGGGCTCCTGTCTCTTAACCGTGGTAGGGAGCAGCAGCAATTTATCTGACAATTTATTTTTAGGTAAAGGAGTCAGTCTCAAAAAAAAAAACCAAACACCCCAAACAACCTTTCAAACAGGTGATTTTAACTGGTCAAAAAGGAGCCTGTTTCTGGAACTCTCTACTGTGGGAGTGTATTATTTTAACTTATGCTGAAGTGGCTGAGGTGAATGAAAAACATCTCTGCCAACTTGAGCAAGGCACAGAAGCTTCATAGATCACTTCTAAAACTTCAGGGATTGTTGTTTCAGATAATGAAGATTGTCACTGTTCGGAATACTTGTGGGGTTTCTGTTTGGTTTCTTTTGTTTTTGATTTTTTGTGTTGAAGTCTGTATTATGAGGGAGCTTGGTGCTCAAACACAAGTATTTTGTTTGCTGGTGTGCCCCACTTTTTATGGATCTGCAATACTAGATTTTCCTGAGCTCAAATGCAGATCTGGAGCCAGAGTCATACCAAAAATATTTTTTTTTAAATTACAAATACTGTTCTCCCGTAAGTCTGTGTCAGAGGTGGATGATGTGAAATTGCATCTTTCTTCTCAATTAAAAATTGATTAGGATATCTCAGAGTAGCATGACTTTATTTTGGTTTTTTTTGAGCAATGAGAAATAGTATATAGAAGGAAATCTGGAAAACATTAGGTATACAAATTAATTGTCCTTAGGTCCATTTCTCAAATTTTATTTGAGACCAGTGGTGCTAACTGTCTTTTCAAAAAGTGTTTTTTTTATGGGAAAGACACCTTGGTATTTACTTTTTTTTTTTTTTTTGATGGTTGTGGCCCTCTGAGCAGCAGAGAGTCAAAATGTGTGTCACCATCTACTGTATTTATCTAAGAAACATTGAAAAAAATATAAACAGTATCTGAGAAGCGTTAAAGCAAGAGGATTTCACTGGTTCTGAGTTTCTGACGTTCAGGGTTGCTTCAGGTGAAAGTCATACGTAGACTGCAGAGAGCAGGAATCTGCCCAACAATTCCTTGGAGAGTGAAAAAAGGAGTACATAGATTAAGAAAGCTCCTTTCCACACATTTTTTTTTTTTCTCTTTTAATTAAGCGTATCCTGTCGGCTGGTCAAGAAATTAATTTGCTCCATCAGATTATGAAACAAATGTTATGTGCTATGCACATTAGAGATACTTTGTTATTTTCCCCATTCTGCTGCCAAAGACTTTCCAAGCAGAACAATGCTTTTGTTTGTACTGACGAAGGTGAAACTGCAGAGAAAAGTGTTCTCCAATGGCACAGGTGCCATTTCAATAATGGCTATAATCAAACTGTGTCCTTCAGGCTTACTCTGCGCTGATGACTTTGGTGTTCCTCAGTCTTCTGCAGCTTTTGAAGTGCTTTGCATCTTTAAAAACAATATTAATCATTGCAGGTCGGGTTTTAACATTGATAAACAGAAAGAGTGACCCCTCTGACCCCTCTGTCTTCAATTAGTCCTGAGCACTTCAAGGAAATTAAAGCTCTTTTACAAAGAAAAACCAAAAAAACCCTCTTAATGGTCAGGCTTGAAATTCTGAACTCCACAGACTTAGCTTGTTCTGAAAAAAATTCCATTAAAAATGAAGTTGTGCTTTAATCCTGGTAAACCTGTTTCTAGAATAATTTGGAAATAAGAAGTAAATATTTCATTAAAGCTGCAGTTTCAAAAGGGAGGTAAACTATTTTTGTCATTTTATTTGTCTTGTGACTTGCAAGGTGACTGATATGTCCTCCATATCACAATTTTTGCCTCTTTTTAGTTACTGTGAAATTTGTCAGCATAGAATAAGGATCCTGAAGCTTCTACTTGACTAACTTTGTCATTTATAGGTTCACTAGGGATTGATTGGTCAGAAACAATTAGTATCTGTAACTTGAACTACATGTTCAGAACGGATCAGTGCTTTAAGTTAAAAATCTATTAAAAAGAGTAATGGCTGAGTTCCTGGATGAAGAACACACCTGCAAATCTGATCCTTACACTGAAGGATTTTATGGATTACTTGATGCGTGTGAAGCGTAATGGTTTAATTATGATGCACTTTCAGAAGTGCCCTCAAAATTTTAGGCTGCTTTTAATAGCTTTTGTTGTAACCACAGAAATCCTTGTTTTTTGAGAAGCAAAGCAGGAACTTCAGTGTTCTTGGTGAGTGATTCTATGGTGTTTCACTCTGCATATTTCAGCTTTTTCTCTCTCAGCGCAGTGCTATCAGAATCTACAGGATGTGCTTCTAAGCAATAAATTCCCATGACTGAAAAGCTGGTAGAATTAGTAGACCCCTTGAAGCAAATGAGAGTTTTTTATTGAACATCATGGCTGGCAGCCAGTTGTGTAGGTGGAAGGACATACATTAGTGCAGCGTCACAGAGGTGGCCGAACTTGACCCTGTGGTTTCCTTAGGGTTTTGGATGCTGCTGTAATGTTGTTAACACTCCTTTAAAATGAGTGGTGGTTCAGGGCCAGGAGCAGTATCTTACAGCATAATTTTGCCATGAGGTCATATGTTACTCAAATGGATGTTGTTAATACGTTGGCGGATCATATCAATACATTTTAGGCACATTCTGAACGTACACTTGAAATGGCAGCTTAATCTCAAGGGCACTGAACTTTGACAGAAAGTCATTGTTTGATATTTCCTGGTAGTTTAGCCATGAAATGATGACTTCCAGAAGAGAACCCTTCAAGGTCTGCTTCTCGTCAGGGCTTGCCCCCCTTGTACTTAGCTTTACGTGTTACAAATTTGTGTTTATTATCATTCATTGCACAGCACCACATATGAAACTAAATACATACATGGAAATACTGGCGCTTTAGAAAGGAATATGCAGAAAATATATGTATTATGGCTTAATGCCCTACGTTTTTCTGCTATTTATAAAGCCTAAAGGAGGTGGAATTCTGGAACTCTTTTGAGTCCTAAATTTGTGTAATTTAATATTTTCGATATCTTAACGTTGTAGATGTTCTGCATGCTTTCCTCCATGTAGTTGAAACTATTTAATATTCAAGCTTTTATGTATAATCTTGGGCCTTGCAATGTTAACAGTTAGCTGGAATTTAATTTATTATTCAAGTCAATGTGCAAAACAATTGTTTTTGCCTTTTCTGATTTCCGTCACTGTTTTCAGAAATGCATTGCATGCTGTTAGCAAGCACTTGTTATGTACAGTTTGAATGCCCCAGTAAGAGCTGTAACACAAATAATTTTATGTCTGTATTAACACGGGTGTAGCAAGTGATGCAGTGTGCTCTCAGGCACTGGACTTTTGCTTCCTCATGCTGTCTTGTGATGATATATCAGAATTATGGTACTATGGTAGCTTTCTCGTCCTGAGGCTGTGGCCTTCAGATGTGCCACAGAATGTTACCATCTCTCAAGTCTTTTTCACCGATGAATTTTGATAAATCCTTGTTCTGGAAGTTACCTGTCAGAATCTGAGATTTCACTACAGGATGAATAGGGTTTCTTTTTCCTGCAGCATCAAAAGACTATTCCCAGAAATGTTTAGATGCCTCGGAGCTTTCAGAGTTGGAAGTGTGTGGGCGGGTGAAAAGTAAAGCACGTGTCTGGCAGCTGGGGGCTGTTACCCACAGCAGAGTTGGTTGTTCAGTTAACAGTTGATTATATTTTTTTTTAATGTTACATAAAGCCACTGTATTCCTGATTAGGAGCCCTTCCTGTAAGGTTTGGTGTATGAAGCCTCTAACATCTGTTATTACTTCATCTAAACTTCTCTTACAAGGAACTTCTTTGCTAGTTGAGTGTTCGAGCTTGAAGTCACGTTTTGAAACTTGTTCTGGACACTACACCACCTTGAAATGCCTCTTGGATGCAGGCCTCAGAACTGATTATAAGTTTCTTGAACCATTTTCTCTTAATGTTACCTTGTTTAATTCAGGTCAGGTGGGTTCAAATGATAACAGCAGAATTTTTAGCCTTGTGACAGACAATTGGAATTTCCACAAACAGCTAACATGACTGCTGGAATAATGGAAATAATGTTCCTTGTAATTTTCAGCCTGGAAAAACTGTCTATTGTGTGGTAAGGGCACAAAGCTAATGCTTTTTAAGCATAGCATGGATTTCACTTTGGAAATTTCATCTGTTTAGCCTTTTTTGAGGAAATGGAGTATTGAGCATTCCTGTATTTCATGGCACGTATTTAGAGAGATTTTTGTATTTACAGAAAGGCTTTGTCACTATAAAATTAAAAGCTGCCTGTGGCTTTCTAGGCTCTCTTCGTTCTTTTCTTCCAGGGGCACTTGAACTTTCCATCATGCTTAAAGCAAACGAAGAAATCAAGTTGCCATAGCTTTCACGCCTCACGTCTTCCCCTCAGCAAATACTTTCTCTCCCCTGGAAATGGAAATATGTCTGTTAGCTGAGTTCCTCTGCCTTCACCTTAGGAATGTTAACCTGTCATGTAGTTTCTCTTCCTTGTTTCTAAGTTATAATACATTAAGGATGCCATGTTCCTCCCCCACCTGCCCCCAGTACCCCTAGAAAAATGCAGCTGAGAGCTGAATGTGGAAAAGCTCAAAAGACGATGACAAGACTGATTTCTGTGAAAGCATCTGTCAACTATGCCCTTAAATAATTAAAGCAGAGGGTCATAATGGAAACCCTGGTGAGAGCACTTATCCCAGCTTCAGATCTTTCTCACGGTCTTCATCTTACTTGCTAGCACTGATGAAAGTGCCTTTCAGACACACTGGTTTTAGCAGAAAGGAGCTCAAAAAGGCATTTGGGGGGATCAGGTGAGGAGGTAGGCCAGAGTTGCTCAGGTCTGGTATCACTGTTGTGGCATTTGGAATAAATCACGTTAAGAATCTGTCCGGGTCAGTAGCTCAAGGTATGATTACTTCTTCCCCATTTGTATATTTATTTATCTGTTGATTTTTAGTCCCTTTCACTGTTTCACTCTATTCACAATTGAAGAATAAAGGATGCTGTCAAAAATAGCAGTATTGCTTCCCTGTCATGGAGGGGGTTTTAGAGAGCTTGAAAGGTGGGTATTTCTTTATGAAAGAAACATTTAGAACCATAGCCCTGACTGGTACTGCCATACAATTAGCATCCAACTTTCTGTGCACTAGTACATCAGGTGTACAAGATTGTGGTGTAGAGACAATGTTTCCTTTCTTCTGCCTTGTTTTGCTACTTTGGGGCAGGATACTTACCTACTTGGCTACCTGCAGTGTCCAGGAGCTGCTCCCTAAGGAAGAAGTCTGTGAGCTGAAAAGTTGACCAAGTCCAGTTTTCTGCGGCATTGTAAGATGCATTTGCTTTAGAAGTCACATTACAATGTTCTCTGCTCTTTAATGGGAGAGGCAAAGTGATTTGTAGCAGTACTGCTGTGATGAAAGTAAATAGAAGGAAAAAAAATACAACCAAAAGACCAGGTAATACATAGAACTCTTGAATTGCTTTGTCAGATGAAGCTAGCAAAATAGTGTTTAGCCAGCCCAAACAAGTGAAACCATTGGAAGTAAATATTGTTACTTGTTTAAAGAAATACTGTGTATTTAAGGAAAGTAATTATTGAAAGTAGTTATTTTTAAAAAGAGTATTTTATTTAGAAATATTTATTTAATTTAGGTTTGATAACAGCAAAGCAGAGGAATAGTCTAGTCTTGGCAATTTTTCAGAAGCTGCTTTTTATAGTCTGAGAACTTCTAGTAATTTTCTTTTAATACTTGGATACTAAATTATAGGCCAGCTGTATAAAACTCCAGCTACAAAACAAGTTGTACTTGTATTGTGGCACTCAGTTACTAGAACATTTTTCTTCTCCCTCATTAAAAGAACACGTCTCCAGAACTGGCTGATAAAAAATGACATGTTTTTCCCTAGTTAAGCCTGACGTAAAGGAAACTGCAAAAATTCTTTTGATTTCTAGTATTGGGTGATGCACTTACTGCACGTGTGAACTCACCCCTTCCATGGCTCTCATGTTGCTGTGGTGGGGTTTCATGTTAATGATGAGGCACATTGGAAGCTTGTTGTGGGCTATCTGGGGAGGGCTGATAAATTTTCTGCAGTCCAGTGGTTCACATCTCTTGGTCGTGCACTTGTTTTAAACGTAGCATATTCATTTTCCACTCTCTTGCACAGTACCGATCATCTTTTTCCTGTTAGTCCGTGCCTGTTCTCAAAGGAACCAATACCTCGTTGCAGGACGCAATAACATTGCTTTTCGTGAGTAGTTAACCTTTCCTCTTGAAGCATCTTGACGTCTGGTTTGCATTTCTACTGCAATCATAGCCTTTGCCAAGACCTTACAGGCCTTTCCTGCAATAATTCTGGTGCTGTATCCTAAATGACTTTTGATTCATTGTGTGCTTTGTGCTTTGGTACACTGCCTGTAATTTAAATCATTTTTACAGACTTTAACCTCCCAGAAGAGCCAGGTGAGTGTGATAGAAGCCTTGCCTGTTTAGCTGTATAGTTAACCTATTTTTCTTAGTATCAGACTACCCTGTATTGTATATGATCTTTCTTGTACAATGAAGCTGCTTTCTCGCACGGGGGCCAGAAGACAGCATTTTTTTTGACAAGGAGTCATGGAGCTGGTTAAAAATTATGCCATTGTTTCCTTCAGGAAGCACCAACTATACTTTGCCTTAGGAGCTGGAACAAATACATATTAACAGGAAGCTCCATCTGATAGACCTAAGCTAACACAAACAGAGCATTCGCACTTTGTCTGTTGAAGGGTTTTGGATGGCAAGTGACAGCTGAGAACAGTGACCTGTCTACGAGCTTGACCTGTGTTGGACATAACAGAGAGGAAGCGTGTGTTGGACAGGAAACTGTTGTAGCCAGTTCCTGGAGGGAATCATGCTTCTCCACATGAATGCGAGTGTGCTTCCGCTTCTGCTGGGCATCCTCCTGCCACAGAGAAGCTGGAAGATGATGGGGAGGGGCTGTACCCCTCCTTCCTTCCCCTGCCTCAAAAGCAAAACAGAAAAAGAGAAGACAAATCCTTAGAGGAAAACCACGCAAGGAGCCTGCATGGCCAAAGATTTAAACTCCTATTTTTATTTTTTTTTTTATTGGCCCTAAGCTACTTTCTTGTGTATTTATTCTTTTTTAAACTTGTTTCATCTTCAGGTATGGTTTGTGTAGGTTGCTGGTCTCTTAACACCTTGCTACCATGATTTTTCCTTTTTTCATGCTAATGCATGAACAGCTACTGCAGTTGATAAAATTAATGCATTATTAGAAGTGTTAAAGTTGGCTTAAGGTATGGGCAAAGGGGAATTGAGTACAGGGCTCCTTCATTAGACCATTCTCTTATAAACAAACTTTTTTCTTTTTAATGGAGTAAGTGATGGAGGACCTCTGGTGTCCACCAGCTGGATAATTAAATGCTTATTTAGCTTTCTGTTAGTAGCCTGACACTGTGCTCTGGTATTCCATAGTCATGACAGGATTACTGTCTTTTGAGTATTCAGTTCAGACTTGCTGAAGGATTCAGCATAAGACCTACATATATGGGGTATACTTGCGTGCATTTCATTAAGGATGAAAGTTTTCTCTGCCTGGTAAAATTCTGCTTCTTTTTTAAAAAACAACTGTGAGTTTCTCACCTTTAAAAGCACTGTTTGGTATTTGTACTTGACACTATACTTTGATGATGATCCCATAAAATAAATTGCCATCCTGTATTAGCTTCCTAGCAATGCTGTTTATGTTCATAGACTTCTTTCTTCTCTTATTGTCAGCTGTCCTTTATTTTACAAGTTCTACCTGTTCCCCTTCTTTTACCTGTTTTTAGATTTTTTTTTTCTCAAGCAATCCCAAAATACCTTGAGTGAAAGA
Organism: Gymnorhina tibicen; assembly: GCA_013399875.1. Classification (NCBI taxonomy): domain Eukaryota; kingdom Metazoa; phylum Chordata; class Aves; order Passeriformes; family Artamidae; genus Gymnorhina; species Gymnorhina tibicen. The sequence goes on along the minus strand of VXAZ01008299.1, from coordinate 990,723 downwards.
ACAAAAACCCGGTGCCTCGCGGCAGTAAGAAATTACTTGATATGGGTTAGTTCTGAATGTTTTCTTGTTTGCACTGTGGAAATGACTATGTGGTACTGTGTGAGGTGGTCAGGCATTTTTGTTGACTTGTAGAAATATAAACTTGTTGAAGTATTTCATGAGGCTTTTCCTGATGTAAATTAAGTAAGGAGTTACTTTGCTGGCATGGAATGCAGCAGAATGTATGATAAAATGAGAGTCTTCAGTGTGTCTCTTACCTGAAGTTGTCTATCTAAAACCTCATTGCAGTAACTGTATTCGTAACCTGGAAAGCTGCATGAAAATGTCCTTTTCTGATAGCATTGACCTTTTGAGTTCACAGTCTGAAAACTGTCAGTATGTGTAAGCTGCGGGGATGAAAGATGAAATAACGATGCTGTCATGTGCTTTAATGAGCTAACGTGAACTGGATATGCAGCAGCATTATAGTTTGCAAATTATGATGATCGAGATAAGAATCTGCCCAAGTTTAATCTGTACACTCCTGTTGTTCATTCTCAATGTCATGCTTCCAGTTCTTGTAAAGCTCTATGCTTAGAGGAGGTTAAACTTCGTATTACTTTGTTTACCTAAGAAACTTACCACAGTTGGAAGCTTAAATGGCAAAAAAAGTTATTTACTCTGTAAAAAAAACCCCACAAACTAACAAAATCCCACAAAACAAAACCATCCCCCGAGTTCCAGGATAGATGACGGATCATGTATGTGACTGAACAAAGCTGTATGTTCAAAGAAAGATAATCCAGTTGTGTAAAAATAAGGGCAGAGATTCAAGAAGGAGGCTTAGGCAGAATGTTAAGCACATAGAAGCACACAAAAGACATTTTCTTTTTTTGCAGAATATTTCTTTCTTAGTTACAGTTATTTTTTCCAGTGGACAGAGAGGATGAACTGCAGCTAGCCATTGACCTCATGCCAAACAAAAAAAAAAGCACAGATCCAGCAGTTACCAGCTAAAACAATATTCTCTGTATGCAAGGGCACCAATAGTTGGATACCTTCAAGACTGATAGCTGTAATGAATAAAAATGGTTAGAAAAAACAGACTTAAGGCAGCTTGTAAGTGACATTGAACAAGGAAAAACTGTCTGTCTTCCTGGATGGTCAGAGCTCAAGTTTATATAAATTGAGCTGAACTTTGCATGTCCCTTCTCATCTATTAAATGTTTTTAAGGTTTCAGCTCAGTTTATAGCCTAATGACAACCTTTTCCTGGTTTATGGAAAGAGTCCCAGTGGGAATATGTAAAGAAACATTGCAAGGAGGAATGAAATCTACCCACATTTTATTACTGGTTTTGATGATAACAGCTGCATGTACGTGAGACTGTATTAATCTGGTAAGTACTTCCAGTGTGTCTCATGCATCTTTTTTTAAATGTTCCTGGTCATATCACTGGTTTATATTTTATAAACCTTTATCAGTTCTCCTACCTGTGACATTCACTAAATGAGCATTGTTATCTCTCAGTAAGTGGTTTATTGTTGCTTTGATCATTCTACACGTTCTTTCAAGCCACAAAAAAGACATGCTAATGTTCAAAAATCATAGTTAAACATAGAAAAAACTCAGGAGGTCAGGGCTGAAGGCTGCAGAGTACTGATAGCTACCTATAATATGTCAAGTTCCTGCAGCTGCCGCTGAGGTCAGAGAAGAAGCCATAGGTCTGTTCCGTAAGTCAAAATATATCCTAGAACAGTCAGAAAACATTAAATCCACCTTTAGCTCTTAATATATTTCCTATCTGTTGCTAAGTATAGCACATATGCTGGCTGGCTGTGTTCCCTTGTCTCCTGAATGATTCTTTTGTGGAAATGCTCTGGCTCCTCAAACCTGTTTGAGACAAAAAATTACCTAAATTGTCTGACTGACATAATGAAGCAAGACAAAATCTATTATTTATTAAATGTTTGCCCACATACACACGCCTATGCGGATGCTGCCTCGTATAACTCTCTATATGCCTGTGTCTGTGTTCATGCTTTTCTTATTAGAGGGTGGTGTAGCACAGACACACATCCCAAATCCATTTACAGGCTCGGAATGTACGTGAGCTCAAAGTGTGACCGGAGTGCTGCACGCTGGTGTTGTTTCGTGCACACCGAGGGCTCCGCTTCTGGGTCTGGCTCCACCAGGTATGCAGTGCCTGGGAAAACTGAGCTGAAAAGACAACCAGAGAAACTGGCTTCGAGTAAAACAGTGCTGTCTGAGAGGAAACAGGTCTCCTTGTACTAGTCTACCAAAAACTGAGTTCGTGACAGAAAACAGCTGATGCTTACTAATCTCCACGCTGCTTTAACAGTGGTGTTGTGGTTTCACGTCAGCAAGTACAGAGATGATCAGCCACTTGCAAAATTCTTGGTGTCAAAAAAAGCATAGCACTGTTAGATACGACTTAACCACAAATCTAAGTATTTTTGAATGCATCTACTGATGCAGTAGATGTGACTTGTCTACATGCAAGCAGATGCTACTTTGTAAGCTGGGAGAGATGATATGAAAAACCTTGCAGGCTATCTCCTCATCTCTGACGCTCGCTTGGCCCCACAATCACACAGCGAGATCAGAGCTGATGAAAGCCCGAACTCATAACTCTGCTTCCTTTCTTGAAGATGGTCACATTTGTGCATGCAGGGTAAAAAAGCAGTGGGTTTCAGGAGATAAGACTGTTGGTTTCCAAGAGATGAAGCCTTGTCTCACTGCTAGAGTTTAGGAAATTCCAATGTTCTGCTGACTGTGTCTCCTCTAGAGGAAAAATGTACTATACCGGAGTGGAGTCAGTTGCCCTTTAGTTTGTCTGATATTTACTGGCTGGATGAAGAGTTTACATGCTTAGCATCTGTATCAAGACAAGTAATGTTTTTTGGAAAATGTAGTAATAGCAATCACAGTAAAGTGATAGTAAGAGTGACAAGGTTATTTTGTGAAAATTGTAATGTTTGCTTTTGAAGCTGGCCGGGAATTGCCCCAGGATGATTTTTCCACGTGCAAATTCAAGTTTGATGCAGAGTCTGTCCCTGCAACTGTTGTTCGTAACTAACTCCTGTGGACTTGTCTGCTGCCTAGGCAGTAGCTGAGGATCTGTGTTCCACTTCTGGCTGAAGAAAGAGGCAGTAACTGTCAAAAAAGAGAAAGAAAAAAAAAGTGGCAAACTTTGTTTTCTATTTGACTGGTGCCTCACTCCCTTCTTATACTTCAGAGGTGGAGGAGGAAGCCACCAATACCAAAACAAAAACAGGGTAAGAGTGCTGGAAGGCAGCAAACACTAAGCTCATACCAGAGGAGGACACCATGTATACTTGTTTAATGTCTTAATTTTGCACCTTCTGTTCCTTATGTGCAATTGATCTAAACAAAATAGCAAAGCCAGTGTAACAGGGCGAGTAGCTCAGCTGTGGTGCTGCACTGGCACCTTGTGGGTGTCATCTCTCTCATGCCAAAGAAACACACAAGAAGCAGCATCATCTGACCAAACATCTTTGTTTTGGTTGGCATAATGTGTATTTATGGTTATGAAGTGTCTCATGCATCAGCCTGGAAAGAGCACAGCAGTGAATTTCAAGAGCTTTTCTGGAAGTGGAAAAAAAAAAAAAAAGTAGCAAGACTGAAAGGGGTCCGTGTGCATGAAACTCCGTAAAAGTAGGTAGTGGGGTGACTGGCACTTAATGCGGTTCTTACCTCAGCCATCAATTTCTCTAATAGGAACAAGCAAAGAGATTTGGCAAACGGTTGACCCTAAGTTTATCTTTCTGTAACTTCGGCACACGAACTTTTAACTCTGATGCTTATTAGGGTTTTGTGTTTGTTCAGGAAAAGGACAGAAATGGAATAGTCTTTGCTTTGTTGCCCCCTTGTGGTTTCACGTGTTGGCCGAGTTAAACTTTCTAACTTTACTATTAAGGGATATAGTAAATAAGAATTGGTGCTGCTCATCCCTTGAAACTCATTGTTTGCTTTGAACTGGTAATTTTATGTGTATTGGACTTTGTATTCAGAGAGCCTCAGCTATCCCTGTGCAACTGAACCCATTTATGTTCACGTTGCCGTGTGTATTGTTCTTACACTGTTGTGAGAATATTGCAGACAGAAGGGCTGGACACTTAGGGAACATTTATTTTATGTTTCAAGTGACTGACTTTGCATTTTCCTGCCCTGTCTGCACAGCTTACTTGTGCTTAAGAATGCCCAAAGTTAGAGATACGGGGTAAAATGACAAGACTTTAGAGATGAATCAAACACCCGCATACTTACATTTTGCTTAGGTAAAAGTATATTTTTATATGGGTACTTGTATTGATATGTGATAATCTCTATCCTGTTAATTTCATTATCTATTTGATTTTTGTGCCTAATTACCTACAGACTTTCTCTCCACTATTTGGTAGTACAATCTCAGAAGTTGGACTTGATCTGAGAGGTCTTTTCCAACCTTAATGATTCTGTGGTTCTGGCATCATTTTTCTGTGTGTGCTTTGGACTTGCATACACTGCATCTCGAAGCAGTCATTGAGCAGTGTGGCATATGTCAACCATAGCACAGTTTTCTTTTCTTGAGTGCTTGGTCTTTCAAAAGATCCACCCAAAGAAGTGCTCTACCTTTATTCACACGACTTCAGCTGAGCTATGCCAATCTTGATGTTCTGGTTTAATACCTCTCTCGAGTTCAGTTTTATTCATTACTTCAATTCTTTTTTTGTTGTGGGGTTTTTTTGAATTAAAAAAATGGTTGACTGTTTTAGAGATCTCTAACAGGATGGGTGATTTAGTTGCTGGATTTTTGAGCAAATTTCAGCTGAGTGCAAAGGATTGGTGTTGCTTGTCTCAACAGAATTGTGAAAAACAGCCCTATAACTCTGTGTTTAACAAGTGGATGTTTTCAGTCTCACTGATTGTCACGTTATGTTTTTAAAAGAAACATGCAGTTCTTTGGGAGCCGGAAGCTGCCTATGCCTAGTGTGTTGTGGATAGCATCCAGTTTGGGTGTTCAATGGTTTTCTCCCCAAATGTGTTATGTTCCCTTAGGAGAAGCAGCAGTCCTGTGGGGTAGTGGGCACAGCTGAAGCTGCTCAGGGAAGGGGTTTGAAGGCAGAGGCTGCAGGGGCTGGGTAGCCTTGCTCCTCAGATGGGGAAAGAGGATTTCTAGGGCATTACAGACAGCTGGGCTGAGTTGCCTGCAACTCCCTGGCTGTGCCAAATCTTATGTTGGGAACAAGGACCCCCTCCCTAAGGACAAGTATGCGTTTGCAGCCCCAAAAGCCAGTGGCATCCTGGGCTGCATCAAAAGCACCACGGGGCAGCAGGCTGAGGGAGGGGGCTCTGCCCCTCTACACTGCTCTGGTGAGACCCCACCTGCAGTGCTGCATCCAGCTCTGGGGTCCCAGCACAGGAAGAACATGGACCTGTTGGAGTCCATGGGGAGGGGCACCAAGATGATCAGAGGGATGGAGCATCTCCCCTATGAGGAAATTCTAAGAGAATTTGCATTGTCCAGCCTAGAAAAGAGAAGGCTTTGGGGTGACCTAATAGTGGCCTTCCAGTGCCTGAAGGGAGCCTACAGGAAAGATGGGAGAGGGACATGGCATGTAGTGACAGGACAAGGGGAATGGCTTCATACTGAAAGAGAGTAGGTTTAGGTTAGATATTAGGAAAAAATTCTTTACTGTGAGTGTGGTGAGGCACTTAAATGGGTTGCCCATAGAAGCTGTGAATGTCCCATCCCTGGAAGTGTTCAAGGCCAGGCTGGATGGAGCTCTGATCAACCTGGTTTAATGGTAGGTGACTCTGCCCATGGCAGCGGTTCAGAACTAGGTGGAATCAGACCTAGGTTGTGTTTCAAATGCCAAATATCAGAGTTTATTTATTTGGGCCCTTTTAGGGATCAGTTATGAAAGACATAGGCAGAGCCTGTTAAACTTTGGCTTAACTGTGATTTTTTTTTCAGTTTATTGGACTTTGGAACAGCAAAAAGGCAAATATTTGAAACATGTTTGGGGGTTGTGTGGTGATTCAGCCATAGTAACCCTTAAAATGGGAAAGAGCAAGGAATGCTGTTTTCATGAGCGGCCAGGAAACAGCAAGTCTTAGAGGTAGGCTAAAGCTAGTGTTATGATGTGGTTTCACTTGATAATGTCCAACCCAAAACCTTAGTGTCTGAAGAGAAATAAACTGTCCAACAGGAAGCAGGATCACGCAAAAGTTACCAGCTGTGTTTTGGGATAATACAAAACCAATGACATTTCAGTGTAGACAGATGATTTGTGATGGCATAACTATCTGTTCTCCCTATAGGTTCTTATTACACTGCATTACATTATTTTAATTTTAAATTTTTTTTTATTTACAGCTTCCTTATTGTGCTGATATGCCTTATCTTCAGCGTGCTTTCTACAATTGAGCAGTATGCAGCTCTTGCTACAGGGACGTTATTTTGGATGGTATGTATGTGGACACGAATATGATTGATGTGTGTTCTTAGTGTGCAAATTCTGATCTCCTGAGCTAACACCATATTGAGCAGAATGTTCCTTATGATTTAATTGACAAGAGACTTTTCTGCTTTTCCCTCATGAGTCTGTAAAGCCACAGAAACACCAAAAGTGATGGTAGCCCAAAAATGAAGAGGTAACCTCTGTGGCCTATATTGAGGACATCTGTGGCGTGTCCAACACATACAGATATTCTAATTAAGCTTGAGTCCCTCCTATTGCTTGGGTTAATACTTTTTTCAGCCGTACCGAAGACCAGACACCTGGCCATAGCAGGGGCATAAAGTAAGTGGAAGTCCTTTCAGTTAGTAGATGTCATATTCATTTGTTTCAAAAGTGGAAAACTCCTGTATGTCCACTGGCTTTAAGACAACTTGCTCTACCTGTCTTATGCTCTTTCCCTCCAGTAGAGGAAATGCAGTCACCATGTTTATAGTACACCAGTGCTGCAACATAAATGTATCAACAAATGCTTCAGGAGTATTAGTGTCCTACCAGCTTAGATTTCATTGAAGAGCCTTAGTTTTGAGGTTGGAGAGGTATGATTTTAAACGTGCAAAAATTTTATAAATTTGTTGCACCTCACTAGTGGGATACCCCCTGCTAAATCATTGATTTCTTTGTATTTGTAAATACCATTATTTAACTTGTGGAAACATTGTCACTATATTGAGAAAATGCTAACCAGCAATTTTAAATATTTGTTCAAAACGGGTATTGTAGCAATGCTCCAGTAATATCATTATGTATATTACCACTATTAACATGAAAAAGTTCACATAAGACCCCCATCAATTATAATAAATTTTGTCTATTTATTTATTAATTTTGCTGAGGTTCTATGAGTGCTGTAAGAATAAGAATATAGCATATTAAATTTAGTGTCAATCACACTATTTCTATATGAAATGCCTTCATTCCTGGTGTATTATTTTTAACTAACTTGTAAGATGTTTGAACTCTTAGGTGTAACATAATTAGTGCCAGCTAAGAGCATCCGTATATTTATTTCTGCATTCAGTACCTTTTTTTTTTTTTTTTTTGGTGTGGTTTGGAGTTTTCTTTTTGTACAGATTTAAGTTGTTTTGAGTTTTTTATTCCATAACTATTAGGTTTTTTTGTCCATAACTTCTGCCGGTGTCTGTGATGAATTTAACTTCTGGTAATGTCTCACTCATCTTTGCAATATATCATAATATTTTACGTGTGTGTTGTCTCAGTGAAACAACTTCTAGTGACAACATAACTAGTAAGGTTTCATTCCCTGCCCCCACCCTGTGAAATCACGGAGCTTGTTTTTGTTTGTTCATCCTGTGTGCAGCATGTGTTGTCTGTATCTGGGTAATACAGGCAGTGTAAGGTGCATGCAAAGCATTCGGGATTGCACACAGCGTGTGTAATACGCAGCATGGATTGTGTGTTTCTGCTGTTCTGTGTTACCTTGCTCTCTGAGCAGTGAGGGAATCGGTGAGTGATCAATCAGTGTTCCTGTTCCACATAGTGAGAAAAACTGTGGTTAATTCCTAAAATTGAAATCCTACTGTCATGGTTTTTATGGGAAATAAGCAGTTGTCTGTTTGTTCAGTATTGGCACAGTCTGATATTGTTTTCTTAAAGGATTAACTGTGGTAACTTTGATGAAACCTATGGGGATTATGGGGAGCCATCAGTTCGAAGCCAGTAGATGGCCCAATGTGCTCTCTGCTCTATCCAGTTTCGGTGGGACTTTCCAAGGAGTTGTGGCATCTTGAAACACAAATATAAGTGTCAGAATCTCATTCCTGTTGCCGTCTGCCTAGCGAAATTTCCTGTTATTGTTTCTTATTTCGTAAGAGACTTTTCTTTGACTTTAAGATAACATTACAAGTTGTTGAAAATAGACGTAAGTGAATTCTTAGGGGGGATTTAACCACAGAGGGCTGGTTGAAGAGAGACTGAAAAATGGAAAGAAGGAGGTAAAATAAAGTGTAACAGCATGTAGGGATTAAGACACAAAACAGGAAAAGACAGATTGCAAGTTTCCAAACCAAGTGGTGCTGTAAGGAGAAATGAAAGCTTAGGAGAGCACTCTTTCTACTGCTCTGCAGTAGGAGTTAATTTCTTTTTTGTGTCTATAGAAGGATTTTTAATTATTTGACAATAATGACTTTTATTTGGAGCCAGACAGTTCCAGTAGGGGTAGCATTGTCATTGTCAGTGAGCAAAGGAGGGCAAGCAACTTGATTAACAAATTAATGCTAAGTGTGAGAGAGCAGGGTACCAGCAACCTACCAGGAGTATGGGAATCCTGAAGACGGCTTTTGCTTGGGCTTAACTGCCAGTGAGAATGGAGAAACTTTGGCCACGTAGAGTTTGTGACTTGAGACCTCAGGTAATCCCTTGAAACTGGAGTTGCATGGCATTGAAGATAGGCACTGAAAAAAGAACAGAACGTGTTCCTCCTGACTGGAAAACTAATTAAACAAGACCATTAAAAGCACTCATAATTAATAGCTATTCTGCTTTATTTCCTCCAAATAGCTAAAGTATTTGGCTCTGACTCTGTAAAAGATCTGAGCACCTGCATAATTTCAGTAGGTAGTCTTTTTGAAAGCAGGGAGCCTGGTCACACTGAAGTTACAGATAGAAGCTGTGTGCCCTTTTTCATGAAAAAGAATTTCATGCTTCACTAATATAGTCATACAAGATATTACAATAATATGAAAATAAAAGCTAAAAAAGTTGTTGCTATTATATGTATATATTATTTTGATTTTATTCTGGAGCTGCTTGTCTTAAAATATCACCTCCCATGGCACAAAACAGATGATGTTATGCTATCAATAATTTTAAAGCATTAAAAAACGCTTCTATTTCTCATAAAAGCGAGAAAAACGCAAGCTTAACATTGGAAAAATAAACAAGGGCAAGTTTATATGTGTTCCAAGTGGTGTTCCAGATTTAGACAAAAAGCTTACAATTAGCTGCTGAATCTTTCTCTACTTGTCACCACACTTCACACGGCAAAGAGCCTTGATGAAAGCTATACCTAAATGCAGTTGTAATGGGAGATTAGGAGAGAATTGGCCTTTTGTTCGTTTCCAGAATGCAGTGAAAACTGTTTAAATTTGCATGTGTTTATTTTCTTTTTTTTTCACTAGATGGTGCTGTCGGAAGGGTTTGACTCCAGTTTCTCGTTGGCACTTGCCCAGCGTGAGCTGGAGTCTGAGCCAAGACTGTGAAAGCATCATCATTTTGAAGAGTCCTGTGTACACTTGGCCCGTGTGAAATAGTGGTGCGGGAGAGCTTTTGCCATGACTCATAAAGAGAATGCGGTATATCTGTGTAAAAATTGATTTTGAGACTACAATGTCTAAACTATGGAAAAAAGTAGTGCAGAGATGTATGTTCCCAGAGAGGCCATATTTTTCTTTTATTTTCATAAGCAAGGATTTTATGGTGCCAGAACACAGCAGAATGCTGTTATCTCAGCATGATCTAAGAAAATCCAAGTGCCTGATCCAAGGGGATTAAATATTCTGCTGAACCAAGGGATATTTAGTGTGCCTGAAAAAGCTATTTTCTGGTAGGAATCTCATTTCAATATTGATTCCAACCAAATAAAAAGAAAAAAAAGCCTATGTTTTATGAAGAAAGTGTAAGTTCTTTCCAGCTTTCTGTTTTGAGTTCGTTTTCTACTTTAGCATACTTCTTACAGAAGAGATTAAACAATATTTAAATGTTAAAAAATACAAATTAAGAAAAAAAGGCAATAGTTTTGGTTTGTTAGCATTTACTTTATTGGCATTGAAATTGTTCCTACAATTATGAGAAACTGGCACAGAGTCCAGGCCCATAGGAAATGTGGTTTATATTGCTTTATTTAATATAATGTTTTGTTTCGGGTATAAACCTTGGTTTTTGTTTGCTGGAGTGTTTTGTGGGTCTTGTGAGAAAGAAGAAGGAAAAATACCTACAGCTTTTGTTTCTGAAGGTGGTCTTCACAGAGAATGCACAGTTTAAAGGGGTTCCAGCATTTTTCTTTCCTGATTATCTTCCTTGCTTAACAAGGCCGAAATGCAGACTTGCGATCTACCTTGGTGCATTTTCATCCTTTTGAAAAATTAAATGGATTTAATATCTGTAAAGGATGCCTGGTGGTGGCTCTACAGACTGATCTAGTCTAGAGACTCTGAACAACTGTAGCTGAGAAAGTGAAAAATTTGTCTTTGTAACTTCAGCAGTGTCTCCTGGTCTGACCCAAAGCGAGGCCAGCTGATGGAGAAGATGTCTCTAGTGGATTTATGGTCTTCAATCCTTTTCCTTTGTTGGACCTGCAGAAAGACCTGTCCAGGGAGTCACTCACTGCAGCCTTTCCTTTCTGTCACTCCCCTGACAGCTGAAGTGGAGAATCCCACCTTTCAGTCAAAGTTGGCTTCTTCACATTTTGGTTTGTAGGAGCAAGGCCAGCTGTGAGTGATTTGAAGGCTCAGAAAACAGGATTAGAAATTAATATCAGTAACAGTATAAGGAGTAGCTGGAACAGGGATCTTCCCCTCAATCTGCACCCAGGTGTTTCTGGCTGCACTTCAGCCCCTGATTGTGATGTTTATGGCGGAGCTGTGCTGGCAGATAACGCAAGTGCTTCTAATCTGCCTCGCTGCAAAATCAGCTGCATTGGTTTGAAATGTTGCTGGTAGTAAGATTTTAACTTGTTCCAGCTGTTCTCAAAGCAATCCCTTGTCAACTCCCCTGGCCTGCAGAGGAGAGTTATGTGTTTAATGTAAATGTGATGTTAAAAGGATTTAATTCATTTGGTTCAGAAGGTTGCGTGAACATGGTTAAATTCTGCTTTATGTCCATTCTGAACAGGTCAAAGGGAGCCAAATCAGATGCTTCCAAAGTGGAAATAAGGCTGTCTGTTAGGGACAGCCGAACCAATTTCATTAAATGGATGCTTTTTTATTACAAAAAAAAAAGGATAATTAAAGGCAAGCCTCTTGGTCTGGTTTGGTGTAGATGAAATCTGAGTTAAGGAGGAACGCAAGGGAGGAATGAAGAGGTGATATGGAATGAAAGCATGCTAAGACCAGTAAGGGAGAGGTGAGCTGGTTTTGTTTCGACATGTGCTAAAAATCAAACACTTGTAGAAGGGCGCTGGAGTTTCCCTTTAACATCTGCAGAGGGCAGCATTGGACTGCGCTGTGCTCTCCCGGGGTGGCTGGTTCTGACCTTAGATGGTGTCCTGAACTAGATAAAAACACATTTTGGAAGAAGTGAACTCTTAATAAAGAAATGTTTTTTCACACGGGCTTGGGGCATTTTATACTAGTAATTAGCAACGATAATTTGTGGAGAGAGAGATGGGAGAAAAGGGCCATGTAAACATTGGTGCCAGAGAAAACTCTGGCAACTTTGTGGTGGTAGCCACAAAATTCATGCCATTTGGTCTACTTTATTACTCATCATGTGGATGGCTTTTAGAAAAAAAAAAAAAAAGAACAATTAAAGCTTTCAGTGAAATGAATTGGGCAAGTGTTTGCATGGAGGAGAAAGGAAAAAATTTTTAAACTTGTTAGTACACTGAAAGACTTCCAATATGTTATGCCCTGCCAGGTATGCTCTTGGTATTGTTAGATGTTTCCTATTCAGCTGGGATTAAAAAAAAAGTTTATTTGTCTTAATTTCTCTAAAGTTACCACCGAGAATGGCCTTTAGATGTATGTGATAAGAATAAGCAGCAATTTTTATGGAAAAAACACACACCTCTTTTTACATGTATCCCATACATTTCATCTAGAAGGTCCAAACATTGTGGGTCTGAATTCTTATTTTAGTCTGCCACAGTGGAATGGCTTGGATGTAGAAAATTGATTACTTCTGTTTCTGCCTTTTCTAAGAACTTTGAAAAATCCCTTTCCTGGAGGGAAATTTCTGTACCTGGAGTTGTGTGGTGGCATTAAGTGAACATTGTCATTTAAAATAAAGTCTGCAACTACATCACTGTGCATGCAGGAATCAGAATTTAGCATTTATCCCCTTTGGGATGAGAAGTGCCAGGCATTTGTTGGGACTCAAACTCTGAAGACTAAGATGAGCTCTGGGAAGAGCGACCTTCCTTGAGCTCAGGGTGGGGCTGGTGACAGATTGTGGGCCAGCACAAGCCACTGGTGATGGATTGGTGCCGTCTGCTGGCTGCTTGGTGGCCCACATGATCTGACATGGTGATCTCCCTCCCTGGCAGTGCGGGGGTCTTTGCCAGAGACCGAAATGAGCAGGGTGCCACGTTGTCCTTTTGCGCAGAGCAAACGTCCCAGATTGTCGTATATGAGTAATGCAGTAACATGAAAGTTTTCAGGAAATGTTGCTTTTACGTTGTATACAGGATTTTGATAAATAGGGGATGTGTTCTCTGGAGTTATTGGTTTTTCACCTGTTCTCAAGAGCTCGTGTTTGCTCTCCTAAGTCACACAGTAGACCAGTGGTTTGTATCTTTATTTTTAAGAATAGGACCATTCCAATAAATTGTGTTCAAAGGTGCAGCTAAGAAAATGCCACCACTGAAAAAGGCATGTTTTAGTCCCAGTTACATTTATTATTCACTTTTGTCAAGCTTCCTACTTAAGGGTTAAAGTTTGGCTAAACTTTTCTGGGGTGCAAATCCATGTCAACCTTGGAACGTTTGCTTGGTAAACTCCAAAAGCAACATAGTAAACATATTTTCTTTGAAATTATACATATTTCTTGCTATTTATTATTTTAGTAAACAAGCAGAGTAATACAAATTCCATCTTGGAAAAAAAAAAAATTTAAAGCTGTGGAATACTGGTGCATGGTATAGCCAAGCAGTGAAAAGAAAGATTTTTAAATTTAGGGTTTATCTGGATTAGTGCGTAATGTTTGCAGTGACAGGTGTTTCCTTTATGCTTTGCCCAAATGTCTGGAAAGTAGTTTGTCATTAAGTGCTACATTCAGTGTGTATCTCAATTTCAGTATAACTGGAGGGTCTCTGGCTTTGTTAGGTCCTTGTTTTCACATCTGACCTCAGCCAGCTGGAGTCTATTGTTTTAAGCGTAATGTAACAGCTGACATAACATAACGGATATCAAGCCGAAAAACTGAAACAGTGCAGCAAACTGAGGCAAAGGGAGGGGAAAGGGAGAAGCTGGGAGGAGAGACAGGGGCAAAACCAGCTTCATGATTCAAAGTGGAAGCTTGCCGGCTTGTTTTCCCAGGGGGAATTAGCTAGGAAATAATGGGATGAGTCTGTTGAAGTTCTATTTGCAATTGATTACATATGATAGACTACTGAGACAGGTTTGAATTTGCCAGCTGTCACTAGCTGGTGGCTCCTGAATGGCTTTAAGTGGCCCTTGGTAGGCAAAACTGGAATAAACTCTGCAGGTGTGGTGTAATTGTAGTGCAGAAAAGCAGTGAGTGCCAGTGCCTTAGAAGAAAGGAGGTTCCAGGAGTTTGTAGAGAGAAAATAACTTAAATTGAATGCATTAAGAACTTTATTTTGTGATGTTGGGTTAAGAGGGTTCAATTAACTGGCTAAAACCCCCAAATCAACTGGACTTCTTGGTGTCTTTTTCTTGGCGGTTTCTAAACGAAACTTCTATGAGTTTGTCTGCTAAAAAGCTTTGTTATTTTGTTTCTTGACTTCTCTGTTTGACAGGAGGAAAGTGCATCTCGGCCCTGAGCGCTAACTGCTCTTGGAAGGGGAATGAGTAAATGAACACCCTGTTAGAAATTTGCCAGGCCATGAAAAAAGCGACAAATATCTGACTTTGTGTGCACAGGGAGAATACTCTTATTTCTTTATATGTATTTATGTATATGCTTTTTTACATATCTATTTATATATAGAACATTTCTTTTTTCAGCAGTGATTTGAAAACAAAATACTTCTAGCTGGATTTCATTTGTACTGAGTAGAGGCTCTGGCACTTCTGCCCTACTGAGAGTTTATTCCCTGGCTTTAGACGAGGGGGGGCAGGAAAAAAAGGCGAGACTGTATGCTTGTTGTTTTTCCTTTTAAATGTATATGTGCAGAGGCAACTAAATTATGTTCTACATTTGTAAGTGAAGTTTTTATGGCATGAGACTTGCAATTGTGTGGTGTGTTTAACTGTGTGTATGAGTCGTCATCATGACTTCAGTGGAGCTTCCTGTGTGCATAAATATTAACAGGATCAGGATGTAATAGGAAAGATTTCTTCAACAGAGTCTGCTTGTACTTAGGGGTAACCTAGGAAGCATGAGTTTGATTTATGTAACTGCAAACTGTATTTATCTCACATTTAATGTTTTAAATGTATTTTTATCTAATTTACTTTTATTTTGGTGGTATAAAAAATGTCATCGTGACTGAAGCATGAGTTGTGTTAAACTTGTCTTGCACAAAGAGTTTCTAGGATTGCTCCTGTTGTACTGTGGGGCCCAATTCTACTTTATCTCAGTAATCAGAAAGGCCTTGTGAAAGTTTATTGGAGCTGTTGATTCAGTGGCTAGTAGTACTTAGCATGGGCATTTACACTTTATCTCAGCTTATTAAATAAATGAATTCAGTTGTGGAGCTCAGAACATGCTGTTTGTACTGAGCTGCTGGAGAAGTCTTGATAGCCCAGAGAGCTGCCACGTACTGCGTTTTCTCTTCCGTGTTCGTGGCATGTCCTGTGCCTTCGGAGCAAGCAAGGATGGGTGCCCATGTGCCCTGGTACCCAGAGGTTCTGCAGCAGAGTAAGTTCTGTAGGCTTCTGAGTTCCCTCTAGGGACCAAATATTAGGATAAATGTCCTAAAACCTCCGCACTGCTCAGCTATCCCCATTGATCACTGATTTCAGGAACCTGTACCTTAAATTGTTTACATCAGGTATTTCCACCTAACCCATTGGCCATGAGCATATTTTTAAGATGATGGGGAACCAAGAGCTGTTATTAGTGCTCAGAAACAGCCGGACTTTGAAGTACTAACAAAATAACCAAAATGCCTGTTTTCACACCCAGTCTGTGAAAGCAGGCTATGTGCTGCCTCACTTTGATGGTTTCCCTTATGCTAATGACACTGAGGCTGACCTCTTTTTTCCTCCAGCATGTTGTTAACATCCTTATTAAGGCACCTTTCAGAAACACTCCTTTTCGTTGTTGTTTTTGTCAGCTTGACAGGATGTGTTTACACGTGGAATGCATGCAAAAGGAGTTGATTTACTTGTCCTTTATTCCTCTGCAGCTGTTCCCCAGATCAAGGTGAGAAAGGATGTCTGCTGTCGAGGTAATTTGTCTGTTCCATGGTTCCCTGCAGCACGGGTGGGTAGAATGCGTTTAGATGCTGTTCTGGGTGCAGCATTGCGGAACAGTTTTAAATCGGATTGCGTGCGTATGATGACTGACCTCCATCTGGCCCACAAGCAGGGAGCTTGACAGCTACCTTCTAGGAGCTGCTCCAAGTCATTGATTTAGTATATGGAGCTCGGAATGAGTTATACTTAGTGGCCAAGGCTGGGGGAAAGGGAGGAGAGAAAATTAAATATTTACTAATCTTACTTCTGTAATGCCTTACAAACACGAATGTGCTTAACCTCGCAGCATTCTTGGGAGGTGAATATTAGCAGTTTTATGTGTAAAATTGGGTGATCCATAGCTTTTCCACTCTAAGTTGGCTTTGTGAGATAAATCCTTCAGAAAACCCAGGCTGTACTTTCAAGAGCGGGTTTCAGCCTACATAAACTGGCACTGCCACCTGAAGAAATGATCCTGCTGCTCCATTCCTTCTGCCAACACAAGCATTTATGCAGCTATGTTGTCAATTGCCTTGGAGAACCCAGATGGGTTCAAATTAACCTTTTTTTTGGCCAGATGAGATTGCTTCTTTTGGCAACAGTGCTGGCTTAAACTGTTTGTGGAACTGTAGAGTAAGATTTGTTAGCTTTTGATAGTTAAAAGTGTGATGGAAACTTTATCTGCAACACAATTTACAAGCAGACTTGTGTGTTATTCTTCTGAGAAAGGACATTATTGTTGTTTCCATTGCAGCCCATTCCAAAGGCGCTGCCTGTGAGATCAAGTACAACACCTAGCAGAGTGGGGAGCTACATGCTCTAAAAGATAGCTCCTACCCTCATTGGCCTTGCAGCCTAAACAGACAAAGTGGTTGAAAAGGTGAGGGGAAGGAAGTTCTGAGTGGGCTCTTGCACAGCCAGGCACTGAAGCAGAGAAAACACCGCTTCCAGAAGTCCCGGCTTTGGCCTGCTTCAAGCATTCTGGTTCTGTGATGGGCCTCAGCAGTCACAACACTGAAAAGGAAAATATATTTAACTTCTTGTCTCATTTCTTAACTTAGAACTGTGAAGGGTTAGGGTTTTTTTTTTTTCCCCTCACGAAAGCTGAGATTTTGCCCCTTATTTTACACACTGAAGTTTGTGCCTCTCATGTATTGATTTGACTGAATAATGAATTAAGTAGCAATTTACGTTTACTTTTCATCTGTTTTGCTGCAGGACAGCAGGGTTTCAGCCTGACAGCTGATTGAGGCCAACATGGCTGAGATTAAATTCATCCTACAGGTCTAGGCCTGCCTACCATAATCCAGAGCTGGTTATTGAACCCGAGTTGGCAGCTAGGCCATCTCTACAAACAAAAGCTGTTTTGTTCAAACTCAGCTAGAACAGGCAGGGTGTAGGTAGGTTTGCAGAAGCATGTCTCTCTGGAAAAGCTTAAGAAGCAGTCATCTGCTAGCTCTTTGCTGCAGCCCCTCCACGGGATTTACCAGAGCCCGGAACTGGACTGTACCGTGTTCACTTTCACAGTCTGCTGCAGTGCCCAGCTGCTCCAGAAACCCTCTTCATTTTTGCCACCAAAGATGGGTAAACAATGTGGTTGTAGCAAAGAGTGCAAAGAGCACTTCCACAAGAGCACTTCCACCGTTGTTCAGCTTTGTGGGTGGTAATCTCCGAGATGAGAAGTGCAGGAATGAGGAGCAGGGTGGGGTAGTATCTTCAATCTCTTTCTGTCTTTGAAGTGATGGTGGGCACGTGGTTGCGCATGTCGGTGTAGCCTAGTCCCACAGGGTATAATTGTACTATTATGTCATCGTTATTATTAATACAATAACAGGCACATTTGGAGTTGAATTACTGCAATTGCTTTGATAAAAAGAAAAAAAAAACCCCACACAACCAAGCTCCAACCCCCAGATATCTCTACACTGAATACTAAATATGTGTGTAGAATAGTCCTGAAACAGATTCCTAGCATGTATGTTTCTATATGTATTAATAGATATGTATATTAAAATTTTAAAAAGCTCCTTGGATGTGAGTGGGGTTTTTCAGGACCAATGACACGTGTTTTCATACTTGCATGTTAGGATTCAGCTCATTAGTAAAACAGTTAAATATTTAACCACCATGAGTCATGCACCTTTTTAAAACAGAGTTAAAAAGGATGTAAAGAAATAATTCTCCCCTTACTCTTAATTCTGAACTGGCTTAGGGAGTTGCTATCTCATCTGCAAGGAAAAAAAAAATCAAGAAAATTAGGGGTAGTGTTCTGACTCTATGGAAGTCAAACTTACAATGGTATGTGCTTACACATACATTTGTGATACAGTGGGTAAGGTGGAGGGAATAGATCTGGGATCTTGTGGACCTTTTAAGCAGCAGAAGTTTGAAGCAGTAATTGAAATTAATAACTTTGTAAACAGAGACCTATATTTATATTTTGGTAACAGAACTAGGAAACTCAATGCTACAATGTAGAAAAAATGCTTTCAAGCAGTATAGCAATAATGTGAAATTTCCTTTTCTTATGTGAGGTTAATGGCCGATGAGAGTCAGAGGTGAGAAGCTCAGCCATGCATCAAGTCACATAAAAATGCACATTGTGTCCATTCTGTCAGACAATTCCCAAAACAAACAGGCAGTCTGTCAATCTTTACTTTCTCAAGGTCAACAAACCATAGTACTGAAATGCTAGTGAAGACATTAAGAGAAATTCTGATTAAGAGAATCTCCAGTTTCATGGGTTGATTTGACTTTTGGAAAGCATCTGAACTCTGGTTTCGAAGTGTTTAGACACAAGGGACTGTTAGCTTTCACATCCCAAGCAGCTTCATTTATTTTGTAGCTTATGTGCAGGGGTGTTTCTGTCTTTAAAACTAAGTCGTATCTTCATAGATGTGTAATGAGCACTTGCAGCCCAGAAAGCCAGCTGTGCTCTGGGCTGCATCCAAAGCAGTGTGGCCAGCAGGTTGAGGGAGGGGATTCTGCACCTCTACTCTGCCCTGGTGAGAGCTCATCTGCCGTGCTGCATCCAGCTCTGCGGTCCCCAGCACAGGATGGGCATGGATCTGTTGGAGTGAGTCCAAGAAGGTGATCGGAGGGATGGAGCCTTCCTTCCCTATGAGGAAAAGCTGAGACAATTAGCTTTGTTCAGCCTGGAAAAGAGAAGGCTTCAAGGTGACCTAATTGTGGCCTTCCAGGACCTGAAGGGAGCTTACAGCAAAGATGGAGAGGGACTATTTACAAGAGCATATAATGACAAGGAGGAATGGCCTCAAACTGAAAGAAGAGAGTAAGTTTAGATTGGATATTAGGAAGAAGTTCTTTACTGTGAGGGTGGTGAGGCCCTTAAATGGGTTGCCTGTAGAAGTTGTGGATGCCTCATTGTTGGGAGTGTTCAAGGTCAGGTTGGACGGGGCTCTGAGCAACCTGGTCTCGTGGAAGGTGTTCCTTCCCATGGCAGGTAGGTTGGAATGAGATGATCTTTAACATCCCTTCTACCCGAACCATTCTGTGATTCTATGATCCGTACTTAAACTGCTGGTTTCTTCCGATTTTGTGTCTGTAACTGGCTTTCACTTGGAAAGAAGAGACTAGTGTTTGTAAATAGAGAAGGCAATAAGTTTTCTTTTGGTCATTTTTCCCCTGCAGCATTGCTAGTGCTTTTTGTTAGGAAGAGGGAATCAATGATTATTCAGAAAAATATCCTCTGGCACTTTAAATCTCTATTAAGTAGAGTTGGGTAGCAGAGTCTTTTAAATGTAACAACTCCTCAGCTCTGTAGTTCCTGTAGATTTCCCACGAATGTGTGAGTTATTGCTACTTACATCTGGTAGGGTGAACATCTGGAAAATAGCAGGTGAGAAGTGGGATATTCTCTTGGAACATAGAATGGTAGAGAAGTACAGGAGGTCATCACAAATAGTCTTGGTGTTAGGTGACTGTTCATTAGGGAGAGAAGAATGAGGCAAGCAGGAGAAACATCTTTCTGATGACAGTTACCTGAGTAACCTGAGTGGTCTGTTCCTTGAAAGAGCTGTTTCTTTCTCCTTGCTCCCTAATTTGGTGAGGCATTGGTGAAGTTGATAATAGCTGTTTAATTCTTCCTACTGTTTAAGGGAGATGTTGAGTTAGAGCTTTTTCACTTAGCAAAACTATTTGCTTTAGAGAGTTGGCGCAAGGTGATGGATGCTGTCACTGGAACCTTTCTTAGTAAGGTGTAAGAGGTGGAGGAAGAAATGTCAGGTGGCTTGGATGAGGGATGAAATGTCACTTCTGTTTATCCATTACCTCTTGGAACAGGGACTTCTTGAGTATTATAATTTCTTAATGAATAGCAAATTTCATTGTGGAACTGTGTGTTCTGTCATTCTTTCCCTAGCTTGAACTTAAAAATCATTACTGACTGAAGCAGTCTACACGGCATGGAGAATTCAAACACACAGAAAGCCAATGACAATTAAAGTTTGGGGGAGCTTGTATTGCCTTCCTGAATGTGCATCTAGGCTCTCATGCACAGTACAACTTTGCTTGCCTATCAGCTTTTTAAAATTAAAATGTCTTTTAATCACGTCTATATAAATATTAATCCCAACCCTTATCTTAAAGGGCTTCAGGACCCAAGATACTGTGAACATTTTAAAACAAAAATGAAAATTGAACCAGTATGGGGAATTCTTTAGAACTTCTACTGTTTTTCTTACTTATTATTAGTCCTAGATGTAAGACTGAAAACAATCAGTGAAAATCCTGGAAAATATTTTTGTTTCTATCTCTTCATTTGTTTTATTTCACGATAAGATACCTGTCACATGCCATGGGAGCAGGAGGAAAAACAATGGCATCTGACTGACCAGCATAGTGGAAGTGATATACAGAACAAAGAAGGCTTCTTATTTGTAATCTCTTAGGTTTTTATTCATCTCAATTTGTAACAGAGGAAATCAATAATTTTCAGTTGCTTTGGTAAAGTATTATTAGGTCAAAATCAAGCAGTTCTTTTAACAAATGAGCTTACTGTAATGTTCCCAGCTATAAGGCTAAAGTTTCAAAACAGTGTGCTTTTTATTTTGATTTATTTATTGTCAGTAGCTTACCAGGCCTTTGTTTCAATTAGGAGCCATTGTGTGCAGCCAGAAATTGAACTTTATGTAATATAATCTATCTGTCACTTGGTATCAGTTCCCTAACAGTGATGCTAACACATTCAGACTTTAGCATCTGGACCTCGCACTTGAGTTTTCAGCCACGAGGTAGGGTCTAATGTTTCAGTGCTTCCATGTAGTCCCTTCCTAGCTATTTCCCATCTGTGAATGACTGTCCCACTTCCCTAGGGGTCAGTCCCTAGTGCTGCCAATGTCACCAGACAAGCCTTTTCCCAAGAGAAATTTTGTTTAAACTGTATCGCATGTTAAACTGTGCCAGACTACTGGATTCATTGTCTTCACCACAAAAGTCAGGAAAACGATAATAAAGCAGAAAGTTGTGGGATTATGCTTGAGCATGTCTCTGAGATGAATATACAGCTTCTTATTTCATGGGCCAATTCCAAAAAAAGCAGTCCTTGAGTCTCCTTTAATGATTTAAAAAAGAAAGGCCAAAGTATGGAAAGATAAGATGTGACTGCAGGAAAGACAAAGAACAAGCATTAGAGTCTACAACTGGGTTTTCACCCTCCCTGACAAAGTCAGTTCTTGAAAGGAAAAATCTGTAATAGTTAATGTACTAAGTGTTATTAAAATCTGTAATCTGCCTTCTACCTTCTGTAGGGCCTTTATGGCTCTCAGGCTTTTCTAGGAATGTGCCTGTATGTATTTCATGCTTTCCTAGCTGGAGAAGACCTTGGAGGAAAGCAGGCAAGCCTGCCCTTGAGCAAGAGAAAAATTCACACATCTCCACCCTGGGCTTCCTGTGAGCTTCCAAGAACGTGCTTCTGTGATTGCTGCATCTATTTCATGTGCTCCTTGTGGTGCCTGGGAGTTGGCTATAAATGAGGGCCCCTTTGTGCTTTGAGCCCAAACATAATATGGAGAATTAAGTATTGAAGGATAAAAAGCAGCAGGTGGCTGGACTGGCTGAAGGACACTTCCCTAGATCTGTGCTCATTTTGTACCTCACAAATTACCTGTTGGTAATGGATGGAAGTCCAAACCATCAAATAAATGGGGTATCTCTTCTCATACACCCTGTTTTCTTCTAATTGGCTTCTTATTTTAGGTATTAATTCAGAAGTTGGAAAGCTCAACTAGAGCCAATGAGCAGGAAGCTTAGCCCGGAGCAGTACCTCCTCTGTCTCTTGAGCAAGTAACAGCGAGGGAATGAAACTTCCCTCAAAACATCTGGCAGAGCTGAACTGTGCCAGTACATCCTTCCTCCCCCAGGGAAGATGACTGACTCCTAGGGTGGGGCCAGATCAAAAGGAAGGTGCAGGGAAACGGAAACAGGGGTGAAAAGGGATGCCAGAATGTTTAAAACATAGCTGCTGCATCTGTCTAGTGGTCTAGCTCCTGTTTGTGGAATAAATTTCATGAAAGATGCACTTATTTGTGTAAGCCTATGATATGTAGGCCTAGACCAACTGGCATGTTTTAAGAGGAAAAGAAAGGAAAAAGAGACCAAGATATTTTGCTTGCACTTTTTGCTTTAAGGTAATTTAGTCTAAAAATCTTTGAAGTAAAATAAACATTGTATTTTAAATACTGAAGGTATTTACTATGTTTGCAAAGACCTTTGCTCTTTGCAGTCTGGTTTGAGGAGATTTGTTTTTGTCTAGAAGTAACAAAAATATTTGTGAGCTTGCTTTTGATTCCTGGACTGCCACTTATGGGTGGGGTGGAATTGTACAAAACTTCATTTTAATATGAGTCCAAAGGAGAGAGACACTGGTAGCGGAGTGGCCTGGAAAAGCTACATTAAACTCTTTCTTTCAGGATTGGCTTTGAGGAATGTCGGGTTGTATTTGTTTCGATTTCCCTCCCTGTAGTGCTGCTCGGATTGGCACTAAGCAGGCTCGATGCAGGTGCTGTTTGGAGAGGTTGCACTCATGAACCTGAACAGCTGACTGCCTCTGTGGGTCAGGAACTGTCCCTGAAAGTCTCATGTGTGATTGTCACCACCTGACATCTGGAGCACCTTTCAGATCTTTGAAACATTCAGTGGCCCTGCATTGTGAAGTCTGCATTCATCTGGTGTAATTAACTCTGCTGGCAGGGACAGATTTATTATTAGCAATGGAAACCCTGTGAAACATGACAAACCTTGAAGTCAGTTGAAAAGCATCATTTTTAGCTCATTTTGTTATAGTTCTCCTTGCCTGCTGCACCATGAATATACGTGGACCAGACCTGAAAATGCATTTGTTAAGCCCTAAATGCCAATGCCTGCAGTGCTGTTGTTACGTTTAGCGGATACAAAGCTTTCACTTGTAATTTAAATGGTGAGCTACAGATGCTTATTCCCTACTCGCATGGGAAGGGTTTTTAAATTCAGGTTTGGCACCTAACAGTTATATTTTTCAGTGCAATTGCAATAAAGCTCTGTGGCATTTTGTTGAACTTTGTAATTCACAGAACTATTGCTACTCTGATTCAGTGCAGCACTACTGCCAATTCAGAGTAAAGAACTATGTTTTTGTCTTTCTACACAACAAATATGTAAAAGGACAGAAATAATGTGTGATGAACTGACCACAACCCCTATTCCTAGGGTTCCCCTGCCCCTCTGGCAGGGAGGAGGCAGAGAATTTCGGGGTGAGTTCAGCCTTGGAAGAAGGGAGGGGTGACTGGAAAGTGTTTCAAGATTTGGTTTTATTTCTCATTATCTTGCTCTAATTTGATTGGTAATGACTCAAACTAATTTCCCCAAGTGGAGTCTGTTTTGCCCAAGACGATAACTGGTGATTGATCTCTCCCTGTCCTTATCTCGACCCATGAGCCTTATATTTTCTCTCCCCTGATCAGCTGAGGAAAGGAGGGATAGAGTGGCTTTGGTGGGCACCTGGTATTCAGCCAGGGTCAAACCACCCCTATAGGTTATGTAATAAAGTCAGAAAACATCTTGAAGTGTGAGAATGTGATTCTGGTAAACAGATAAACACACCAGATGAAAAACCAAACCAACCCCTCTTAAAAGACTTGGCCTCAAGAAAACAAGCCACACAGAAGCCAGCAAAACCTACTCTGATGCAAAATGCTTTTCTGGTAATAAAGCACTAAAGTAAAAATTTTAAATGTATTCAAGTAGTTTTTGCCAAATAGCAACAACCATGCCTGAGTTTTTCTACTGTCTTCTGAACTATTTATAAGGGAAAATACTTAGATCCTGGTTTTGCCACTAAATCTTCCAAAAAAGAAAAAAAAATTACACAGGAAAGGTTTGTGTACATGAGAGAATTTTGCTTGCTTATGTTATTAGAGCTTGATTTTGCTCTTTGAATGTAAGGTTATGTTTAAAAGCTACATTCTTCTGGCATCTACTGAAGTTATGTTCTTCAGAACTCTTTATATGGGCTAAAATAAGCAGTAGTAGTTAAACAAATATGGCACAGTCAAAGCAAATGCTTTGATCAAGTATTGTTGACAAATGTACTGTTACGGAAAGCTTTAAAGAACATGTTTTATTTCTGTCTTGCTGTAGTGCATGGCATTAGATGAATCAAAACAGGTGGATTTTAAAAGTTACATGCATGTTTTAGAAACTGGTGATTAATCAAGAATTATAGTAGTGCAATGTGTATGTCTTTTCCATAAAGTGCATTTAAAAACACATTTGGCAATAAATACATCATTTAGGTACATAACCAAACAATTTAAGGAAAAGTTCAAGAGAAGTGATGACGTTGCCTAACCTTTTGTATGGATATTGAACCTAGCTACTTATCCCTTTTTGGATAGAGATTTCAGCTTTGGGTAGTGTTTATAGTGTCTCGAGCACCTGTATATTGCAACTTTCTGCAGGGGAATATTAAAAACTGCAGCTACAAGAGCCTTGTGCTGCAGATTGTCCTCAGAATTTGTGAGATACTTTCATGGTGCTTGTCGCTTCTACTGCAGTTGTAAGGTCTGCAGTGATTGTTATTCAGAACAGGGTGCCTTTTGGACAGAGAAAGACGTAACTGTTGATTTTAAACATAGGGAGACCTGTGCTGTCTTATAAATACGTTAAGGAGCTTTCTTGTGCCAGAAGCTTAGAGCTATGATCTGCTAGATACAAACTACTTGATGAATTGGCGCAAAAAGTGACAAGTTAGCAGTAGCAGCTTTTAAATGTGTGTTGCGCCACAAAACATAATGCCTGAAAATGAGGACTCTCTCAGGATTTTTTAGGTGTTTGAGATCTGAGCTGTATAAATGTGAGATGGGATTGTAAGGTGCTGAGTTGCACTGCAGTGTTTTTTTTCTGGAAAAGAAACCTTTGAACCAGAATCTATGAGATGGTTTCTGTTGAGTATCAGTGGAGCCAAAAATTCACCT
This sequence comes from Gymnorhina tibicen, assembly GCA_013399875.1. Taxonomy (NCBI): domain Eukaryota; kingdom Metazoa; phylum Chordata; class Aves; order Passeriformes; family Artamidae; genus Gymnorhina; species Gymnorhina tibicen. The sequence goes on along the minus strand of VXAZ01008299.1, from coordinate 965,470 downwards.
GCTTGTCCCCTGAGTGTGATTTATTCCCGCAGGAGGTGGGAGGCAGTCATCTGCAGTGGCTCCTTGGCTTCTGCAGGTGTTCACAGTCTGAATCGTTGGTTTGAACTTTCGTTGGTCTCAGATTAACTTAATGCAATAGAATGAGAATTCTACAGCCCACGAAGAGTTGGCATGCACTCTTTTCCTTTATCCCTGCTGTTGGACCTGGCAGAAAATCAGTGCATTTACCTTACAGTAGTATGGCAAAGCTCTTTCTTGGTGTGACTTGTGGTTTTTTTGTTTGTATGTCATAGCTTTCAGGAACCTGAGTGCTGCTTTTGCTTGAAGCTCAAGTATGAGCACGTGCCATCTAACGTGAGGCTGAGATGTCAAAGGTAGGGCCTCAGTGTGTTTTTTGCAGATGCCCCTCTCCTGCACAGATTTATGGATGGAGCCATGGGGTTTCCAGCAAGAGCAGAAAGTGAGGTGGAACGAATGCAGGCCTAATTTTATTTCTGAAATGAAACACAAGCTTCTAACACCTCTAAAGAGCATGAGTGAATCTTTCTGATGTGTGTGTCAATTGACATACGTCTTGTCGCCACATCTCTCTGACAGCTTATGCTTAAAAGAATCCAGCTTTCTTCACAGGTGTGCAAATTTTGCTCCTAGTGCTTACATCAGCTTGGAAGATAGTACAGGGGTTGCTAAACCACTGAAACACTTCAGAGTCAAGTGGAGACTTTGTCTCAGGATAGAATGCTTATTTATAGCTGTTGTGTAGCTGTATCACCAAAAATGTTGTGCCTTGTAATGCACCCCTTGATTTCCGGGTCCTAAACATCCTCAGGAGAGCTAATGAGCTTGCTTGTTTTTCTTATTTAAATGAAGTCCTTGTGCTTTCAAAGCATGATGAAGCAAACAGATTTGATACTTCATTCTCCTTTGTTGGATGCAGCTGTATTTTATTAAATATACACAGTTCTGTACTGCCTCTGCAGTACAATTGTCTGTGTTGTACACTTTGAAAGAAGGATAGGCATGGTTGTGATGGAATGCCTGAATACCATTTTATCATGTGATTTTTTTAGCAAAATTGCTTTGAAATAGAAAAAAAAAAATATGCCTTTACTTCTGTGGAATATAAATGCCATTATCATCTCTGAAAAGACTAGCATTTGGACCTTAAGTGAAAACCCCTCCCAAAATGGGAAACCAGCTTCAAGGTTCAGTTGCAGCAGCGGTGTACTCGGGGGCTCATTGAATGCCTTTTTTAGCCTCATGCAGACTGACTGCTTTCTCATCTTTATTTCTTTACGTTTTGTCAGAGCCTAAGTGATCTTTAGTCTCAAGCATCCGTAATCCTTTGCTATGGCAGGACTGTGGGGGCAGCTACCTGAATGTAATGAACAAACTCACCATGAAGTGGAAATTGCCATGTAGATAAGGTCTAGGGAAATTGGGTTTAAATGAAGAAAGCCATAAGATGTAATCTCCCAGGAGATCTGAAAGGAAATCTGATTGCACTGCCTGATTTAGAGAGGAAACACTGATTTTTGCTGATGTAGTTTTCCAGCTTTAAATTATCCTGCATGTCACCATACAGTCATTGTGTCTGTAACTGCAGCACTAAGGAAAAAAGATGTGTAAATGTTTTTTTGTTGATAAAGCCCCACATTTAAGTTGCTATGTGCCTGCAAGTTCTTCATTACAGCCCTGTTCCTCAGCACAAGCCATAGGGTGGCTGTTACATTGATTGGTTAAACTCCTAAAATGTTCCTTGTGGAGTGCCCAGCACTACAGACTGTCCACAGCAAGAAGGAGAGACATTTTCTACACTTGTAATTTAAAACAGGAAACATGTCCAGCCCTGTTCTTCAGTAGACTGCAAAGGAAAGCGTTAGTAGAAATCTTGTGGGCAGCCTGAGATTTTGGAGTTTTTTTCCCCCTCAGTTTATCGTGGGAGGACCAGGAATGGCAGCCCCCTCGTCTGTAATTCCTTTGTTATGCTAAGCGCTCGCTTAACCCTTACGGCAGGTTAATGCCTTTCAGCTTCACCCTTGTCTGATACCTGAACAGGGGACACAAAAAGTGCCTGTAAAACCGTCTGGCGATGCTGACTGGTAGGGCTGCTGTGACAGGAAAGCAAGGAGGAGACTGGCTGCTGTCTCTGTCCTGCTGTAGGCTGAGCATGCCCCTATTGTTATTTCTGCATGTGCTGATTCAGCATGGCAGTGGTGCGTAATATATACAAAATATGAGTGGCTACATATGTCAGATTAAAAAGTAAACAGGTCGGAGTGTGTCCTCTGATGTGTATTTATAGCACACTGACATCAGCAGGAGTTATGTACATCTGAGGCGAATTCAGCCTGTGCAGTAAGTGGAGAAAAGTGTGCCTTAAGCCAAAGCGGCAGAGGCTGCATATCACGTGTTTCAGTGAATATCACTTCTAACTGTCCTTATATATACCCTACTTACATTGTATATCTAACCTCAGCGATTAGTGCCTGTTAGGTATAAATGTGGTGACAAGCTGTACCTTTCTGGAGTTGCTTAAGAGTTACAAATAGGCATGACTGAGTAGTTGAAGGACATTGAATTAAACATGCTTGAATTAATAGGGTAATGATTGGTGCTGCTCAGAGCTATAAAATAAACACTAGCTGGAGCTCTGTGCTATGTGGCAACCACATCGAGCCGTGGGGTTGCTGAAGTACTCTGAAAGACTCAACTTTGTTAAGTGAGAGAGAGAATCCTAAGAAAGCTCTCTACCTAGGCTCCCTGTGCAGTTAACGTTTTAAACCCCCCTTTGGCTTGTTGTTATGACTTCAAAGATACTCTAAAGCCTTTGTTAAATTGATCATTAACTCTGCAATGTTATAATTAGACATTTGAACTTGGCTGCATTCAAAAAGAAAATGCAAGAATGAAAATCCTGACCAGCGTTGTTTCTCTGCAGCTCATCAGCATGGTCAGAGAAGGATTAAAGTTCCACAGGAGTTAAAAAGCAATGGGGATTGAAGGCATTAACCAGCCTTGCAGGATGGATAGGGAGCCATTAATCCACAAAGTTTTTCTTTGAAAGTATGGAGCGAGGATAATGTCAGGAACCTGAAATGGGTTTCTGCTGGAGATTTAAATTTAAGCTCATAAACCATTCTGATGGGAATGTCGGGCTGGAAGCGTGTGTTGGGAGAATCCTTAAGTTTGCAGCCCAGCAGTTGAACACGTTACAGCCATCGGCTGCGGGCTGCCACTGACCTATTCCGAGGCTGCAAAACCAGCGGAGGAAGCACCGGAGGCGGCTTTAAACAATAGCAACGAGCCCAAGCAGCGGCTGGGAAGATTGAGGGTGGCTGGAGGCTGCGGTTAAAGTTTATGAGGTCTGGGGCTGGGAGAAGCTCAGCCCTACGTCTCCCACTTTCTTTCCTCAGCCTCTCCTGATGGAGCACAAGTCGAGACAACAGCTGGTAGCTACTATAAGCCCGGCTGCAGAGTGGATGGGAAAACCTGTCTCCATAGTAACAGAGCAGGCATTGCATGTGCTGCTCCTGCTCGATCTGGGGAGTAGCTGGCTAAAGACATCTGGTCAGTGTAGCCAATTCTCTGGGGAAATTAGCTCATTTCATCTGATAGTAACCACAGAAACTTTTGACTTGGTTTAATAGTATGATGCTGAACATGAGATAGAACCAACTGGTTCAGCAGTTTTGAAAGTCAAAGATTATCTGACTACTTCAAGATAAATATTTTTGTAAGGGAGACTATTGCTTGTGCTCATTACCCCACCCCCTGCTCTTCCCTGTGGCGATGTTTCTGTCTGATATGAGGTGATTCTTCAGTGTGGGTTTTACAAATTCAAAGATAGTTTTCTCTCTCTAAATATTTATTTCTTTTGCTTACAAGAGCTCTTTTTATTATACAGTGAGCCCTCTAAGCCTTTCATCTTAGTGAAGCTCTACATAGTGTGAGATAATGTGTGTGTTAATGTACTATGGCCTGCACTCTAAAAAAGTTCACTCCCCTCCCCCAAAATCTTGGGTCAGTTAACTCTTAAATATTTTCAAAAGGAATATTCTGAACAGTTATGCAGCTACAAATAAACCTCAGAATAACTGTTGAATATGTGTCAAAGTCTTGAGCTATTTAGCATAAATCAATTACCGATCATAATCTTGCGTACAATACAGGAAAATTCCCAACTGATTTTTGTGGAACAAATTCTGCATCCAATAGGCAGAAACTATACTGAGGATATGGTGGTTGGGTATGTTGGCTGTTCTTGTTTTCCTGTTTACCATAACATTTATCAACTCATACTATCTGTGTAACACTCAGGAATTTGGAGGAAATGAAAGAATGGAAACTTTTTTTCCGTTTGCACATTAGAGCATCACTGCGTATTTTTCATATGACAGTAAATTAATGTAGTGGATGATAGCTTTTCTGGAAGAGTAATACATGCGAAAAAGTGTCTTTGAAGAGGCCCAAGAGGAACATCCTAAATGTGTGGGGCACAAAGAAATGCTTGATCTTCCACCACCCCCACCCGCTACTGACATCTACTCCTGGTTACAAATATTTGAACTCAGTCGGTTGTTGTGACCATCACGATCTAGAGAATGAAAATGTGTGGACAGGCATAAGCCCGAACCGTATGTCTCTGTTTAGGGAAGGCCAGCAGAGCTGTCAGTCTTTGAGAAGCCCTACCCATGACTGCTGTTTGAGCATGTGGGGCTGAATGAGAGAAGTGTGTTCAGTTTTGCCGGATAACAGCAATAAATGATTTTATGGAGAATAAGAGCCGCTAGCTGCTGTGGTTTTTAAGAAAGATCTAAAGGGCATCTAAAGGCCTTAACAGAAATCTGAGAAATGCTTATAATAAACAAAGGGGCCTGAGCTTCCCAAATCAGACAAGTGCAGCAGATGTTTGAGGGCCCCAGGTGGGTTATATAGATGTTAATAAACCTGAGCTGAAATCAGTTAATGAAAGATGTTTAATCAATCTGAGTTGATTCAAGAAGTGACTGACTACCTGATGAATGCACGTACCTTATTGAATGAAGATTCTTTGGTTTTCTTTGTCTGCTGAGCTCATGCCCTGATGAACCAAGAGTTACATCTCTCTGTGGAGTTAAACCCTTGAAAGTAGGCGTCAGAATTTTTTCCCCGAAATGTTCTTCTTTCCTACCTGTAAACAGTCATGTAACAATGTGAAGTACCATGTGGGTGAGTGGTGGTAAAGATGGCATGAAGGGAGTCTCCTTTTCCACTCTGGACTTCATGCTGAGTTTCATGGCAAATGAACTGTCCTTGAAACTGAAAAATAAACCTCTTGGTTTCATAGTTTTAAATTTCTGGCTACAGGAATCAGTAAGAAAAAATCCTACTTAATCAGAGAAAAATCATTTTATTATAGAAAGACTTAAGATGTGAGGATGCTTTGGGGTTCTTGAGGTGGGTGGTTGTTTGCCTTTCTGCATTTTGTTTGTTTGTTATTACAAACCCAAATGGCTTTGGTTGAAACTTGCAATAAGCCTTCACGAAGCTGGATGTTGATAAAAATTAGGGAATTCCGGTCAGTGTGGTTATTAACATGAAATCTTTCCTCTCAGGGTATAGAGAGGGTATTTCTTTTCCACTGGGCTCCTTATTTTCACAACACTTTCAGGAAGTTTCAATCTCCTCTGATATGCCTGGTCTTCTGATCTCTCCAGATCAACTCATGGATTTGGGAGTTTTGAGAGGGAAACCGGAGGCAGACAAGGTAATCACATGGAACCCTCTAGGGAGACCAGCCCAAAAATAGAAACCCTACACAAACATCTCTCTCAAGCGAGAACTGATAGCAAATTTCCTCAGTAAATTTCCTCTGCTTTTTATACTGTTGCTTCAAGCTGAGTTCAAAGCAGTTCTTCTAGGATAACTGTGATTTTTTGCAGCTTTTAGCTGTCTATTAGGTTAGGTAGTATAAGCCAGTTACATATGCTGTGCCTTCATGGAAAAGGGTAGGTACTCCTGAAGTCATGGCTGCTTACATCTCAAGGTGCCTAGGGCACTTAAGATGGATTTCCCTTTGTATGTCCCTATTTCTCTCCCTTAACTGGAGAAAAAGGTGTGCATTTTTACCTTTTTCAAGTACTTGGAGTTTTCAGTCCCCATGAGATCACTTTCTAGCCCGGCAGTTAATGCTAATTTAGTTAATCAGTATAAATATTAATATTGCTTGTATAATTGTTTCATAGTTATGAACATGCTTGAAAATACATCACATGTGGTCGCAGAGGTTTTTAAGAATTTAGCTGGTGTTTGGAATATGGTACAGTTGCATTTCTGATGCCTGGCCACATGCTGGCTTTTGTCTGTGTTTTCCTTTCAGGAAGCATAAACTGTTGATTACGTGGCTCAGTACTCAGATGTAAGTGGTGTAAGGGTGTAATCTTCCCTTCTCAACAGATAAGTTCAACTGTGCTTGTCTGTTACGGATTGCAGCTTGCTTCAGTGGTCATCCCATTGACTTGGATGGGGATATTCAAGAATAAATTGTTATAGAGTGAAGAGGTGCCAGAAATCAGATCTGTGTGAGGTTCTGTGGGCAGCGTAGTGTTAAAGCCTCAAGCTGAAGTCTAATCCTGAAACAAAACGTCAGAAGTATTCTTCCTGCCAAAACTCTGAATAGCTTCTTTTATCATTGGGTCCTATGATTGTGTTGGCTCACAGGCAGAGTTGCACAATGTCCTGAGCAGCAGTAAGAGGTACAACCTGAGCAAAAGAAGAGCTTCTCGGCTCCCGAAGAGGAATAAATACTTCAGTGGGGTTCCTCTGAGCCTGAGTTCTGACTGAATTATCTTTGTATTTATTTTAACAGTAAAACAAGTCGAAGGTTGAAAAAAACACCCTGCTTTCCCTGCTTTAAAGAGTAGAAAGAACTACAGAACATGAAGTGAAGTTAAAAGGAACTTCTTGAATGCTGTTAAGGATTCCAGAAGTACTCTTTAATTGCTGCCAAAACTAATGTGGCTGGAATTTCTGTGGAAAACATCAGTGCGGTAGCCAGTTAGTACACAAATACACCCAGTTTGCAATAGGTTCCCCCTCCCCAAGCTTATTCACCCTGTTCTCCATGTTTAATAAGATATGAATCCATGTTTAATAACACCTAATATTGAAACAGTCAAAGATGATTTCTCGTAGCAGTGCGAGGAGTTGCACAGTGGTAACTGCTTGGTGTTGCTCTGAGAACTGATTGCTCATTCTACACACCACCATTGTTTGCTGTTGTTTTACAGCTAAAAAGTAATCAAATTCAATTCCATGAGCCTGCAATTAATTCACAAAGTGTCTAAAAAGAGGGCTTTCACAGAGTTTTTCAGAATAATATAGCACCCAAGATGAATATGGTCCATGTCTTCATAGCATGAAATACCCATTGCTTTCACTCAAAAGAGGTGAAACCACATAAAGGATTACCAGAGAGTTTCTACCACTTTTAGAGCACCATAAAGCTTGATGTTTTAATTAAAGGCACAATGTTTCTTGCTTCATCAGCGTGCCATTTGGAGAAAGTAATGTGCTACAGGATAGAAGAATTCTCTGATACAACATGCTAGGGGCACATTTCAAACGAGGAAAGCTTTATTGATGGGCTTACTAAAAACATGCGCTCATGTCATCAGCTTTGCTATCCCAAGTGCAATAGCTTGTAAGTATTCAAATACCCAGTTATGGGACACAGCTTTCCCATACTTTCATATCTAGTAGGTTTCCTTTGGCCATCCAGCTGATGAGGAAATGCACATCGTGCACATTTCCCTTATCTACATTTCTAGTGTAATGTAATTGTTATGAATTAAACCCTGAACAAGTACTATTGACTGACAAAGTTAAATGTAAACATGTTATGTGTTGGGGAAAGGGGAAACACGAGGTTGTCATTGAAGTAATTTTTAGCAGAGCTGTTTTAGCTTTACGTGTGCTATTCACGTGTCAGTGTTTGGTGGTTGTGCATCAGGACTGCCCCTTTTTTTCCTCCCACTTAGTCTTAGAAAACAACTTTGCTTGGTTATTATTTATTTTGCATACTGAGAAAATACTGCTATAAAAGAATTTTTTACAGTGGAAAAAAACATTATCACCTCTTAATAACGGCGTGACGTGAAGAATGTCGCGTGTTTCAGTTACCTGTCACACAGAGTGGTGGTCTTCATTGTGGGTTAGTAAATACTGAGGCTGAGTATTTCTAAAGCGAGGAGTCACCTTTCTTTTATATAAACTCTGGCTTCCCTTCTGTAAGATGACTGCTACAAGTGTGAGTTTTCAGTGGTTCCATTGCTGCTGAGCCCATATCTTTTTGTGTGGGATGGGCATTTTTGGTTCCTGTGGGTAATCTTGGCTCTCTGGTTTTGCAAGTAAGGCCTTTGGTGTCCAGATTAGACTTAAGGTTTTTTCTTGGTATCACATCTAGCATCTAATGGGATCTTGAGAGGCTTAAGCAAGACAGACATATAAAAATCAGCTTTTTAAAAGAGTAAGCATTGAAAACTGCAGAGAAGGTATAAAGCGTAGGCTAAAACATTGGATGATCTTTTGACATTAAAAAAAAAAATCCAAACCACAAAACAAGAAAAGTTTTTTATAATTATTGGTAAAATTCATCTAACTGTGGAGTAAGACTGACATTTCCTTCATCACTTACTGGGAAAAATTCTTTGGAAAATGTGGGTTTACAAAGATATATTTAGTTTAATTACTAATTTAAGCAACAGTAAATCTCAGTTCAAAGAGAAGGGCCTAGAAAATTCTGCTATTCCTAGAAAAAATCCTTCAATGAATCACCTGTAAGTATAGTTCACCTAAAGAGCAGATATGCCTCAAGCTTTAGAAAAATGAGTGCAAAAATATAAAGTTCTGCTCTACTGCTACCAGTTGGACGTTCTGATATGTTAATGCATTTATAGTACATAACCAATGCTTTGGTTCTTCTAATAATGTGTATTTTAAAGTGTACTCTAAGTCTGACCTTCATTGCCCAATGTTCCAGCACAGAAGAGGCTCATCTGTCTCTAAACCAGGCTCCTCGTGCCCATTTCTTCAAGTTGCAGTTGTTTTTAACTTTCAAGTACTGCTCTGCAGAGGAGATTCTTCTGGTTGGGTGACTTTGGCTTGGTATTGTGCAGACTCTTGAGTTTATTCTTGACATGTCCTAGGCATTGCTTTTACAAAGTCTCTCCTTTTCCGAAGAGTTTTGGAGTACGGTGTTGCTGAATTCTGCCAAATACCAGCCTTTTTTTTGCTTTTTGTTTTTTTGTTTTGTTTTGATTTTCTTAAAAAATTCATTCCGTATAATGCCCATTAGTTTCCTGAGGTATTTGATGTCTTGAAGCTCAGACCAGCTGCTACTGAGAAGGCCATGGCTTTTTAAAGAATTTTATTTTCTTCCATCAATGAATAGTGCACTTGTCCTTTATTTGTAAAGGGAGCAGAGGAAAGGTGGTAGTGAGTGGAGTTTCACAGAGCTGCAGTTCTCCTTTAGTAACTTTGAATTCTGCAAAGAGCGGCCTCTGCACCATTTATTTATGTTGGACCCAAAACTGATAGAAGCATGAATTCATGTAAAAATATAAGTCTTTGCGCATAACGGTAGCTTGGTTAATGGGGTCTGCGACTTCAGAGAGATCTGGCTTACATCTTCATTTTGCTAATGTAAGTTTAGTTTGGTCTCTTTGGAACGCCATCAAAGCTTTGGAGAGGGTTTGCACAGAGTTGATCATGTGCTTTGGTTGGTATAAATTAAGTTCCCATTTCGGAATGCTCTAATCCTGATGCGCTGAATGATAGCCACAGCTGTTCGGCGCTCGCTGGCTGGAACGGGCGCAGGAAATTGGCACCAGGAGGAAGCTACTTGCCTTCAGTATGTGAAATGTATTTGCCACTTAGCTGAAAATGCTGACTTTGTTGCCTTCAGTTACGTTTATTTTGCATGTCAAATAACTCTCCTCTCCTCCTTCACAAATTTTAGAGGCAACTGTAAAATGCTGACTGAATGGGCTGTGTACATATGGCATCTGAGAGGGTTTTTATTAGCTTAAACTAGCACATGTGTTTTCCTGTGAGGAGTATTAAGTGCCTGGACTGCAGGTTTAGTGTGTGACTGTTTTTGCAGCTGTGTGGAAGAGCATGATGTGTATTCCCTGGAGGAGGCCTGGGAGAGAGCTCAAGTATGTTGAGGCAAAAGCAGGTTGTGTTTATGGGGAATGTCAAACAGAAATATGGCACTTGAACCCTTATCACTGCTGAGCCTGATAGTGGTAACTGAATGGTGGTCACCCAGGTGTGCGAAAGGATTTTGTTTCACAATTTGATGTCTTTATACTGGAACTTTGTCCTCCCAGTCCAGACAAAAATTAACTTCTTTTTTTTACTTTTTTTTAATCTGGAGGAAGTTGAAACCAATGTTAGTCACTTGAAATTCATTTCTTTTTAATCTCTTACTGAAGAGCATGGTCATTGCTCAGGCCAGAAATCCTGCTTTTGGAGGATGAATTTTGAAAACATGCTGCTCCTAGAAAAGGAGGATATCATGAGTAAATGTAGAAATCACGTCCTGCTTTTGGTGACCTCTCACTCTTCTTATGTGTGGAAATCACGTCACCTCCCGGAAAGGGTCCCATAAAGCCAAAAGCCACGTAGAGGAGCAGGAAGTCTAGAGCTGAGAACCCTGAAGCAAGACTGTCTAGCACACAGGACCGTTCCATAACTCACTTCTTAGAGGGAGGGCTGGGCCTGGGGGAGTTGTTTTGCCTGCACAAGACAGGTAAGAAGTTAGAACTTCATCAGAAAGAGCTGCTCTTCAGCATACTCTGTATCTGTTTTTGCAGGAACAAGTTGTTGGAATAGACCGTAAATAGCTCATGGGATCTAGATGTGGGGGCCTCATGATGATGCTGTGCATATCCAGCTGTACTTCCATCCACAGTGCTCCTTGTCTGGAAGCATTCGTGTGGGTGGCAAGCAGTGGGTTTTCAAAACCACTGAAACAAAAATATTTTTTTTTTATCAATGCTCCTTCTAATTTCTGTTTGAAAATGTGTTGATGCTTCCTGGATGCTATCACAATGTGGCCTCAAACAACAAAAAAAGTACATTATGTCTGAAACCACTGGATTTCAAGTGTTGCTGTTATCAAATTTTAAAGCGTATGACCAGAACTTGACCATTACATCTTAAAAATTCCATCTACCCTTATATTCCCTTTTAACTATACAAAGTGTAGCTACTGCAGGTTAAGGTAGGCAAATCATGGCCAAATTCTTCCTTTGGTGTGGCTCTGCTATCAGGTAAGAGATACTGTGCAATATTTACTTTCTCTCAGAATGAAGTGGTGTTGTAAAGTGATAATCTGTATATTTCCATATAAAGGAAATATGCTTTGCAGGGAGACACAGTGGCTTTTATTGCCCTGTCATTTATAGCTGGAAAACAACATACAGTCTCTTCCTGAGGTCCCTCAATAAATTCCATGCTGACTGTGGAGCAAAGGCAAGACTTATGAGCTGCTTGGTGCCAGGGCATGGTGGGTATGAAGTAGCTTTTTTAAAAAGGAGTGAGAAAGGTTATTTAATAAAAAGCATGCAACAAGATACTTGTCAGGATGAAAATGGTCAGATCAAGGAAAGTAGCCACTGTGCAAATAGAGTTTTCATGACAGTTCTCCATAACACAGAAATACAGACTTGCTTGGCTTACGCTGATTTTTTTTTTTTTTTTTTTAAATAGTCTGTAGTGGTTCCTTCTACTCATATTAGCATGTTGTATGTACTAATGAATGAGTTTGCATATTTGTGAACTGTGCGTACATGTGCTTCGTCTGAAGTGTAGGTGAATAGTTCCTTTGAATTTGGTGAGATATAAAATTAAGCATATGCTGCACTGGGTAGAAGCCAGAGCATTTTTCACTTTGAAAGAGAGGTTCCTGAATGAATTCCTTCTAGAGACTTTTATGAAGCCCTGAATGAGAGGTTCAAGAAATAAACAGAAAGGAGTAGGGATTTTTAATCATTTTTGCATCAGGGTTAGCATGTTTAGCAAGAAACACTTTCTTTCTCTTGCCAAATACTTTGGGTTTGAAGTCTACTTCTTGAGCATACTTTGTGATGGGGGAGAGTTCCACATTGAAATGAGTGCTGTAAACTAAATGTGCAAGCCCAGCTCAATTCACATCTGCACATTCCTGGTGGATATCATCAGCAACCACGTTCAAAAGCTAAAGACAACTGCATTATGAAGAGACTTGTGCAGGGGTGACGGTGTGGAAAGTTGTTCTAAGGCAGCCGTGCTCCGAGACCGTGCCTTCACGTGCAAAGTTACACCACTGACATCTGAGGCCTTTTGGGGCTGGTGGAAAAATTTCAACTGCCAGCGTTTGGGCTTGGCTGAAACCTCTAGCGAGAAGAGAGCGAAGGAAATCAGAGAAAGGCTTTTTAAGTGCACCTAAGGGAGTTAGGTGCCCGAGTCCTATTGAAATTCAATAGGATTTAGTTGCTTGGAGCCTTTGGAAAAATCTCAACTCAAAATTGCAGGCCTGCAGTATTCTTTAATGGTCCCAGTGCTATTGTTCTGTGCTCTCAGCATCGATTAAGGGAAAATAAAAAAGTTTCGTCACAATCAACTGTTCTAGCTCTGTCTCCTAGTAAGCATCCCTTTTTTTCAGAATATGAACACTAATGGAAACATTACTTCATCTTAATGAAAAACATTAATAAGGCAGCTTTAATGATGTCCAGTAACTTGTGATTAATTATGGGCCTCTGAAGGTAGAAATCTAACACTGATACCTCGGTTTTGGTTTTCTGTGGTCTGCTTAATCATTTGGTGCCAAATTTGCTAGATAAAAAATTTTAGCAAATGAAGCCAGGCTTTTGAAAGAAAGAAACACCGAGGGTTTTGGCTTTAAACATTTTAAAAACCCTGTAGCATTATTTGTTTTCCTCTGAAAAGATGTAATTTACAAGCTCTTTGGAAGTGAGGAGGTTAAGTAGGGGCAAGAAAATCTCCCGTCCTAAATACTGTTTTTGAGACTTGCTGTTGCTTGGTAAATGTTTATATATATGAGAAACCATTTGTCTTTTTATTTTTGATCTGTACTTCATGAGGCTGGGATTTTTACTTTACTGAGTCTTTGTGTGCTTGCCTAGGCCATCTGATTTTGCTGTTCTATGTACCTTAGAGAGCACAGTACAGCTTTCAGGAAAAAATCCTGCCTTTCTCAATAGAACAAAGAGGGGCCTCTCTATACAAAGTGGGTGAGATTAGAAGAAACAGTTGCCTTTGCTGCTGTTAATTTGCATATCCTGCTCGGGCTATACAGAAGTGCTGTCTGAAGCATTTTGCAAGCCCTGATGTGTCAGGTGAACAGTGCGCTGAGAAGTGGACTCCAGCTCTCTCTGAATTACCACGTAGCCTGTAGTGTTTGGGTTTTGTGTGCTGCCCTTCTGTCAGTGTAAATGCAACCCATTGCCACAAAGATGATCAGAGGGCTGGAGCACCCCTCCTGTGAAGGCAGACTGAGAGCTGGGATTGTTCAGCCTGGAGAAGAGAAGGCTCTGGGAAGACCATACAGCACCTTCAGTACCTAAAGGGGGCTACAAGAAAGCTGGAGAGGACTTCTTACAAGAGGACAGGACAAGGGGGAATGGCTTCAAACTGAAAGGGGCAGGTTTAGATTAGATATTAGGAATAAATTCTTTACTGTGAGGGTGGTGAGGCACTGGACCAGCTTGCCCAGAGAAGTGGATTCCCCGTCCCTGGAAGTGTTCAAGGGCAGGTTGGATGATGCAATCTGGTTTGAGCAATCTGATCTAGTGGAAAAGGGGGTTGGAGCTAGGTGATCTTTAAGGTTCATTCCAACTCAAACTGTTCTATGAGTCTGTGATTGCTCCGTATGAGAGAGATATTCCTGCTTTTTTTTGACCTTTGAGGAGTAGAGAAATGCTGTATCCCTGCTCATGAAGATGCTTAGCCTGTTTGTTTCCCAATCCAGGTACACAGCCCTTGACTGATGACAAGTGTCCTGTTTGTCACTTCAGCATCAGCAGATCTATTGTCCCCTCTCTTGGCTCCTTCAGAGACCTGCTTGTCATGACTCCTGAAGAAAGCTTGTGGCAGTGTCCTCGCTCCACTACTGCTGTCTGAGACTCTGAGGAGGTTACTGTTCCAATTTACTGCTCTGTAGCACAAATATTCCATTGCCTTGGCTAAAAAATAGGTTTCAGTGCAAGTAGTGCCACAGGAATCTTACAGCTGAAGTAATGGTGGTTGGCATGCAATCCCTATATAAGATATGTGAGGGAATATTTCACTGTTTAAAGAAATTCATGGCAATTTTATCATCCTTGAAGCCAGATTTGATGGAATTGTGGGAATAATGTGATTTATCTCTCCTATGAGGGTGATGTAATAGAGCTTGTGATATGGCAGACATGGGTAGGAGTTTTATTCCCAGTAAAATGTTGAGACGGGAGAAAATTCTTCAGTACAAGAGGTGTGTGTTTGTGTCTTAAAGCTTTCCCCCTCACCAATGTCGCTTGTCGTCCTGTGTCTGTCATCTCTCCTTCCTCTTAGGGCAGACACCTCTGTGGGAGATGAAATAAGCTGTACGTGGTCTTCAGTTTTGGGTCTTCCATAGCCAATCAGAATAACATAGTGGTATGCTTTGCCTTCCTCCTCCTAAAACGTGTTTTACCTCTCTTACATTTATGGAGTGCATTGAAAAAATCTAGAGTCCCAGTAAAGGCATTTTTGTTCATAACAGATTTCAGATGATGTCATCTAGCCCTCCCACATCAAATGGTTGCCTGAATGTTTGTGATTCTGCATGACCAGTTACAGTTTTGAGGTCTACAGACAGAGCCGTAGGCAAAATATTCTCTATACAGATGTTTTCTCAGCCTCCAGGGACAATTTCTGTATCGCATAAATAGCTGTTGTTGTGGTGTCATGATCCATTTTTTGTCAGTTTTTTTGTGGTCCCCCCCCCAGCTATTAACCTAATTGCTTAAAAACACCTCCTTCAGTTAAGTTTCAGAACCTTATCATTCCTTTTGGAGTTGCTACTGTACTTTATTTCACAGTGCAGATGTTGGATGCCTCCCATCATAGGACTGTAGCTCTTTCAATCCAGTGGGGATCAAGTAGTAAAGGAAGGGCTTTTCAAGATGCATTTATTAGCAAAATACCCTGGGAACTGTGGAGGTATGGGCTGTAATAGCAGATAGCATGGGTATATTTGGTAGGCAACTGTGTTTTTATTGATCCTGCCTAAGTTCCTTCATCAGGTGGTGAGAGCTGTACTGTAGGCAGATGATTAAGTTATGCCGTATCTTACTTGGCTGTGCTGGGATTATGTGGCTGAGAAGGCATGAAAATGGCACTGTGAATATACCTGGCCTGAACAGGAAGGATGGCAGAAGTGGGGGTACCATGTAGAAATCAATAATTAAAGGGAAAAAAAGTATTTTCTCTTAAGTAAGACAGCCCCTGTATGCCCATAGTATGAATGTACATGACTGTCACATCTTAGAGGGCTCTTTATGCCATGTAAGTTTTTAATCTCACCGTTGTATTTCTGTTTTCACCTTGTAGAGAGGAGATTGCTATTAAGTTACACAGGGTTGAATGGGTCCTCGCACCATGTAGTTCTTGTGTGTATGCAATTCTAACCAAGAAAACACCTCGACTGAGCTTTAATTCCCATACTCACTCGTGGTTTTCAGGCAGTTATTTTCTTCTTAATATGTAAATTTCATGTTAAGCTGTTAATCAGGAAAATACAGGGAATGTTTTAGTAGCTCAGGAAAACATAATTTTCTAATGTACTTTTTTTTTTATTGTCTACATGTTTCTGGCCACTAATATAAGAGTGTACAGACAGAAATTCATCAGCCTCCCCCACCCCCAGGAGACTACCTATTAGATTTATGCAACACAAGATATTAAAAACACTTTTGTCTGTCACACAGCCACGGGCAGGGGAGGGGGAATTTGCCAGTTGCTAATGGATACCTGGCGTTTTTGTGTATGACCATGAAGAACAGCTTGTGCACTTTCACCCCCGATGTTCCCTGAATAACTTGGGTCTCATTTAGGTCAATAAGCCTTTATCAAAACGTCAGGAGTGAAAAATGTGTCTTGGTGTAAGCCGACTGGTCGTTCCCTCCAGTCACCAGAGTCTATAGGACAATCAGTGTTCTCTAAGCTTGTCTGCATGTCAAGCAAAGAGCTGGGTGACAGTAACCATTGACTGCGTGTCTGTCGCATTGTCTTTGGGACAGCCCCCATTTGCATACTTGCCGGTGTGCCTGTTAGCCAATGAACCATGGAGGGGCTTTAGGAAACATACGCGCACAGCTCCCATGCAAATTTCCTGCGTGGAGAACACTCGCTCCTTTAGAGCACAATCCAGGCTTTCTCTTCCTACCTTCCTGCTGCAAAACTGAAACTGTGATCCTGGCAGGGCCACGGAGCCTGGCCACAGTGCTGTTTGTGGGTTCCATTGTGCCAAAACGTTAACTTTTTCTCTGGGTTTTTCTTTGCTTACCAAGGTAATTTTTTTGTCTTCTTTCGCTTTAATAATTGCATTTGGGGATATCTGGATGATATTATCTGTGCTATTACATATGATGTGAAACCATACATCCCTTCCTCAGATGAGCTATTTTGAATGAAGGACAGTTTTTCCTCCCTGTGTGGTTGGAATTGTCTTTTGTTAAGGGAATTTCCTCCGTGGTAGTGATGAAGGGAGATGTACTAGTCCTCTGCATACAGAAGAGCACTTGGATATTAAGGTTTATTGACCGTGTGTAAAAGAAATACAATCACCTGATCAGAAAAGATTGCCTCTGGTGCTCTATTTTCTTTGACAATTCAACAGTACCTCATGTCAAGCAGAGCTCATAATTTTCCCATTCACTATTGTTTCATAAATGACATTAGACCTGGACAAAGGGAGAGTTTCATTGCATTTGAAGCTTCTGTCGTAAGACACCATCTTTCCTTAAAACATCTGGAGCAGATGCTGTTTCTTTCAATTTATGATGTTCATTATGTCTTTATTTTACTGTAAAATAATTTAAAATAGTCCAATAAAAAAAAAAAAAAAAGGGTGGAGGGTTCTGGTGGATGCTTTCAGAAGGAAGTTGTAGAAGAGATTCGTGGCTGGGTTGAAGAGTCTGAGCTTTATGTTTATTATAACCAGTGCTCTGGATAGTTTCATTATATCTTAAAAATCTACCTTGAATACAAGTGACTATAAACAATTGTGATAGCTGTTCTACTGCATCTGACATCTTTCATAGGTTATGAGATGTTAAAATTAAGGGAAAGAGTCTTGGCTCATGTTCTACCAGCTTTTCTAGAAGTGTCACAGAGTTGAACTTCAACACTTTAGTGCCCTGAGATGAACAGGTTTTTTAAGCCATCAAGATGTTTCAGAGCCACAAAAATATTATAGTGAAGTCAACTAATGCCTAACCCTTTCCCTGCTATTTTTGCTGTATACAGACGTATTATTTTGCTCAGTATTCAGGGCAACATCTCATGCATTTTTGAAGGTGATAATATGGCTCCCATTCATCTTGACTAGAGTAGGGCTGTATCCTGGTTATTTCAGTTAATTAAGAAAATAATCGTAGGTACCATCTTGAGTCCCATTTGCCAGTTTGTTATGCAAAACAGTAGTGAACCCTGCAGACATGTGAGAGGGCTGGATAAAATGTTCAACAGCACGTTGTGTTCTCTGCAGTTGCTCTTTATGTGAGATCACACTTTGAAATAGGGAGTTTATTCTCTTAATCTGCATTAACCTGGGTAACTGTGACATTTTGAGGTTGGTTTCTCAGTTGTACTCTTACTTTATGCCATGTGTTGTGTATTTTCAATGACAAGCCACTCTTACTATTTCAGTAAGTAGATTTTGTTGTTGGCTATGATGGAGAATGTGACCATTTATTAATTGAGTTGGCCAATGAGGAAGTATTGCAGCTCCCTGATACTCAATAAAACTACGCTGGCTATGCCATGCTCATCTGGTCTGTAGAAAACCCAAGGTTTGTCTGCACACTGATGACGTTCCAAATAGGACCTAACTGTACCTCTGCCCAGTCAGCAAGAATATCAGATGTCTTTGACATCTGTCGCCTTGGAGGCATTTCCAAAGTCATATCTTAGTATAGGTGAATAGTTTATTAGTAGCTTGGTACCAGCAGTGCTGCAGGACTCGATCTCTGTTTCTGCTGAAGTCCCTAAACGCTGACAAGAGGATGGGAAAGGTGTGTTAGAGAGCTCACTTTGTCTTCAGTGCACCTGGAGACTGACTTATTGGTGATGGATACTTAGAAATCTTTTTTCAATCTATGTGAGCTTAAAGGAAGAATGAAAAAGTGTAAATAAGGGGGAGGCTGATCTGGTAAATGGCATGTGAAGCATACCTCTTCCCGAAATGAAATAAGCTAGCAAAATGCTCATCTTCTAAATACAGACTCTGCTTGTTTTCTTTGGCTCAGTCAGGAAACCTTTTGTTTGAATTAGACCAAGTGAATTGCACAGAATGGTTTTCAGTTTTAGTATGTGTAGACAAGCCAAACTGCATATAATCAGAGTATTTAAATTTGCTCCTAATATTTTCTTTCTCTAGTCTTACAGGTTTTTCTATTCTACTTCAGATCATTTTTGGTATAGTTCATGTATTTGTCACCTTCTTAATTTTACATTTTATTTATCGTGTTCTAATACATTCTGAAAAGAGATGAAAGACATACACAGAGTAGTGAATTAACCTAGTTCCCTGTGTGTTTCTTTTAGGAAATTGTATTAGTGGTATTCTTTGGAACTGAATATGTGGTTCGGCTATGGTCAGCAGGATGCCGCAGTAAATACGTTGGAATATGGGGAAGGCTTCGTTTTGCTAGGAAGCCTATTTCAATCATTGGTGAGTATGTAAAGCTTGCAAAGTTGATGTAAACAATGAGTAAAACTTGCCCTAAAAGTTTTTAGAAGTCGAATTTCTGCAGTAGTTGAAGCCACGTTAGAGCGAGAGCTCTTGTCATTAGCGTGAATGTAGATCTGAATTTCCCTTCAGGAATTCATGGCACTGTCATCTGAGACCAAATGTAGCTTGGTTTGTTTTTCTAGAAGAGCAGAGTGTTTTCTTTTCACAAGTGATCTTAAGCTTTGCCAGGAATAAGTCTTGGCCATAGTCCTGTGTCCTGTGACCTGAGGATCCCAGACACTGTACAAGAACTACAATTAAAGATACTGAACGGCCTTTTTTTGCCCCCTCAGAAGCCATTTGAATAGATTATTATGAGTTTAATTTGCAGTCTAATTAAGCTGTGTACTGCATGGTAGAACAAAATAGATGCACTGTAGTTACTTTGTGTATCAGTTGAATTAAAATATGGTTTTCAGCGATGCATTTGGAGCTGGACACCTGAGTTCCCTTTGTATTCGACTGGCTTCCTAAAATGACTTCAAGGTTCTTGGAAATTACATCCAAATATTCCATGTATGTCACTAATCGCTGTTTCTTTAGAATGTTTGTCATTCATTTAACAGTTTCACAGAAAGAAACATAATCCAAAATCAATCTGTATTTTGTTAGTCAGTATTGAGAGAACTGTGTAAAGACCCTTGCCCTGTACTTAAGTACTTGAAATATAAATGGACTAAATAAATCAGATTTTGGAAGAGGAGTATTGTTATGGAAGAATAGTAATTCTTGTTCTGTGACAAGACAAAATTCTGACATTTCCACGACTCAGAAACACTTTTTGTTGTTGAGAACAGGACATGGGTTTCTATAAACTATCTACAGTGTTGCTGAATGTAAATGACAAAATTTTGTACCTGAGTATTTTTAAAATTATAAAATAGTTTGGTTTACTCCTCTGTGCATCCATCCACACACGTGTGTATATATATAAAAATAGCAACTGTATCTCAGGTGTGACTTCAGCTATAAAAGACTTTGACTGCATCTTTGCACTCTGGCCACGATCCATTTCTCTCGAGTTCTAGAACACTAAACATTCTGAAACATCACCCAAATTAATTCAGTCTGGAAAGCAAAACACAGTTCAGCTTTCCCAGATATGGATCAAGAACTATTTAATTCTCCAAAACACAGAGTTCCTTTCCAAAATTTACTAGGCCTGAGGCACGTAGATTCAGAGTATGGTGCTGTCTGACTTAAACTAAATTAGACTCATACACTAATTCCAATTTTTTCTCCCTTTTAGACCTGGACAGATAAAATGATAGTAAGGCAATTTTCTTATATATGAAATAAACCCCAAGATCTCTGTCAATTAAAATCCTGTCTAAGCACAGAAGAGAAATAAGAGTTGGGGAAGAGAGAACAGATGGAAACTGCTGAAATTCCTCCTGGGTTATAGCTATTAAGGATTCCAGGCTGCTTGATGGTAACTCCTCATTCGTTTAGACTGTGGCCAGCTTGGACCATGCCAGTAAAACCTTTCCATCATATCACATGATGAAATTTTCTTCACATGCCACAATATAGATCTCTTGATACATAAACAAAAATATCAATTAGGAGTGACTGTCCAAAATGTTAAAGTAACATTTGTCTTTGGTTCTAGTAGTCTTGCAGAAGAATTGTAAGATGCTGCTAACTAATTTTCTTCAATTGAATTTTATTTTCCAGACTTAATTGTAGTTGTTGCTTCCATGATAGTTCTTTGTGTGGGCTCTAAAGGTCAAGTCTTTGCAACCTCTGCTATCAGGTAATTATATGCAATAAAAGAAAGTAGTGCTGTCTGAGTAAGGTGGGGTTTCTTCTTTTTTTTAAATTTACCTCCTGTTTCAATTCTTGCAGGAGAAAATGAGTCACTGCCCAGCGTCATGTAACAGAGCAGGTCACTGATCATGTATTGGTGGTCGCATAAAGCGTGGGGGAAATACAATTTTGTTGTAATGCTTTTATGGCTGGTGGGGACAGAGAAGCTCATTCTCCTTCCGCCTTTCCCCAGCTAGGTGGGTTCTACCCAAATCCTGGTTTAGTTTCTTAGCTTGGTTTTATAGCAACTCTTTGGTGCTTCATGTCTCTTGACATCTTCAAGCTGCCTCTTCATAAAATGTCTGTGGTTGTGAATTACTGATGGACTGAATCCACCTCGTGCTCAGGAAGGTCACCCCACTTAGTTTTCTTGGATGAATATGTGGCAGTGTGCTTTGCTCTTCACACTCGCTGCAGCCATGCTCCAGGATTGCAGTGACTTCCATAAAAAGAGCATTTTTAAAATATTACTGGACTGTCTGGTTCAAATTGCCTCTGAAATTCCTCAAATATAAGGAAATCAGATCTTTAGTTAGCTGGTTCTGTATTTTGTTTCCCATCCTGGTAAGCAGATCAAATGTGAGTTGATGAATAATTCCTAGAGCATTTACAGTTTGTGTCCAAAATTCCTGAATCCTTGGGTTATCCTAACTAGCCATGTGTACAAAGGTCAGTCCTTCCCTTGGACAATCTCCCCAGGCTGTCTTCATAACAAACAAGAAGACAGAGGGTGAGTGGAGTGAAAAGATGCAGGCTGCTCAGTCTAACATAAAGTAATATGTGTCTCTTAAAATGGTCCTTTGGAAGCCAGACTTCGCTTCTCCACCTGTGTTCCTTCTCTTGTGTCTTTAGTCTCTTCATTAATTTGAAAATTGTGTTCCAGGGGCATCCGTTTCCTGCAGATTTTACGGATGCTGCATGTCGACCGTCAGGGCGGTACGTGGAGACTGCTGGGATCAGTGGTGTTCATACACAGACAGGTAAGTTTGAGCAGTCTGAGGAATGGCACAGCTGATGCCAAAGCCTTTATACCCAGAACAGCACACATGCAGACATGCTGATGATGTCACTTATATTTAGTGTGGAGGCAGGTAGTCATTTATTTTAACCAAGTGTGGTTGTTCTGCCTTATATTCACTGCCACTTTGGCAAATTTTGACTTGAAGTTGGTCTTAAAAACAGAAAATGAGACTTCTGAAAACTAGTCTGAATATTTCCTAAAATATGTATCTAAATTCCAGAGTTGTTTTGGATCTGGCACTGTTTGAAAAAGTTACCCAACTACTTTTTGGTGGCCGGAAGGTTGATGAGTCCTGCTTGCAAGTGAAGAGGTTGTTTTGACTCTGTGTTGGCAATGTGAGTGCTGGACCAAGTCATCAGCGCTATAAATTTTGTCACCATTGAGCTCAGTGGACTTTTGTTAGTTTGCACAGCCAGCACTCAGTGTCCATGTTTATTAATTGCTGAAATTGCATTCTTCTCTTCCAGTTATCCTTCATAACCCATCAGTGTTAGGCAATTTAGGTGTCTCAATGAGATCATAATGTCGTTATTTTGACTTTCTTTGCAGGAACTGATAACTACACTGTACATCGGATTTTTGGGCCTGATTTTTTCCTCATATTTTGTGTACCTGGCTGAGAAAGATGCTGTAAATGATTCTGGAGAAACAGAGTTTGGCAGCTATGCAGATGCCCTGTGGTGGGGAGTAGTAAGTATAGCAATTTCATATGCTAACACTGTCCAACGTGGAATAAAATTCAAGCAGGCATGGACTGAGAACAGCACTTTGAAATGGCTTCTTACTGCTTCAGTACACTTTCTGGTTTTGTAATTCCGTGACACTACAAAAATACTAGAGAAGATCAGTAATTTTATTTGGTGTTTACAGTCCTACATGATCTAAAGGGATCAAATTACATATAAAAAAAAATGTAGAAACATGTTCTATTTCTGTATCCTGTCTTCCCTGCTGGTATAGTGATTATTTCTTGCTACCTTTTTCATGGTAGTGTTCAACTGTCTAAGGTGATAAGAGTCTTGCTAAATCAGGGTGAAGTTTTTTTGGGAGGGTGATGTTTAGGGTTTCTTGGTCCATCTTTTTGTTGGGTTGGAGTTTTTTTTTTCCTTAAAACAGTTACTGATGTTTTGCCATTTGGCCTGTGACAGTAATTTCCTGGTCTATTCAGAATGGAGTAATTCTGGAGCAAGAACCATCTAAGATACACAGGAAATCCGGGCAAAGACTCTTCTAAGGTGGTTACATTGCTTTGCGAGCCACGCAGTGTCTTCACACAGCATTTGTCTGTGCTATGTCGACACAACATCTTGTTTAGAGATTTCTCAGCTTTTTCTAAGGTGCTACTACAGCTTTGGTGTAGCTGTATCTTTGGTTCTAGTAAAGTTCTCCCTTCTTGGTATTGCTAGTGACAGTTGTCTCTCTGTTGATTATATGTACTTACTAGTGTGGCATCTCTTTTGGGATTACATTTTTGTAAACATTTTAATTTTGATGCTTCTGCTAGTAACTATTCCCTCTTTCATTCTCACATGATACACAAATACTAGGTCGGCTATTTTGTTCTGGCATTTCCCATCTGTAGTTGTTCCTGTTTCCTTTTCCTATTGCAGTTTGAAGAAAAGTACTTTTTGGAAGATATTTTTCCTTATCATTAGCACTCAAGCAATGGCTTTTTTTATCTGCTTTAATTCTATTAGCTTAATCAAATGAACTGTCATCAGTAAGTGCTACAGATCTTTAAAATGAGTAGACATCACTAGTGGTAACATGCTCACACTTTCAAAATCTGCTGATCTTCTAGAGATTTTTATTTGCTGCTTTAAATCAAAAGGCATTGTTTCTCTTTTTTTTTTTTTTGGTTAAAAATAAGACACCTACTAAGTCTTCTGTTTAAGAATGATAGGACTAACACCTCCATTTCACTAATAAAATACTTATATGTGTTTAAGAATATATATTAAGAAATATTTTTAATAAACCTCTGCGTGTGTGTGCTTATATAGTCTTCTCTTCACAAACTACCACTTGCTGTTTCAGGAAGGAAAGATCTATTGATGAGCAAATCTATTGCAGGTCTGCAGGTGCTGAAATGCATATGTAGCCCTTTTTGAATACAACAGGTTTTGTTTTGTTGTATTGTTTTGCTGCTGTGATCTGCTGCAGAATTCTTTCTTCTTGCTGTCTGCCGTGGTTAAATACAGGCTTTCTTAGGTCCAGAAGACTTACTGTGTAGCACAAGCAAGTGGCTTTCTGTCAAGTAGCTTTTTCAATGCTTTCATGTCATTATGGCATTTTTATTTTCCACTACAGTGGTCAGATGACTCAGTAATTAACAGTGGCAGATGTAGCTGCATTTAAAAACACATGCTGTCATTGGCGTTGCCATTAAAAATTGAGTATGTGACAGACCAGATTGGCTTACTGAAAATACAGTAAAAACCTCCCATAGAAGCAACACGATCTGTCAGGATATTGAAGTCTTCTCCTTTCAGGGAATTGTTGTTCAGTTAATAGGCATGCCAGTTATTTTGTCTTCCGAATTACAATAAACTTATTTAATCAATACATTTAATTATGATGATATTTTTTCTCTGTTATAGCGTCGTGTTGCAGCATGCCATATGAAGTGTGAGACTGCATTCAATGAACACATAATTTCTTTAATATTAAAAGCAGAATTAGGTGTCCTTGTTCTGCTCTAATACAGTTCCACTAATTGCTAAAAAGATTTAACAGAACAAAACTGAGATGGATTCAGGTCCATCCATTTCTGATGTCTTGATAGTGTAATATTCTTCATGCTTTTTGCTAGGAAAAAGCCCTGTAAAGTTAGGACAGAGAAGAAGTTTAGCCCAGGGAAGTCATGGATGTCGCATCCCTGGCAGTGTTCAAGGCCAGATTGGATGGGGCTCTGAGCAGCCTGGTCTAGTGGGAGGTGTCCCTGCCCATCTCAGGGGATTGGAAATAGGTGGTCTTTAAGGTTCCTTCCAACCCAAACCATTCTATGATTCCATAAATAACTGTGAGGTCACAAGAATTCTTTCTAATAAAGGTCTCAAACTCATACAAAAACCTCCTCAAGTGTTAGATCTCAAAAGTTTTGGTTATGTTTAGCCAGAATTTTCTGAATTGCTTAAACACCACAAATTCTGGTCAATGAAAACCTGTTTTGAGCTGAACCTGCAGAAGAGGATAATTCACAGCTCGTGTCTCAGACACCATCACAAATAAGTGGTCTCACTTCTCTGAAAGTGCACTTACCTGACACAGTAGAGAATGTTTCAAAAAGTCCTGGATAGTGTTTTCACCCCTTTTCTCACCCTCCAGCACTGTACTTTTTTGTTATCTCAGTTTGTGTGTACGCTGCTAAACAAGTTCTTTGGGCAGCAGTAACAGAACATGCAATACAGCTGAAGTAAACCATGTGAAAGGTCTGTGTTACCACAGCTAAACTGCATCTGGAGTTGGGTACTTTCATATTGCTGTGCTTTGCTGACTATAGGCACACGCCTAGGGTGCATAACTTGTAATTAAATGTTCTTCATTGTCATTGTTGTTATTTTTAAGTCTATATTGCTTTTCCATTTTCATATGTAAGTTGGCCTCCTGGGCTTTATTTGAATTTCCTTGAGAACTGGGGACTGTAGCTATTTGCCAGTAGTTATGGGCTTCTTGAAGAAACCTAAGGTTGCCTTATGACGTAAAGAGTTGTCTGTATTATTGCTGATTTTGAATACAGTGCAAGTTGTATAAATTCTGCCAGTGGCAGGATATCTGTGAGTCTTTCAAAAACAGGTTGAGTGTTAGCAAGTAAAATAAATGTAATGTGACGAATCTTTCAGTTCCCCAGTGCCAGTATTCAAAATTAGTCTGCTTATGTTGTTCTTCATGTCCATACTGACAGTTTTAAAGACCTAATACAGACTCAGGACCAATAAAACCAAGAATTCATTAAAAATATTTTTTTTAAAAAAAAGAATGCTTAAAAAAAGTGTGATAAATGTTCTCATTGAATCTGTCAGAGATGACTACTTTCAGAAAGCATTACCTGCTCACTGTCTCTGAGGGTTCTGTGGGTTTTAGTTTTGTTGATATTTTTTTTTCTCCCCCTACCTCTCTCCTTCAGCATTCATTTCAATCCCATCTCAGAGCAACTGAGAGGAGTTCCTCTTTTGATATCCACTGAATGAATACACAATTTCCAACCTTCACATTGGAACAAACATACCTCAGAAAAACTGTGCTAACAGTGCCTTTGATCATGGATACTATCTCCAAAAGCAATTATTGAATATAGCCACGCATGGATATTTCTCTGTGCCTTTTGCTTTGAATTGAATTGAGCAGTTTTCTGCAAATAACTGCTTAAGGTTCCTTCCAACCCTTACTTATTACAGCTTAGAAGCTGTAATTATTACAGCTTAGAAGATGGGCTTTCTCACTAAGCACCAAATTCAACAAAACATTTACAAGTTTGCTTACTCCTAAGCATACATAAAACCATGTCGTATTTAGCAAAGCCCATCAGTACGTGCTAAAGGTAAATTGAAAATCAAACTGGGGGAAAACTTTGCCGCAAAGTTGCAGGAAATACCGCTTGAAACTGCACATGCGTAAAACTTTTGCTAAATTCAAAGTAATCTGATTTAATTTATAAAATAATTGCACATAAATTTCAGAAACTAGCTTCATGAAAGGGATCTTGTGGATCTTGTGTTATTCAGAGTCCTTTTTTCCCCCCCCTCTTCTCAATTAAAAAAGCTGTTGAGAACTGACTTCAATGTTTGACAGAAGGTGACACATCATTTTTAGTTTCTGTGAGGTGTACAAGTCAAGTATACCAACTACAGACCTGTTACATCCTTTTTTTTTAAAATCCTGATTTGGGGGATTATGTGTCTGGGTTTTTGTGGGTGAGTTGTTTATTTTAGGAATTGTTGGAGCAGGGGTTGAAAGATGAAGAGATTTTAAAATGCTTTTTGCAAGGCATCTCTTTGTTTTGCAGCTGCCTTCTCATCTCTGAGCTTTAACTCTGTGAGCAGTTCCAACTATATTTTGCTCTCATTCAATGAAGTCTTGTGGGGCAGATGTGAAGAAACCTTTTAAAACTGTTACTTGCAAAGTACTGATGTAGATATTGTTACATCTAGGGATTCTGGTATTTTGCAGCTGTTTAACTATCCAAATTTTCCAAGGTACACAGCAAGGATTTCATAGACAGAACATTCTTACTTACCTGATTAGTTTCCTGTGCTCACTTTAGCCTGATATAACCTAAAATAAAATCCTTTCCCTACTCAGTGCTAATGAACGTTACTATTTCTTCTTTCTGTGTGGGTTTTTGCTTCGTATTCCTCCCTTCAGACTTTTGATGCATGTTTAATAGGAACAACACTAGTCTTAATACCAAAGTCTGTGGTGATGTTCATCAAATCAAAGTTCTAAAATAGTCAATGGATGAATATGATTTTGTTCCTAATTAAAGAAATTGTTTTACAGGCTGCTTTTCAATGAAATTTAATGTGTGAGCCCTTGTATCAATTTAATTTCATTATGCCAACATGTTTACTATGCTACAGTAGAAGTTGAGTCAGTATTTCCATTATAATATCCTATTTTACAACTGTAAAATTAGTATTGTGCTCTTTAGGGAGTTATAATCTGGCTGTAAAGAATGATTTAGGACAGAAACTTGGCATGTAAGGTTTCAACAGCATATATTTTGGGGAAAAAAGAAAATGTAATTTCAGAATACAATGCATTTGTAGTTGGTTTAGAGTTATGTGGGCAGAGGAAAAAGTTAAATGCACACTTTGATTTGCAACCCAATTTCCAAAACGTTTTCTTCAATAAACCTCCTAAACAAAGATCACAGGAAATACTTTTTTTGTGTTACTGATGATGCATATAAACCAATTCAGAAAGAATGGGCAGGGATGTGGTGGGAAAGGAGGGACAAATACTTCGATGTATATGAATTCTTCTTGGGTTATACTTTGGTCAGCTCAGAAGCACCTATTTCTTTTCACATTTCTAGTTAATGTATGTGTTTCAGCATGATTTCAAGACTGCAACACAAAAGACTTGATAACATTTTTCACTTACAAGGATTTATAAATTTTTTCAAAAACAGAAGCATAAACTGTTATTTTCTCTCATAATCTTTTCTGTATTGGTAGCCATAGCTTTTCCCATAATTATATTTTCTTTTTTATTCCATATTTTCAAAAGTGAAATTGTAATTAGGTTTTAGGATTTTTTTTTTAAAGCCACCCTCCTATGTAGGTAAGGAGATAACATCACCCTTCTGTCCCCCATCAGGTCCTGAATTAAGGTGGAATTTTAATAACCACTTCAGGAATACAGGCAAAGGCACTTGGGTAGTTAACTAACCCTTCCAATGCTTCTGTAGGGTGTGAAACAGTTTTGGAAAAAGGCCACATTTTAAAAACTTGTATTAAAAATTAAAAACTAATACTTGAATGTTTTGAGTATCAGTAACCAGCAAGAAACTTGCAATAAACATCACCACCTCAAGCTGCTGCTTTTGTGGTGTGTCTGACTGGCACATAACTACTTTGCTTAGAGGGTGGACAGTTCAGGACACGGTGGGGATGGCCTGTGTGTGTGACAGATGTGGGACCAACATCTGTGTCCCAGGCAGCTGAAGCCCTTAATGTCAGAAGAAAGCCTGAACAGCCAACAACTGAGCTGTGCTTCAGCTGCTTGAGAGCTCCATGTGGTTTCCCATGCTCTGATTTGGTTAGCCTTCCTCAAAGTCACAGATAAAAATCTCTCTAATTTACAAATTCAGAAATAGCTGGTGACATAGGTGAATTTAAATTGCTCTCAGATGCCAAATGTATCCTTCTGCTTCAAACAAATACGTTCTTTCCTTGAGCTCATGCAAATAATGACTTATTAAGCCTTGTTATGCTACATCACTGTGGGCGTAATCTTTACTTCAGGGTTCTGAGAGGCAAACTCAACAGATGTTTCCTGCATGTGTGCTTTAAATTATCTGTTCCTGCTCTCAGTGTTTTGTATGAATTGGTGATTCATTAGACTGTTTTCAGGGTCTTTGCTACATGGAAAATTTTCAGCTCCTCTTGCTGTTTATACCAATGTTATCTCTAGAACGCTTCATGCCTGACCCCAGTCCCAGTGCCTGGTTACAGTATGTGGGTGCTCTTTCCACGCAACAGCCCTGTAACACTCTCAGAAAGCATCTCCATAAACAAAAACACCAGTTCAGAACTGCTGGCAGCCTTTCTCTAAGGAAAGTGTGTGACATGGGCAGGCAACCCCTGTCCCAGTAACTGCATTTGCTGTACAGTTGCCTCAGCCGTGCAGACTTGAATTAATGGTTTTACTTTGCAAGATTTTAAACACGTATTTTGTTGTAATTCAATTTCCTGTATGTTTTTCCATCCAGTACTAGGTGGGGAAGCAAACCTGGAGGGGAGAGTTACCTTCATTAGTGTCACACGGGCTGACAGTGGGAGAGTTGGGAATGCAGCTAATGCTTCTTTGAAATAAATAAAAAAGTAAGAGAGAGCAACGACCCCAAAGTGCCATGTTAATACTTGCTGTAATGCCCTCTGCATTTCTCTTTGCAGGTGACTGTTACAACTATTGGCTATGGAGATAAAGTGCCACAGACCTGGATAGGAAAGACAATTGCATCTTGTTTTTCAGTGTTTGCAATCTCATTTTTTGCACTGCCTGCGGTAGGTTATCATGTACTTTTGTGGCAATTTGATGTTGATTCGTTAGTCGTGAGAGAGAACTTTTGTTACTTGTTCTTTAACCTTACATTTAATCTGGTGTTACGTAAGCTTTGTATTAAACTTCTCTATTGTAGCTGAAATTCACGTAGCTTGTAAAAACAAAAGAGCTTCTAGAATTAGCTAAGTAAATGTGCATTGGTTTTTGCATGCAATACTAGATTTGAGAAAGATTTGTGTTTGAGAAAGAGATGTTTAATTCCAAGTACTTTTCTCTGCCTATCTCAGAAGTGTAAAGGAAGTTATTTCTAATTACTTCTTAGCGATGACTTAGCAATGTTTTGGTTTTTTAAGGCATTCAGTTATAGTTTACTCAACTGATTAGGTCCAAGGTGAACTGTAGAATTCTCATGCACATCCTTCTTCTAGAAAAGCATCCAGAAAGCAGAAAGACAGCAATCAGCAGCCGGGGACACTGATGCAGTTCTTCACAAAATTAATATCTGTCCATGGCCCAAGTCCTGTTTCCAAATGTGACCTAGATCTGACCTTTTAAAGCTGTTATGGCACTTTGTTTGCACTGAAAACAGGTTCCCAAGTGCTTTCAAACAAGAAACAAAGCACTTGAGTACCAAGGGTAAATTCAAAATCAGCGAAACTTGGACCGTGGTTTGAAAACCCAAATATTCAGTGCCAAGGGTAGTTAAAGGTATGTTGTACACGGACTTAGCAATACTCCTGAATTGTGCTGTTAAAATGTTTGTGCTGCCTGAAACGTTCTGTTTAAATGTTTATGCTCTCAGTCCGGTGATACAAGCAGTTGTGTTAGCAGATGTTTGTGTAGTTGTAATGGAGAAGTGGTGGGGATAGTACAGAACAGATAAGAATACTTTTATGCCAGTACCATCACAAAAATTCTTCACAGCGTGAAATAGCAGCTACTAAAACTCCAGTGATGTTTTAAAATTAGTTTCATACTTTAAAGGTACGTAACCTTTTGCAGAGGAGAATAAGTAAATGTAGTTTTTTAAGCTCTTCAGCATCGGTTTTCCTTTAAAGCTTATGTTTCCCCCTGGTCATTCTAATCCCTCCCACTTTTGTTTTAGAAGAGAAATCAGGTAAGTGAAATTATCTGTATGGAAAAAGCCAAACACTACTTTCTTGACTGAAGAGTGGTGCTGTGAGGTGTTGTTTTGCTGGTTATTTTTTTAATCAGACTCGAATGCCAGCAAAACTGTTTCATAAATGATTGTGTAGCAGCCGTGCCTTCACAGCCATGCTTTATGTTTACCTGTCAGCTTTCCCTAATCTTTGTTGAAGTAGAACAACAACAATCACCCCTTTATTAGTGGGATTTTCTTTACTGAATGAAGTTGTTCCTGTGAGTTGGCCCAAGGGGGAATTCAGGGTTTGAAGCTTTATTGTGGGCTGTCTTGCTGGCCTTTTAAGTAAGAGAATCTGGCTGAGATCACAGTCAAAAGTAATTGTAGTGGCTAAATGCAACTGGTGTGGGTTCTGGATCAGGCAATGATCCCTCATTTCCCAAATATGTGGTGTTTGAGCATCATCACCTCTTTGATCTTTGCTAAATTAATGCAATAGGAAGGGCATTTCATGTTCCTTTCAAAATATTTGATGATTAATACAGTTCGTAGAGGTTGAGCCAAAATCCCTGGCTGCTCTGACGC
The DNA here is from genome assembly GCA_013399875.1 of Gymnorhina tibicen. NCBI lineage: Eukaryota > Metazoa > Chordata > Aves > Passeriformes > Artamidae > Gymnorhina > Gymnorhina tibicen. Next base: position 934,201 of record VXAZ01008299.1, on the reverse strand, counting down.
CTTCTACTATACGTAGAAAAAAACTTATGCTTTCCTTGAGTAAGTGTAATCATGTAAGCTGATTTATAAAAGATTTCATTTTTACCTTTTACTAAAGCTTGTGTTAAACATGTCTACAGCTATGCAAATGACCACATAAATGGCTTGCTCCTTACTTAAATTTGGATTTCACAGCTATACTACATTTGGAATCTAGTTCAGGTTTCACACCATCCAGTGCCATCAGCCCATGTCCCTTGTCCTGAGAGTGAATTAGCTGGCTTTGTGTTCAACTCAGTTGACCATTTTGAAATATGCCTTTTTCTCTTCTTCATCCTCTTTCCTCGCTCCCACCATGGATTAACATATGGAAACAGAAATTACCATGCCACAGTTAAAAAGTCTATTGACTTACATCATGCCCTGCCAAAGCTTTATTTGTCATAAAAATGAAGTTTAGCCCATCAGGTTGATTTTTTTTTTTTTTGCCCTATTCTGTCATTCTCCTACACAAGCATTTGTGAGACTTTTAGAGGGTATGAAATATAATTTCTGTTTCCTCTTTTGGGTCTGAATCCAGCAGGCTTTGCATCAGGGCATGATAGCATTCACAGTTTGCTTCAGCAAGTAATAATAATTGAGACTAAAAATTTCACTGTATTAAGTCATTTCCTCTAAATAATTAGTTGGGTTTTATGATGCTGAATAGAAGTTTATTAACACAACATAATTTGGCAATTTTATGTGTGGTTCTTTCTCTCCACTCTTTAAAAAAAAAAAAAAAAGAGAGAGAGGAAAAAAAAAAGGGGTGTGTTGTCTTTCCACAGGGAATTCTTGGTTCAGGCTTTGCCCTAAAGGTACAACAGAAACAAAGACAGAAGCATTTCAACCGTCAAATTCCAGCTGCTGCCTCACTCATACAGGTACTGAGTTCTTGCATATTGCATACTGTCATTTCTTTCCATTTATACAAGGGTTTGTTTTTTTCCCAAGCTGTTGGCAGTTTTTCTCTCCCTCATTCCCATTAAAAATTGTACAGGAGTTACAGATGTAAGTTTTGGAAATCCAATCCTTAGTGTAAACTGATGAGCAGAAAAGTACACTCCTATATCAGTGTAAACTGTTTAATTCAGCTGGTTAAAATCAAAACTGAAAGTTATCCTGCAATTATTAAACTATTTACCTGGGGAAAATGTTATGAAATGTTATGCTTGTGGTAATGAAAAAAGCAAAGGGGAGGCTTCATGCAGAATTGTGCTTTTAAAAACTGCATTGTTGCTTCTAAAGACAAATGTCAAATATGTTTCAGTTGGGACAAGTAAATTCTTAAAAATCTCAAATTTAGGAGAAATAAATCAGGATCTTAAATAGGAAAATCTCGTTTGGACTTTTCAGCTACAGGGTAGGTGGCTAAGACACTGCAAAATCAGTCTTTTCATGTAGGATATCTAACAGGCAGGAAAATATTGATCCCCTCTGTTAAAAATGCAGTTGCAATTCAGTGTCAGTATGGTCAAGGAGATTTTATCCTCTACTTCATTGGAGCCAGCATTGCACCCTGGAGAAGTATTAACATTGTTTCATTCTAGGGTTTTCCAGCTTTTCCTCCCTCTGCTCAGTATCTGCACATAGCTTTAGGAGCACAGAGATCAAATTTAAAAGGAAACTTGATGTACACCGTATCATTTCTGCATTCTCATATGACTTATTTCTCTAGCTTCATGAGTGAACGTGGATTTACAGGTCAGGGTCTTTATGGAAACAGTAGCTAACTGTAAAGTTTATACTTGAAACTAAACAGTCCCAGAGTTAATGTGAAAAAGACCCTGGTTATAGCCAGAGATCAGCTAAAAATCTTGAGACTTGTATGGTATGATTTTGTAAAGAATGGATTTTTTCAGTGATTCTTTAGGGAAATGAACACCAAATTATTGGGAAGCCTGAGACTGCATGTCCAGAATGCTGTGCTTGGCTCCATCAGAAATGTTGAGGAGTAGAGGATAGACAATGAATTGCTGAGTACCTGTTCTTAATAGTTGTGATTATGATTTACTAGTAGTCTCAGACTTCTGAAATCCCAGTTTAGTAAGTGCTCTACAGATAATTTATAAAAAGATTGTTCTTAAACCAAAGTGTTCACAAAATAGGTACAGGACAAGAGAACAGCTCAGATGAGTGATTTTCTTTCCCTGTGTTCTTTCTTGGTTTCTTTTAGCGGCCATTTGTTTCTTCCACTATTCTGTTAATCATGGAGGGATTTATATGGTGATTGTCTGATCCTTTGCTTTCCAACTGCTGTCTGTTTTCCTCTCTCACTCAGCCTTGCTTTGTTTCTTTCATCTAGGGTTTTCTGGTCTTCCCTGCTTTAGATTCTGTTTGTGTATAAGTGTGTCCTTTCTTCATGTAGTAAGTGAGGATCTACCTTCTTAATTTGGAGACTCATTATTAATTAATTCTGATATATTTACACCGTTAAGAGAGAATGCACTAGTGTTTTGTTTCTTGTTGGTCTTGTTTCCTAGCCCTGCTTTTCCTCCCTCTTGTCTTAGAACATGGGACTTTAATCATTGGTGGTTGGCAAGAGGGAGGATTGAGTTTGGGTTTTGGCTCCTGGTTAACCACTGGTACTATTCTGTTGTGCTCTCAGTTTCATTTCTTCATATGAATATAGCCCTGCTGGCCACATCACAACTCCTTTTTTTTTTTTTTTCCTGGTAGTATTTTTGTGAGGCATGAAAGAATAATTTCTGTCTTTTTCTGAGTAGAAGCCTGTTACACAGGATGCAATAGGCAAAACGCTTCAAGTCAGGTAGGGAAATTGTGGCAGAACATGAAATTTGAACCTTTTTTTGACTCCAGTCTAGAGTTCTCTTCCATTATTTGTTTGATGGTACTGAGAATAAAAGTTGCACTTGAAAAGACTGATCTTTCTGTGTGGTTTCCCAGTTCTAACTATGTGGTTTCTATGTACTAAATAAAGGTTCTAAACCCTGCTGAGTTTCTTTCCAGAGGGCAAATTCAAGAATACGATTTAATAAAGAATTACTGACTTGCTACTTGGAAGTTACTGTGTTGTACAGTCAGCTACTAATCTGATTGATTAATTATTCTGTTGTTTAAAACATTTGTTCCAGACTGCATGGAGATGCTATGCTGCAGAAAACCCAGACTCCTCTACGTGGAAAATATACATTCGAAAACCTGCCAGGAATTATCATTTGCTGTCACCCAGTCCAAAACCAAAGAAATCAGTGATGGTATCAGTAACTAATGTTTCCCATAATAGTAATTTAAAAATTTTAAATTGGATTGAGTTTTTTTACTCTCTAGAGATTGTTTGTTGCGCTTGTTTTACGGATTATTACTTGGTTTCACATTTTTATTTACATTTCAGTTTTGACAGTTTCAGTGTACAAACATTACAAACTCTAAGCTGATTTGCTTCATTTCCCCAAGGTTGACTTTTTTAATGGAGCTGGGGTTTGGAAAAGAGTAATAATGACCTGACTCAGGCACATCAGTCAGTTACTTACCATTGTTGTTTGGAAAACTATAAGGAAAGGCAAAAAAAGAAGAAAGTCACCATTTCCAAAATAGTAACTTTTAACTGGTTAAAAAAACCAAAAGCCAAACAAATGAAAACCAACACAACTGCTACTTCTCCCAGCTATTGATTGAAAACTATAAGGAGCTTTCATGCTTAGAAAATGTCATGTAAAGACACCTTGTGCCTACATACAGTAATATTGTCATAACAACAGATTCCCTAAGTTCAGAATTTTTTTGTTTAAAATACAGCAACAAAAACCCTTTGTCAGAATCTTTAGAATATGTAGTACACCATCCTCTGTGCTGTAAGAGTACTGCACAGTAGTCTCAAGCTGGAAGGACAGGATGTTGTGCAAAAGTCTTCCCTTATATCTCCAAGGTTCATCTGAGTTTGGTGGCAATATATCCATTGGCTTTGTGCTGAAGGTGTGATTTATTGCATCCATAAAATGGTAAAGATATTCTAGAATAGTTTGATTTATATAAGCTGCTGCAGAACTGGCAGGTTTTTTGTTTGTTTTTTTTTTACTGCAGGCAAGGGATTTGGAAATGACAATGTGCAGAAATCTAGTGATTAGCCAGTTTTGGCAGGAAGGGGGGGCAACATAATGAGAAACACAGTGTAGGATCATGAAAATGTAATTGGTCAGGCACTCTTAATTTGTTATAGCTCATTTGGGGACTGCATTATTATTGAAGACATCACTGAAGAGACAACTCAGTGTAACTTGGTTTGAGTAATTTAATTTATGTGGTTTTTTTAGGTGAAAAAGAAGAAATTTAAGTTAGACAAGGACAATGGGCCTTCTTCTCCAGATAGGATGTTGGCTATACCACACATCACTTATGAGCACGTGACAGAGGACAGGAAACCTGATTTCAGTTTTGAACCATTTGAAAATTCTGGTAAGAAGCTCCATTATAAAATGCCAGTAACTGTGATGAGTTCTGTGATTAGATTTGCACACAGGTCCTTTTTAGTATCTGTAGGAGAGAAGAGCAGAACAAGCTCTTATCATTCTAAAGCGAGAATACTTTGCTTTTTGCCTTTGGTTGCTGGCTTGTCTGGGTGAGATTTAACCATTGCTTTTATGAGCATGCTCCACTGCAGACAAACTAAGTCATTTCTCCTTTCTGCCTGCTGGAAGAGCTAATGACTCTTAGTCTGGTGCATGCATTCCCCAGTTCTGCAACTGATTGAAATTACAGGGATTAGCTGTCAGCTTTTCCACGGGAAATTTACCCAGGATGTGTTACTATTGTGCTTGTACCTGAACCAAAAAGGATTGGTGTGCCTTGGCTGCACCAAACTTAGTCTGCTACATGAAACCATCATGTGCTCGTGCCATCTGCTCAGTGGAGTAGGCTGTGAATCAAGTTTTGAAAGCAGAAGTACTTAAGATAAATGTGGATCCATCTATATTAATTGTCGCTGTAGGAAATGGTACAGTATGAGGAAAAAGAAGACAGGACATTGATAATCACCTTATGATTAATAGCTTATCTATATTTGCTTTTGCTGTAATGAACTTCCAAAATAACCCTGAATTTACAATGTGGCATTTTTACAAATGTACTTTTATTGGAAGTTTTTTATGTGTATTGCTCAAATTTTGGCAACAAGAGCAAGGTTTAATTTTTAAGATGTGTTTTATTGATTATAGATACCTTAAGTACTTCTGGTTTTTCTCTTCAAAAATTTGGCTGACATGAATAAATTTGATGGGCTTTAAAATAAGACAGCAACATAGGCTGGCACTGGGCATGTTTTAGTTCAAGCAGAAAGTCTTGCCTTCCATGTGCTTTTTTGGTCTGCTTGTGTTGTGTTGTTCTGCATCATCCATGCACTTCCACTCTTTCCTGGCCTCTGCTGAGGAATGGTTGCAAATTGCATCTGGTGGTAGAAATGACATAGCTGCTAAAAGGTGGACAAGTACTGAGTTTAGTGTGTATCTCAGAATTTGAGTACAGACACCTTTCTTCAAAACAATCAAATGACAGAACAAATACTTTGAGTTGTAAAGTCCCACCTTTTATCACTAACTTTCTAAGCTGATTAAGGGCAACACAATTTGATGGCAGCCTACTACTGCCCTTTCAAAAATCAGCTCTATAGCTTTCAGTAAAAGGATTTTCTCTAATTTCTTCTGACACTTATCTTTTTTCTTTTTTATCTGTGTTCTGCTCTCTAAACTGTTACAAGTATACAGGACAAACAGGAATGTTAAAATTGCTTGGTAAGTTGAGGAAAATAATTCTATTTATGGCATGCCAGCTTATGACAGTGTAATGTTTGCAGTGCTTTTCATGTGTGTCTAGTGCCATATAATTTCTAAGAAATCTTTTGCAGCCAAGGAGATCTAGACAGACAAAAAATGCACTTGTTATCACAATTGCACCCAGTCTCATTACAAAGAGAAAAGTAAGCACTCATTTATATAAATAGATTACCTCTAATGTTTTTTTATACTTAAGAAAAAATTCTCATGTATATATAACCAATCGAAAAAGATAATTTTCTTATAATTAAATTGTAATTCATCCAGTGGTTATCTAAGAATATGATGCAAATTAATTTCTAAATAATATTAGGATGGAAGAAAACTTTCAGATTTGACCCCGCAATGTTGTGCATTCTGAAATACATGCATCTGTTCCTGTAAAAATGTGCTGTAGATATTTGTGAACAGATGGGGACCCATAAATTAAATAATTTATTTTACTGTTTGTCTGGGTTCTGTGATCACTTAAGCAGCCATGTAGTCTTGTGATGTTTCTAATGTGCTTGCTTAGGCACTTTCTTAACAATTGAGTGTTCCCCAAAGACTGTAGGATTAGAGCTAGGTCTGGGCAAAAGACCTCTGTGATTTAGGTGAGAGTGCTATGAGCCACCTGTAAGTTTTCTGCTCTGAAGCCACTACAGACAGCAGAGGCTTCCTTCCAGTGATCGAGTGCAAGGATGCTCAGGCTCGGATTAAATTGACTGAAAATGCAAGGTTGAGTTTCACCCTGAACCCACATGGAACAGAGCGTGTTAAAACAGCAAAGCCAGACTGAATCTCCTTGACTTCCCCTGATCAATCCTTGATTTTCCCGGTTTCCACGATTCCAAGAGGTGCATCTCTGTTGGGGATGGACATGGTGGAACGAGATCAGGAGAGCAGCGAGAGCCACCAAACAAATCACCTGTTTTATGTGAACAAGAAATTCCTTCATCTTGGGGAAATACCAGAGGAGCTTTACCAGCCATCGTAGGTTCAGTTTCTATTTCCCAGCCAGGCATCCTGAGCTCAGTGGACCTGAGAGGTTACCTAACACTGTTCTCACAGCAGCTCAAAGGAAGAGGAGAGTGTTATTTTACTTACTGTGAAAAAGATTACCTACACAAAAAACTGGAGCTGCCAAGTCAAAAGCTCAGAAACAAGAAACTAGAAAGTACAAGGATAAAGGATACTCATTCAACTTTAATTTGGTCTTAGAAAGGCTCTAGTAACATATCCATATGCTGCTTTCTCACATTCAGTAAATTTTTGGGCTGCCCACTTATATTTCAGTCTTCACACTCCTGGATCCCTCATCTGGCTTCCCTGCCAGTATCCTGGTGCAACCAGAGATTTCTAGCTTTTTCTCCCTCCCTTCTTTCTGCATCATCAGTTCAGCAAAAACACAGGAGCCATGGCCCATCCTACTGCAAAATTAACCTGGCTGGAACCAGGACATGTGCATAGCACTGAGAGAATACCTGAAAAATGAGGGTTTTTTTCTGATTTTTTACTGCAGTACATTTTTATTTTAAGAGTTTTTCTCATTGCGTAAAAGTAAGGCACTACTTCTGAAAAATACCACTCTGTCCAAGTGTGTGAATTCACAGGCAGGTCTTAATGAAATAGTTCAATTCTTTTGAATGGCATTATGCTATTAATAACATAATGTAAAGATTGTGTCTTGCTGAGACTCTTCCTCATCACTGACTCCTCTTGTTTACCTGAATCATTTCCCCAAGAAACTCAGCCTGAGGCAGGCACTTGGTTTAAGTGGTTGAAGTGGGCAGCTTCAAAAATGTTTTATGGGATGTGTTTGGAAGCTTCAAACATGGGTGGCAGAACTGCGCTGTCCACCTGACAGCACTGAAATCTGACCAGGAGAGAGCTGCTCTGTGAACGATATGAACCAGAGCAAGAGGGGTCTGACCCATGGGAGGTTGGACACTTAGGGAAAGTCTTGAGAAACGCTGAAATCTGGAGGAAAGGGGCAAACAGAGACTGGCCTGTAGGGAAGAATGTCTTGGAGCAGTTGACACTGCCATGAAGAATGGGCTTGGAGAAGCAATGATGCCTCCCCGGTGGTGACTGAACGTTCTGCCAACACAGAGTGCACTCTAGTACAGTTTCATACAAACTGTTTTCCACAGTATTTTTAATTTTGCGTCAGGTAGAACGTACTAAATTTTAGGTATGTCTGCATCTCCTCAGCTGTCTGTCTGGAGCTTCTTTCTTTTTTTTTTTTTTTTTTTTCTTTTGTGTTTTTTGTTTTTTTTCTCCTCTCCTATCTCTGTTTCACGTGCATCTTCACTCTGACTCAGATTGTCAGCGCTCCTGGCCATCCTTTTGCGCAGACCAGCAGTCTTCCAGCGCTCCTTCCTCTCCAGGTAAAGCTCATAATATTTCATTGTTCCATCATGTTTCATCAGCTTTGTTAATTACTAAATCTTTGCAATGCTCTGTCTGGAGCTGTCTGCTGTGGCACAAAAAAATTATAGAGCTGGTTTCAAAAAGGAGCATAGGTGTTTTAGTAGAGTTTTGAGTTTGGAAATTGTTCAGGTTGTAAATTGCAAACGGTTAAATAAAATAAAAAGAGATTTTCTGCAGAAACACCAGGGGTGTTTTCTAAATGCAATAATTAAAACTCAGATTTTTCCATGAAAAGAATACTTTAAAGTGTTTTATTTTCTTTTGTGCTTACGAAAGAGGAAGTGTAACTATTTTCTGTTTTTCTAGCCAAGTAGTCCACTGTCAGAAAAGCATCTACATACACGTTATATTGTATATAAAATTATTGTCTTGATAATATAGAAAAAAATCAGCAATTTCTTGTTATTGTCTTTATAATCCTTGATTGAAAATTCATAGAATTGTAGAATGGTTTGTTTTGGAAAGGATCTTTAAAAGCTTCTAATCCTGCCATGAGCAGGGACATCTTCAACTAGATCAGGTTGCGGAGAGCCCCGCCCAACCTTGACGGTTTCCAAAAAGTTCAGAACTTCTGTTTTAAAGCAGGGGTTCTCATTTTGTGGGGAGTGTATTTTGTGCCATTTCAGAGTAGTACTTGGTCAGCATCATCAGTTGAATAGTTGTGCCTGTTACCATAGTTGTGCTGCTACCCATAAAAAATAGAGAAAATAAAGCTGAGGATCCCCTGAATGATAGCAAACATTCCTTGATATGCCTGTTTCCTGTTTCTTTTCACTCATTATTGTACATTGAAAATTAATGTCTAAAGCTTTCTCTTTTTTTTTCTCTTTAGCCTTCATATTTAGAAATTTTGTCTTTTTTTAGTAATTTTTTTAACACTGCTTTGTAAGAAAGACTTGTCCAAAGTCTGATGGCTATGAGTTTATTTTTCTAAGTACAAAAATGAGCTCCTTGGTGTTCTGCTTGAGCCCTGTTTCAAGGCACTTTGGGGCAGAGAAGCTCTCATTAAGGCCATGCTGTTTTCATAGTTATGATGATCTCAGAAATTTCTGAAATAGAGGGAAGGAGATACCATGTTTGCCTCAAATTAATGAGCTCCTCGTCTCTGTGTGCTCAGATGAGAGTCCTTTCAAATAGACTGAGGCCCAGTCTTGACTTCTGGTTCTTTTTCCCCTTGTGCCAGTCCTTCTCTCCCCTCCCACGAAGCTGAAAAGCAATAGCTGTGACTGATCCAAGAATCGCTGGTGCTGCAGATCCACTTGTGTGTGGTGTGGACTGGGTCTCTCATGAGCACAGCTTAGTGAGTGTTCAGCAAACACTGTGCGTGGCTTTTTAGGCTTTAAAAACTGCTTCAGCAGGTTTTATCACTTGCCATCAGGAAAACAAAAACATTTGTGAGTCCTTATTTGCTAGAAACTGGGAAAGTTTCGTTTATGTCTTGTGGAAATGAAAACAGTGAAAATTAATTTAGTGAAAGCCCAAAGAAGTCTGTTTGAAAGACATTTAACTGGACATCTCTATCAGGAATTACTTTGCTTGTTTCACAGCCACTCTTTTGAATGATGGCTACAACAAAGTGATGAAATAGTATGATACTATAATATTAGTATGAGACAAAAACCAAAAATAAAGCTAACTCTTGCTAAAACTTAGTACAAAATTTTCATTTTTAAGTGCTGCGAGTGGTTCCTGCTTGTAATAAATGTATCTCCTAGCAGTTGTCTTATTTGTCTATTTATTTATTTGTTTGTTTATTTAAAATGGTGATTTCAGAGGTCATCCTCTCCTATTACAGCTTCTGAGATTACAGAGACTTTCGTTTTGTAGTTCTGGACAGCCATGTGCTTAACGATGAAATAATACTTTCTCTTCTGTTTGTTTTTTTTTTTTTTTCCCAAATTCAAATCTATTTTTGCCATATGAAAATACCTAATTACCTGAGTAAAATGGTTGCATTAAAAGAAAATAATTGTTTCCTGATATCCCCACTTCTATTCTCAGAAGATATCAGGTACATTAAAGTTATCTATTTCTGCTGTATTCCTTTGGCTTTGTGTGGCATTTTGGCAGGGCATTATTTACTGCTATATTATAGAGTATTTTATTTAATACAGTAGAGTTTTCATAAATTACTACATTATAATTATTTTATTGAATATTTTGGCCAGTTGGACAGACAAAGGTTTCTGTAGACTTGTCACAATTACCTATGATTTATATGGAATGTTAGTAATTTTTATTTTCTGTAAATGTATTTACAGTCATGTAAACCACACCAGTGGTTTTATTTATATGCAAATGATGTGGCATCTCTAACAAATGTTAGGGCCATGTTGTAAAAAGCATTTAAAGTTAGTATCTGACAGATTCAGAGCCTGAGTTTAAAAATTAAAACCGTAACACTCTCCCTAATTTCTTGGATCCATGAAAGTGGTGATATTCAAGTAACTTTGCTAGTAAAACTTTCAATGTCAGAAGTTTTGTGACTCAACCTTCCCAGGAAGGACCTCATCTTGGATGAACTGGAGATCTTGCCAGCTGTCCTGTGTCTGAGCCCAAAGATGAGGTGGCCTCGTGCCTTAGTGTGAGAGGGACCCAGCAAACTGTCTCAGACAGTGTCTGGCAGGAGCTGCCTGCTCACCAGGAAAATGCCTGGGCTCCTGTTTAGGGCTAAGCCTTGTTTCTTGGTCTTGGTGACAGCAATTGCACCTCAGAATCTGTTATTACAAACTAAAGCATGAAGCAGAGATGATTTAAAAAGGAACTGTTCTTGTCACTGAGTTGCACTCACGCACTGTTGCTGGAGAGCAGTGGTCCATTTACAACGGAATTGTTACAGTACAAGAAATTTAATAATGCATGAAGCCCTCTGTCATGTAGATTCTGAGCGTTCTAGTGTATCAGGAGTATGAACAAAACAAAGAATAAAATATTTGTTTTAAATCTTCACCAGAAGTTGAAATGCTTTGGGCAGAAGAAGAGTTTAAATTTTGCTTTTCACGAACTCCACGGTACGTGCAATTTTGGTAGCAACTTTAGTTTTCAGTATTCTTTTAAAATATACAGCATTTCAGAGGTCCAGATGAGCAGCAGTCGAACGCTATTGCTTGAACTGTTATCTGCATGTTTTTTTCACAGTCAAGAAGAGCCCAGCGTTTCTAGATGTGAACACAGGACCCTTCATCAGGACCAGCAGCTTTGCCGATGAGCTTGACCTGGAGGGTGAGACGCTGCTGACCCCAATAACTCACATCTCACAGTAAGTCCAGGCTGCTGAGCTGTGCGTTGGTTGACTTAGACAAGAGAAGGCAGTTCAGGTGGGAGGAGCTGATAGGGCTCCAGTATCTCAGGCATTTGCATCAAACACTTCACCTTGAGGTTGGTGTATCCTGTTCTGAGTGCCAGTAAATCTTCATGCTGACCTAAAGGCAAGTTCACTTGGCTGTGACACAAGGCTTTAGCTTTTAGCTCATGTCTCTGGGCAGCTGGTGGCTGATAGCCTCAAGATTTTTACGTGGAGACAGTGTGTGGGAGTACTTGCCTGGTGAGAGCTTTATTACTCCCTCCAACTTTTTCCAGTGGAATAGCTGTAAAGTGCAAATTTCAAATCTACTTGGTCTCTCCATTGCAGCAGCAGCTTCTCTAATGGCCAAATGATGTTCTACATTGGAAGAAAAGCTCTGTTTGATCATTATTATTGCTTTGTTGTATATAAAACAATTGTCTGAAATAAGCCTATAGGTTTGTGAGGGTTTATTGGGTTTTTTTTGCAATTTTTCCTTCTGAAAGAAGGTTTTCCACTTGTCTTTTATGCTAAAATGTTATCTTCAGGCTCTCAGATTATTCTAAAAAAAAAATGAGAGTTGCAGCAGATTTTTCTTTAAATGCCTTTAAAAATAAATCTTCTGTCACTGTTTAATTCAAAATCCTGAAAAATGTTTATTGTTTGCCATAGTAGATGTGTGGCAGTATATCCTCTAGCAGAGGAATGAAGCTTTTTTTTCCCCCTCTAGATATCTGAGGATTTCTGCAGTGAAACCACAGATGAAAATTCTTGGCATACTTGTATTTCTGAGGTACAAAACATGCAGCAATGCCAGCTGCCTATTTCCAGGCCTTCTTCCTATACATTATAATTAGCAAAGAAGCACAAACATACATTTTAGACCCATTTTGGAAGGGCATTTATTAAAAAAAGAAAATGTTTGGGTGGAGTCTTCCCTGTCCCCAAACATAGGTATATGCATTTTCATCTGATTCACCCAAGTGTACATCTGTTTTTAGGCAGAGGATTTAGGAGACTTGTATTCTGGAAGATTTCTCAGTGGAACAAGCAGGAGGAGGAAGTAATAAATTTCCTCAAGCCTTAGACAAGAACAATGGAGCAACAAAACCAGATCTAGATGTTTTCTCTATGTAGCTTTTTGAAAAAAAATATTTTGCTTCAACATAGCAGGCTTTTTTTTTTTTTTTTAAATAAGCTTGGGTGCTAAGAGTTTCCATTATCCTTGCTAGGTTTGGGAATTATTTAGTTACTTCTTACTGATACATTTCACAAGACACTCTATTATCTTTTAGTCCAATTTGTGTAGCAGCTGAGATTTTTTTTTCCTATTAACTATTTGTGGGAGATCCTAGAATATAAGTAGCATATTTCAGATGAAGAACCTTAAGAAATGAATACCCTGGGCTTTCAGTAATTTATATAGTTCTCTTTTACTCCCTTAATTTTTGGTTGTAACCTTGTTGAAATTTCCCTGCATTGCTCTAAGTCATGAGTAATGGGACAGTACAAAATATGTCCCCCATGACTTGAACTGAGTCTCTGCTAAGGTGGAAGAAAATGGAATTCATCGGTTCTTTTAAGGCTTTGGGTTTAGATTCAAAACTGAATAAATTGGATTAAATGTAAAACTGGGTAAAATATTAATTTAAATGTGTGTCTTTGAAACATGGGTACCCAAATATAGATCCTGAGAACTGTTCACTTGGAAGTGCATTTACTTTTTATGCAGTTAATTAAAAGGCCTTAAACAGTGCCAGATCAGCCTATAGATATAAGGGTTTGGCAAAAAGTTAGTGAAAATACTGTGTTTTGTAATGTCAGTTGGATTATTGATATTCCTGGATGCTGAAGACCAGTCCATTTCCCCGAGTTATTTAGACAAATGCTTCATTTCAAAGTCCTAGGGAACAAATATTTATGAGCTAGTTACAGATGTTACTGGAACTTGCCTGTTAGACACGTGGGCATAGAATTTAGGATCAAAATTAGAATTGCACTTCATATACATCTCTGTGTGCAAAGCCACATGCTAACTTTTTGTATAACAAGTGGCTACTCATTTCAGGTCCATGTCTGTGTGTGTTTTTAATTCCGGCTTGAAAGTTACACTGTGCCTGAGAAAACCTAAGAAGAATTATTTTGTTCTGATGTGCCCAGTTGTGAAGCATTTTATTTCCTTAAAGCCATCAGATGTATAAAATATGATCACTCCAAATTTCTTGATAAGGAAATAAGCAACCATATAAAGTCTAAACCCAAGTACCTAACAAAATTATAGCACCAGCTATAATTTGTATAGACAAGTCAAATTAAGTGCATATATATCTAGTTTCAGGTCTTAAAAGTAATGCATACTCTATCAGAGAAACAGAAACATGAAGACATTTTCAGAACTGGAAGCATAATGTAAAACACTTGACCTGAGGATGCATGGATTTGGGATTCATGGAACTGTTTCCTAGCCAATTATGTATTTATTGCAACATATGCATTAACTTATCCATTAATCACAGAAAGGTGGCTCCAGAATAAACATTAATTTTTTGAAAGTCATGAATACATGAGTAAATTTTACACAGTTAATTTGAGACATGCAACTAGAAAGTGGCTTTTAGTCCACAGTATAAAAAATATATCCTTTTGACAGGTAGCAAAATATGTCAGAAGAGTGGGGCACCTACTGTGTTACTGGCAAGCAAACACTTTGCCTCCTTGTGGTTTAAAAACCAGTGAGGCTGAGGTTTTTTTCCTCCCTTGTCCTGGAAAGTAAATGCCAGCTTTCTTCAGCCCTTCTGATAAAGGGCTTTGGGCTTGCAGGCCTAAAGTCCCCTCTAAATTAAATTTCAGAGCCCTGCTTGTTTATGCAAAAATTGTTCTCTTTAGGCAAATGTAGGTGCATATTCTCACTGAGGTTAATAGGACTGGTTTTGTGTCCAATAATACAGATGTGGGGTTTTTTGCAAGACATATGTCTGATTGTATTTTAAATTTGTTTTGAAAAAAGTGTTGTATCAAATGTAGCCATATTTCTGTGGAATTGCTAATGAGAAATCTTTCATTAAAAAAGATTACTGTATCAATTAACCACTGTCAGTACCCCTCTGAGGAAACAAAAATAATAATTCATGGACATTGAGGCCTGACGTTCAAACAGGACAACCTATAAAATGATCTGTAACAGTTTAAAGAATGCAGTACACAGTGTATTGTTTGTGATAGAGCTTGGCCCTTCAGTTTAATGCTTGCTGTGGTCTGTTGTGTTGTAAAAGTGAAACAGAAAACTGGACTGCAGCAATGCCACCCCTCTCCTCTGGACTTCTCACTAGTTTATTTGTCTCTAATCTGTGTGTTCCCAGATTGTCTCCTGTTCCATGTTTCACTGTGTTGGCTCTTTTGTTTTATTTCCATTTTAAAGCAGTGGAAAACCAGTGCTACTTGTGGCTGAGCCTCAGTTAACAAGAGGCTCTTGCCTTGTGTTTGTATAATTGCTTAATTTCAACATTACTGTGGATCCAGCTGACTGAATGTATTTCTGGGTGTAAGCACCAGCTAACATGGCATATTTGTGATCCTGTAGCAAAATAACAGTAATTCTTGATGTTTTAATGACTCTTCCCCAGATGTTTCATGTACCTCATAACTGGGGTGATGAAAATGCATTTAATTAGTTAGGCATTGGGTTTGTCTATATACATATAGAATAATTGCTTTCATGCAGTGACATACTGATGTGATCTTAGATTTCATACAGTGGGCTTACACTTAAAGGAAAGCTTGACATTAAAACCAAAAAGCACTTCCTTTTAGTTACTAAGTGTATTTCCATCCTGAAAAAATTCTGTGTCATGACATCAGCTTCATTTTCACTACTCTCTCCATTGACATCTTGAATGTGGTACAGAGCCTTTTAGGGATTGTATTAGGAGTAAGAGGGAGACTCCAATGGTGGAGGTGTTTTAAAAATAAACCCTTCCTTGTTAAACAGCGTAATAGATGTAATAATTAAGTAAACAGATTTAGGGCTTTTTAATAATTTCCAGATCAAGAGGACATGATAACAGATGGATGTTTCTGAATGATTGAAATGGATGCTTTTGATAGCTTTGAGATATTTGAAATAAAGTGTGCTGGTAAACAGTGAGTGCAGTGTCCATGGTGCTGCAGTTACCACTGGCTTTTGTTGGAAATAATGTTTTCTTTCTCTTTTCTTTTATATTTTTATGAAGTGTTCTATGTTTTAATTACTGGTATATAGTCTGTTGGCAAGAGATACAAGCACATTGCCTAGAACAAACAGTGCTGTATTTGTCTTATGACTGTCTCTTTTCTTTTGGATTATCAGTGAGTGGAATCCCTATTTGCTTTGATTTGCTAGCTCATATTGTAAAAGATTCCTGCTTTTATCTTCTTCTTCTGTATCAAAATGACCCTCTGAAGTCTGAGCAAATATTTCAGTTTTGCTCTCAAATGGGCCAGATGGAAGAGCTGACTTCTGCTGTCACAAGAATTCCCTCTGAAATGCTGTTAACAATATTTAAACCATGACTTCCATGGGGTCCATTTTATCATTAATGACAGGGCACTTTAGAAGAACAGCAGTGATAGCAGCTATGTAAGAACATGCTTGAGTTAAGACCAGAGCTTAATGTTCAATCATTGCTGGTTACTGTCACGTGCCATTATTCCAGTCATTTACTTGACTTGCAACAGGAAAGGCTTCAGTGCTTGCTGTACACTGGGCAGCGTCCTTTTTCATTCAGTATGTTTCAGTGTGTCATCAAGCTCCCTTGGGAATTCTGCTTTACAATCTGCTGATTTAATAGTTTACTGAAAGGGGAGGACTGTTTCTCTCAGTTACTCCCTTTGGCATGGAACAGCATTATCATATCCCATATTTCTTGTTATAAATTTACAATAAACTTGGCCATAGAAATTGACCCTAGAACTCTGGATGTATCAGGAATCTGATTGTTTCATCTATTCAGCTGCAGGGAGACACTTGAGGATATGAAGTGTCCCTAAATCTGGTTTTACAAGAAGTCAGGAAAGTTCCTTTTTCAGCCAAAGACTTCAGAATCATTGTAAATCAAGCCACTCTAATGGTTTTCAGTGTCATCATCTCATTCTGATTTCTTGTTGCTGGGTGCATGGGAGAGCAAAAGAGCTGTGGCAGTCCAGTCCTAAAAATGGCTAACCCCTTACGTGAGCAGTGATCAGTGCAGAATAGTCATCAGAGAGGACTCAAGGCATCTCTGATGTGAGAAATTATTAGTTTGCTGTTAGTCCCAGTTGTAGAGGCCTGCAGAGCTTGTCTGCAGCTCGAGAGCTGGGTGGTTGTAGTAGAGCAGGACATCAGCAAACTTCTCTCTTAAATGTTGAAAGGCAAATGGATATTTTAGTATGTTCTTCATGGTTTTTAAGAACTTTATTTCTGGCTTATGAATATTGATACTATCTAGGGGCACTGCCAAAATAGCCATGGCATATCCACTGTAGCAACGAGCTAATAGTTTGGATGTGGTGCATTTCTGTGTGCAGCTGCCCAGATTAAAAATCCCTATAAACTCTTCCCTGTGCCTGGAAAGTACCGTAGCTACTGCTGTGCTGAGACAAATGTGACATTACCAGGTGCTGTTGCACCTGGATATATTTATTCTGCCATCCTATGCCTCACCTGGAAGCCCTTTGAGCCTGGGGACTGTTCTGCATTTGTTTGATATCGAATAGGTGGGATCCCAGCACACAAGCTGTTCCTGTGTTCTGCATCTGATGCCCATGGCAGAGGTGGCTAAAGCTGACCACCTGTGTCTTCGTAATACAGGCAGTTGTTTACAATATTTATTTTTGTATGTGGATTAACCTGAGATGTGCTGAAGGCTTGAGCAGTTCTTCATGGTGTCTTCTTTCACCCTCGACACTGTAGCAACTGAGCCGCTTCTGACAGCGCAGTGAGTGGTGTGGCGAACATCTGTCCCATGCGGTTACTTGCTTCTTTCATCTTTAGGGAGAAGTTCTTGTGTACTGTGGTGGGTGGTTGCTTTTTTCATAGATTAAATGGAGTGTGCAGTTTATGTCTATAGCTCTGAAGACCAGAAGGGATAATTAGATTCCCTTTGATCCTGTAAAGGGCTGTAGCACTCCGTCAAGCTGCAGCATTACTGTGCTGTGTTCTTAATATGAGCAAAATCACAGTAAAAGAATTGTATCAAAGAATTAACAAGATGAAAAAAATTCAGGCAGGAACCTAGAGTTTGCAATTTTGCATCTCCTCTTTTTATTATGTTAACTTGCCATCTATTTTTTTGTTGGAGAGGGAAGTGCTGTCGTACTGGTGCTGCTATTTGCCAGAAGTCAGTACTGGACAAATACCTTCTGTGTTAGAGGTTGCAAACCTGTATGAAATAATACTCTCATGGGCTTTTTTCCCTTACTGAAAATTGTCACTGATGTACTCAAGAGCAGTGCAAAATTACTGTTTGGCTATTTTATGTTACTGACATGGTATAAAAGTAATGTGTTGACTTTTTCTGGTGTACAAACCGTCTAGGCAGAAGCTAAGATAGCTTAGCTATTTCTTTTGTGTTGCAGATGAACGTTGCATTCCTTGGTCTCCAAGTGCTGGTTTACATCTTGATTGATGTTAAGTAATTAAACCACACTCCAGCTGCTTAGTGATTCAGAAGTACAGGGCTCCTATGCTGTAAAAACAACAAGCAACTCCCCACTTACTAACTTTTATCATTGTTTACTTTGGGCATGCTGCAGAATGATAAGTGCAAAACCTTTCTTTTCTCTTAATTTTTATTGGATGGGGGAGACAGTAAAAATATCCCACTTTTATCTAATATTAAAAAAGGTTAAACTTATCATCATCTTGAGTTAATTCCAGAAGTAAAATTCAAGGCAGGAATAAAAATTTTCTCTTACGATGATGGAAATGGCTTTACTTTATGTTTAGATATGTTGGATAAACCAAAAGAAGTTAAAAACTTGATTATTTTATAATGTGTGCACTTCTTTTGGGAGTTATTTTGTCCAATAAACAGGATATGTTTAATTGTGTTTAGGTTATGCAAAAAGTAATAGCTTTTTACTAATGGGGTAACAAAGTTACAAAGTTGTGAAATTTAGTACTTTTAAGTAGCATTTAAATTGGGATACTCCAAAATCTATGGGCAGCATTATGCCCACAGATGCTGCAGAGACTGTGCTAAATCCGTGTAGCAAACATACCTGGATTCAACATCACAGCTTTCCAGCAAGAGTCAACCTAGTATCAGCATGAGGTTTTGGGAATGCCTGCCCAGGTCAGTACATGCCAGCCAAGAGGCATAGCTGACCACTGAGGTTTATTCCATGTGCAGATACAAACAAGTAAATGAGCATTTTTAGCAAAATTATTTTTCTGATATTGGTCAAAATGTTAGTGTTTGTTAAAAAAAAAAAAAAATAAATTTTTTACTGAAACGGTGGCTGTGGATGTGAGTGTAGTCACAGATATCCGTGTCTGTGTTTGGGGCAGAGTTGGAAACTAACATAGCTTAACAAGGAAATAGTTCATCTAATGTATTTTTGGCCTAATCATCTAGTTCCAGGCTCAGCTATCAAGTCCAGGTATGGAACATTATGGCATTTAAACCCAATAGCACATGTGACCTTTGTGCTTTAGTACTTGAATCACTAATTTTAATAAGGTCTTTTTAGAGCATCTTTTGTCATAAAGTGCACCTTGCTGGAAAAATGGACATCAACAGCTAGTTTAAATATTGCTGAATAGTGCACCAGAACAGCAATGCTAGAAGAAAATGCCTTTCTATAAAGTGTTAATGCACAGGGAAACAATTCCAAGAGGTGTAAATGGGTTAGTTTACCTGGCATAATACTATAATTGTATAGGAAATTGCATGATGTACATTCGGTGGGTAAAAGTGACCTGAAAATCGCTTGAATATATTATCAATATGTTTTTCTTTTTAACTTCATTCACAGTATTTTACAAAGAAATGTTGCAGGTTTTTTTGATATGTAGATGCTGGTCCCAGTACGACCAGTACCCAGTTCAGACTAAATGTATCATTTTCCTCTGGCTGTACTTCTCTGGAAATTCAATTACAACATCGACACATTAAAGACTCTTCTGCAGCTGCTGTTTCTGATCACTATTGATGATTTTTTTCCAAAGCTAAAAACATGGCCAAGTGTGATTAACACCCTACTGGTATAGCAAAACTCAGTGCAGTGAAAGGTTTTGATTTAAACATTTGCCAAATCCATAGCAGAGCTGTAAAGTGGGGAGCTCTCTGCGTCATCCTGGATGCTGGATGTGTGAAATGCAGCATGCGTGGCCTTGGCGCTTGCTCTGAATAGAGAGCCCATGGGAGACCATGGAACTGTTGACTGAAATTTGTTTTCATGTGACTGAAAGGACTGAATACAGTTGTGATTTCACTCAGGGTCTCGGGGACTTTCTGTCATCCCCATGTGTAGAACTGTATGTTTTATTTTACTTCCAGCAGGAAGTTCAACTGGGAAAAGCTGAAGTATTTTCACTACCATGCAGACAAAATACCTTAAATATCTTACACTAGTTGTCAGCCTGTTAGCAAACTAAAGCTAAACACTGACCTGTTGCCTGTGGTTGTGTTTTGGTCTGTGTTTTTCTCAGGTTCCTGTATCCCACTCAATTCTGTGGTTACTGAGTGCTTTTTGGGATAAAAATAAATACAGAAGCTTGTTGTCGCTATGTCCAGTTACTCCTCCATGTCTGTCTTTCCCAAGGAAAACTGATGTGTTTGTGTTCATTTTTTTCCTTCTTTCTCCGCATGTAAAATGCAGAGTATAATGTCAAAAGAGAAATGCATCAGAAAGTGGTAATTGTTGTTGTCTGTCTTCATGTCCTTTTGGTCAGGGGCCTGCCCCACAGCCAAGCCCCATCTCCTGTGCAGCCAAGTGTCACTGGTACAGAAATGTGACTGTTCCTGAAAAGGGGAGCTATTGGGAGCGGTGTGGCTCCCAGGGACTTTATCAGGGATTTTGGGCCCCTAAAAATTACAGCCTTGTAAATAAAGGCAGAGAATGTTCAGTGTGACACAACGTCCTGCAGAGAGCTGGTGAAGTGAGCAGAGCACAGCAGAAATGTAACATTCACTATGTGAGTCTTGGTTAATGAGAGGTTGTGAGGGTGCATTTCATAGCTGCAGTGTTTTTTTGAGGGATGGCACTTTCAAGGAGGCCAATTCCATAACCCAGTCTGTGTATGACTGGAAAACACCAGGCGATGGCAGAAATGTTTTGTGGTCATTCCAGAACAAATATGAAGGGCGGTGAACAGAAAGCTGGATCTTGCATTACTTGAAATTACTTGTCTGTGTCTGACAGTAGGTTCACTTTGTTGAAACCTTTAATATGTAGATAGTGAAAAGTACTTGAACTGTCCTCGTGACCTGATTTTTTTTTTCCATGTAGTACAGCTTTTAACTGAAAAAGCAGCTAAGCCCTTGTATCTATTTTTTTTCCTAATCAATACCTATTTAGGCACTGTCTATAATTTGAGAACAGCTCATAGATACCAAAGTCATACCAGGGCTGACACTATTATGTGTGTAATTTGAATTTTTTTTTTAATAAAAGCAAACAAAAAAATTGTGAACCAACAACTTTATTTTTTTAAAGGAGATTATTTTATTACAGAAATGGCCAGTATTTGAAAAATAGTTCCTCATTTCTGTTTGATGATAGAACCCCAAAATATCACAACATTCCTTAGTACAGTGTAAAAGAAAAGGTACCTCTTTTCTCTTTCCACTCTATACTCTTCGCTATTTTTAAAAATGGGCAACGTTTAATGGTTCTTGTTATTACCCATTCCATAAAATAAATAAGTAATGCAGCAGGAACAGGAAGTCAGGTGCCTAATTAAACAGATGTTACAAAACTTCATCCACGTTCTAACTGTGATAAATACGCTAAGAAGTTGAAATGCCAGTCATTATTAGTGTTTTTTTAATTTCTTAGTACTTTGCGATTTTTAGGCTTTGTGAGAAATGTCTTTATTTGGAAGGAAAGGTAAAGATTTGCATGTGTGCTTTGTCCTAGAGGATTTGCACTGTGGTTGGTGTATATGGAGCCTATGCCAGGAACCGGAAGGTAGTAGACAAGAAATAGCTGTGTTTGAGTCCTAAATTGGCTGCTGGGATAATAAATAATGGGGGGATGCAACCACAGTATTTATTCTTCAGTGACTTTAGAAAGTGTTCTCAGTCCATCTGCTTTTTATTTTAGAAACCTAATCCAGTCCTGCCTATGTAAAAATTTCAGATGCTAATTTTGAATTTTGTGGGGTTTTTTTGGGTGGTTAGGTTTTTTTGTTTGGTTTTTTTTTTTTTTTTAGACCACCCACATCGGGGCACCTGCCAGGTTTTCTGGGGTACTTCCTTTACTCTGCAGGACTCTGAGATTTTCTGTAAGTATATGTGCTGGGTCTCATCCATTCATCATTATTACATCTTAATGTAGGTTTCAGGTTTGCTAAATTATGGTAAATCACTTCCATATTGAAACACATGAATAATTTTAAATGGCTGTGTGCTGCAAACAGCAGGATCAGATTATTAGGGCTCTTAATTGTTTCTGTCTTTTTGTCTGAAAGCTTGAAAGCTTTCAGACTTTCGCTGTGAATTATGAAGTGGCAATAATGTATACTATAGGCCTTGCAGTATTACCACCAATAGCACATCTGAGACATGGTACAACTAGGAACTCTTTTTCTGAGGGAAGCACATTTTAAGGGTATGAACTTCTCACAGAAACAGTTCAATATAAATCATACCTAATGGAGCTGTAGTCAGTATAGTTTGAAGATCCCCCGAGAGAAGAATGTATTATTAAAAATACTTGGATGGCAGGAGTGTCTCGTTTGTTAATAACTTTTTTAATGCATGAAGGGTGTCCCTGTGTCAGAAAGACCTAAACAACAACAACAAAAAAAAAAAAAAGGGAAAGGGAGGAAAGGACAAAAACAAGCCAAGAGTCTGAAGTCTGAGAATATTCACATCTGAATTGCAAGTTTCGAGTTCGGTTCCTACCTGATTAGGCAAGGCATTTGTGTAGACTGCAGAACATATAAAACATGCAGTAGAGAAAGGAGATATGTAGCTCTACAGAGTTTGATGGAGAAAACATTCACAGTGCATGTGGCAGTAGTGACAGCTCTAGTACAGAGACTGAAAAAAGAGGAGGAAAGAGTTTTGATAGTAGGAAAACAAAATGAGTCAGAAAGCTGTACCTTAGTTCCTGGGTTACCCTTGGCCCATCTGTGCTTCCTCTGGTCAGCTCACTGAAATGCTGGAGCACTACTAATGCCTGAATGAATTGGGTTTGGGGAGGGTTGCAGAGGAAGGGGACAAGTCTTGGGAATGCTGTGGAGAAGCAGATGGGTTGTGGGAGAGTGAGAGAGGAGGAAAGAGAGTAATTGAAGGATGTGAGCTTCGGTGAACAGGAATAGCTGTATCAGCAGCGGCAGAAGGAGGAAATGAGCTGAGGATATGGGAGAAAAGTCGGCTGATCTTGGTGATACCACTGGATATGTTTGTTTGGAATGCGATGCCTTTAATTCTGTTGGCAAATTGGTGTATTTCAGACTCAAATCATTACAGTTGACTTGATGGTTCTTATTTTTCTGACATTAAATCTTGTCACGCTGCATTCTAGACACCTTTGTGCTCCTCTAGGAACTATGTGGCTGTATGTTCAGAAGTAGTAACTCCCAGAAAATTCATTTTGCCATTTCTTAGCTCCTAGGTTTCTAGGTTTCAAATGATCCAAAATAATTTGAAAAGTAAATGTTTATCCTGTATATGTCTGTGTGCCCACTTGGACCTCTGAGGTCCTTTGGGAATTTTCCCTTGGTAGTACAGTTTATTTCACATGTTGAACCCAGGCTTCTCTGTTCAGAGCTGCCAGTGAGTCACACTGGGTGTCTGACCCAGTGAGCTCAGTCCTGCTATTTGACTTCATATAATTCATTTCATAAGTGAACTACAGGGCCTCCAAGTTGATTAGAGGGATGGAGCACCTCTCCTATGAGGAAAGGCTGAGAATGTTGGGATTATTCACCCTGGAAAAGAAAAGATTCAGGGGTGACCTTATTGCAGCCTTCCAGTACCTGAAGGGAGCCTACAGGAAAGATGGAGAGAGAGACTTTTTACAAGGATATGTAGTGACAGGACACAGGGGAATGGCTTCAAACTGAAAGAGGACGGGCTTAGATTGAGTACTAGAAAAAAATTCTGTACTGTGAGGGTGGTGAGACAACTGGCACAGGTTGCCCAGAGAAGTTGTGGATGTCCCATCCCTGGCAGTGTTCAAGGCCAGGTTGGATGAGGATCTGAGTAACCCAGTTCAGTGAAAGGTGTCCGTGCCCATGGCACGGGGTTTGGAACTAGATGACCTTTAAGATCCCTTTCAACCCAGGTCATTCCATGAAAAAAAGAACTGTGTAAAGAAAATAGCCTTTGAGAGGGGAAAAAGCTGTTTTCTTTATTTCTTTTCTTTTTTCCTTATGTTGTTAATAGACCTGACAGTGATTTAAGATCCTATCACTTTGGAATTGTGCATTGCTCTTTTCCAAATTGCTTTCTACCATCCCTGCCTTACACTTTGTTTTGTCATAGTTTCAAGAACTGTAGAACTCTAGTTTCATATTAAATAAACTAGCTTAATGAGTTCTTAGTGGGGTTTTTTTCCATATTAAGACAAGAGAAATAAGTTAAGAGATGTGAGAAATCACCCTTCTAATGGAAGGGGATCTAGTTCGGCACAAGGGGGCAGTCATGTTATACATGAAATTTTCCCTACTTTGGAGTTACTCAACTATGGGTTAATAGGAAATGGGGTGACTAAAGTAGCATTGTAGGGTGGCATGAGTGCAGTCTTAAGTTTCAACAGGTTTCACTGATGCTCCAAGTAGAGCGTTTGACAGAATTTTAGGAGAGATTTACTTGTAATCCTTATTTTGAAGGGTAAAAGAAATCTGAGTGTGTATGATAAACTGTTTCAGTCTTAAGGGTTAAAAATACATATATATGTAGTGTATGATAATGTAAGTGTTAGATGAGATGACTGCAGTACTTTCCACGCTTGTCTCACCTACGGACATCTCACTCAAGTGTTAATATCACCTCAGGACTGTGGAAGAAGAGGAAATGTAAACATAATACATCTTTTAAAAACTTTAGATACAAAGGATTTTAGTTGGAAAGTGTACTTAGTTTAAAAGTTGTTGATCTCTTAGAGGGATTGAGTAGGAGATCTCTCCAAATTTGCTTTGGACGTGAGACAGGACAGTTCTCAGGAAGCCTTATTTCCCTCCTTCTCATCCCTGCTCCTTGCATTCCTAAAGGCCAGTTGGGTGATGTTCAATACAGTTACTGAAGATTCAGTACAATTACCATGATCAGGGCTTGTTGGGAAGCATTAAAACTTGAAATTGGCCAGATAAGTGATAGTGTTTTCTCTCAGTGATTCTGCTTTGTGTTTGAATGATGCAACTACTCCCAAAATGAATTTGAAACTGTTTGATTTGCCTTGCAGGTGAAGTTGCATGAGCACAGGGCTCCAGAACTATAGTTTTAAAGTGAAGTGGTTTTATTCCTAATCTGTCACAACACATTATGAACAAGTCTTGCAGTATAGGTCTTGAGCACAGCTTTGCACACAAGTTTCAAATGTAGGTCCGTGGTGAGAATAGGTCTCAGAAAAGACTGCAGGATGGAAAAGAAGTTAAGAACTTAATATGTTATCTGACTCTAAGTTTGGAATCTGTTTCCTGTTAAGAGAGAACACATATTTAAAAGCTGATAGACCTTTAGTATTCTGCTGCTGAACAAGGTTACCTATAGCATTCTGTCACTTTAGCATGTCAGAATCTCCCTGGTTTCTGGAAACTATTAAAAGAAAAAGGGAAAACCCTTGAAAGATGAGGCAAAATGTTATAAATAGTGGTGGAACCACTGAGTCCTCAACTGGATATAAACAGGGTGTAAGTGACTCAGAGGGGTGATAATCCTGAAGTTTATGTTGCCATCCCCTAGCGTGTCTCACTTGAGGTAACTATTGTAGAAAGTGGGCTTTTCCTTGGAAAATTTGATACTTGGGAAGTTGCATTCTTTTTAATGTTTCCTTATCATATAGCATTTTGCTATATATTTTTGGGGGGGCTGAATATTACTTTCATCAGATATGGCATGCTTTGCTGCCATGAAGAATAAAAAGATTCGGATGATTTATCCTTCATGAGTTCCCTTATTTTAACTTCCTTAGCTAGGCTGGATCAACAAGAAAAAATTGGGCAGATGTGCATACACTGCTGCATAGGGTTATGTGATCCTGTTGGCTCCATGTCAGCCATCCCCAGATGACTTTTGACCTTGTTCTCTGGCCTTACCTTAATTTCATAGGAGTTAAGTCTAAATGATACTCAATTTCATTAACTAAGCAGTTGTGTAGGAGAGAAGGAAGAGGAAAAGTTCACAGGTGGCTCCTCCACTGAAGTGACAGTCTTGCAACCCACAAAGGGAGCTAAACAACCAGGTTTTGTAAATTCTCCTGTGCATAAAACTATTTCTTTCATTAGAGAGAGGATGAGATGTTTTCTAAGTTGAGAGCTGGGAAATGCCTATAATTTACTGAAGTGAAGCCCTACATAAGTAAAGATACGGGTATACTCCATGTGAGCAATGAAATTGTGAGGGAGATGGCTGTGATTTCTCAACTGCATTTGCACTTCTTGCAGTAAGGCAGTATCTTTACAGCTGTTGAATGACTGACTCCAGGAGACAACCCCTGTCCTCCTGATAATTTTTCTGTTCTTCTTGACAGGTAGGTTCAGACTGATTTCGTACGACAGTTTGAATGGACATTTCAGTTCAGGGAATGAAAATTTCTCTCAAGGCCAAACTAGTGAGATTACACTAACCTTGAACTAGGTGTTTCCACTTCCAGCATCTGTCTGCTTCCAATGTGAAATCACGTATATTCTACTCCAGGTGATAGAGGGGAAAAAGCAGATATAACAGCTCTGTTTGGGACAGATGGGGAGAAAGGTACTGCAGCAGTTCTTTGACAATGTAAGGCTTAGAGTATCGGTCGAAGTAATTAACTTTTCTGACAGCAGTCAGTATGTTCTACTTACCTCCATTAAAGGACAAAACAAGTGAGGTGTACATGAGGCCGGAACAAATTTTTTTTCTTGAAATTACATATTTTAACAATTTTGTAGTAGTCCATCACTGACTCTTTTCCAATACTTGTTCCTCTAAGCTGTTTCACCTGAGCTCTGTTTTTGATGCAGTCATGAGAGGGAAAGTGCTGCTGCCTTATGGGCAGGGAAGTAAGCTGCAGAGTGTGCTAATTAGTCTTAGTTTATTAAAGGTAGGTGAAGATGTTCTTAGGAGCCTTCCTATAAGATTGTTAAACTACATTTTTATCAAATGAAAATAGTTAAAGTTTTTTCATCAGCTTGTCATGGGACTTGGCAAATCCATGGATAAATCAGTGGCTGGATTCCTTTGTCCTTTTGTCCCCTCTTTTCACCAGAAAGACAAAGTATATAATTTCATAATCTGCCTTATAGATGTAAATGATTTTTAAAAATACCTTTTTGTCTTGTAAATCTTTGCTATAGGATAAAAGTTGTCAGTATCTGAAAGATGAAATTCAAAGTGGTAGCATGTATATTTTCAGAAGTTCAATTTTAACTTAGGGCAGAGGCTCATTTATAATCCCCATTGGACAATGCGTTTGTTCTCTTCGACAGTTGAATAAGGGGAAAAGACATGTTGAAAAATGTGTTCCTGTCCTCTTTTTCTGTGTGCTTTTCTCTACATCTGTGCTTAGCAGAATCCCTCGGGGTATCCTGGATTGTATTTACCAGGAAGAAAGAATACCTGATTAGACTAGCATTACTCCTCCTGATTATGGTGTCATCAATTAACTTGTATGACTCAAAAGTGAAGCTTGCCAGTCATTTTAAAGCTCTGGATAATGAAACTCAGGAAGTTTGTTCCTACGGCAAATTTCTTCAACCTTTGTTTAAAATAGTATAAAATAGCTTCCTTTAATTGGGGAAATATACTATTGGCAAAAGGCAAGGGCAAAGTGTAACTCTTTAAACATTAGAAAACATGAGTCCATCATATCTGACAAGTTAGAACTGGTTTCTCTGCACATGCAATAGTAGACAAATGGCATCAGTGTAATAATTAAAGCTTAATCCATGTAGTCATAAGCTATTATAAGTAATTGCGACTATTGCAGCCTATGAGTTTTGCTTTTCTTATCTTTCAGAGTGGGTTTTATTTCCCCTCCTTAAAGGAGGGGAAATGCCTCAGTGCTTTTGAAGGGCTAGTAGGACAGCTTGACAGTTATGTAAGCAGCTGTCTGCAGAAATTCATTAAATGTCTGATTGTGCATAGCCATGTCTGACCCTTGGTGTGCTCATGCTGAGCTTTCCCCCTGCCAGCTACCTTCTCGTCTCTGGCTAATATTGTGGATATTCATTTATATGGATGCAGATTTCACTGGTCCTCCTCACAGGAAAGTGTGCTATGATCCCTTTCACTTTGTAGCAGGGGTTCACATTTTTCTATGAAATTCGAAAGGAATTTGGTCTCTAAAATGGTGTGGCTTCACAGAAGAATGAATATGGTCCCATACGCATATTTGCTTCTTGCTACTTTTCTGTTTGAGGCTCTTCCATTTTCTTAGGTGATGTTCTAAGAGATCCAGAAAGGTGGAGCTTTTTAATATCCAACTTTACCTGATTCTGTGTTTGAAAGTTCGGGTGTTTACCTACCTACTACACACACCACTGTGCCAATGAGGGAATTATAAGCAATTCTAACATAAAGGAAAGCCCTAGATTTTTAGTATTGCAAGGGATGTTCAGCAACTCATATATTTGGAACTCGTGACTTCACATCTTGTGCTTATTCTAGTCAATGTTATATCCTTTTATCCATTTCCTGTATTCAGATTTTTCATTTTTCAACAACACAGTTCCATTTAGTTTTCTTCTTTAAATGAAATTTCATCAAGACTTCCAAAACAGATCTCACAGATCATGCATTTCTTAACTCTGCCTATGTGATGATGCCAGTTATAGCCAAGAGAGTCTTAAGAACAACGTAAGGTTCCTTCTGGGTTCTGTTAAGATTGTCAGCAGTTTGTTTTCATGGTTTGTTTTGGGTTTCTTTTTCAAAAAACATCCCCAAGCTTGGTTGTAGCTGAGAGGCTACAGGGCTAAATCGTGCCAAGACTGGAATCACTAGACTTAGTCAGTATCCTAAAGATATTCTACAATTGAAAGTTTTTGGGAAACATTTTCTGAGACAAGGTATGGTGGCACCAAAAGGGTTGTTCTAAAGTTGCAGAAAGCTCCCTGGCTGTGCTTTCTGCTTCTTCTGCCCTTGTAGCTGCACTGATAATTCTGTTTATTGCTTCAACTGAATATTGTGTCATGCATTTTATTGGTCAGTAATTCTGGTCTTGACCATCCCATGCTTCCCACAAAAGAGCAGACACTCTCAGCTGAGTAGGCATTTTAGCCAAAGGAAGAATACACCACTTTTGAGAGTAGCTGTCTTCTGGACATGTAGCCCCCAATTTAGGTAATTGGTTAAGCATGCACTTTGAGTGCTTTCTGAGTGTTAATAGCTTCAGTGGAGGTAACGTTTTGTTTAACATAGAGCGTGTGCCTGCATGTGTGCTGAATCAGATCCAGCTGAATCCCTGTAAATGATCAGGGATTAGAACTGAGATTCTCCAATTCTCTTGTTTGGACTGTGTCTGCCAGCTATGAGCCAGGTTGAGTAATCATAGCATTGCCAGCCTCGAAAAGGTCATAAATCGAGAGTTAGGCCCTGCTGAATCACAAGACTTAAGGAAGTATCAGCATCTCTTTTTAACCATTTGTTTTCATAGCCCTTTGGCTACCCATAGTTTTAAGCCCTTCTGTAAAGCAAGAAGTACACCTATAAATTTGAAGGTGTTCCCATAAATCCTTGAAGCTTCAATCCTTCCAAGTTTTTTTTTTTCAATTCTTTCTCTTGATCTGAGTATAATCTTTGCCTCTCACACACACAGAGCCTATGTCTTTGTTTACTTTGGTCACCCAGAGAGAGGACACCAGATCAGTTGATGGCTTTGGAGAGGAAAGAGAATTCTGGTATCCTGGAGTATTCTCATCTGTGCAGGAAACCTTTATTATTCCACCAGTTAAAACAACTTTTACTGTAATTTTGTGTCTGCTTTGGCTGGTACATATCTAGAATTTTAAATCTGTAATGTTTGTGAGCTTATCTAATAAGAAATATGTCAAGAATCAACATTGGTTGTTTTATTGCCTGGGAAATTCAGGCAAAAGGCTTCCATATTTGCAGTGGTGTAGCAGGAAGTATGCAGGAGAAGTCAAGGGAAAAACCATCAGCTTGGCCCTTTGAGCTGGGGTGAACTGGAGGACATCCAAGCCCAGAGCCAAGCAGACCCGTCAGCCTGGTCTGTGTCCAGTGAGGACACTTTACCCTGATGGTGTGGAAGGCTGTGGGTGTGTGTATGGATTGCTGTATGTGTATGTTAATTTAAATTTACAAACTCATTAATTCAAGTGATCACTTCCCTTCTTCTACACCATTTATTCCTCTCTGCTTTTAAGCTGATTTGTGCTCCTTAATTACTCTTGTACTTTTGGCAGCTGAGGTGCCTTTTGTGCAGGGAAACCTGATTCTGTTTTCTATCTAATCTATAACTTGGTTTGCATTTTTTTAATATTATGAAGAGATTTTCTGCAGTGACCTATTCTCACCTCCTCCCAGCAGCATTCTATATCTTTGAAATTTTCTAGCAATATCTGTTTTATTTAATCTAGAAAAAATGTGTCCAGTAGGTTTGTCCTCCCTTTCTACTTGGCTGCAACAGGAGATGTATATTTTGTACCGTTGTCATAAATTGTGATTCATTTATTGATAATTTCTACTTAAAACCTCTGTGCTCTGCATACGTGCTCACAAACACACTCACTTATTTCTCACCGGGAAGTGTAAAATGCATTTCTGAAAGCCAGAGCAGAAGTATTTGTGGACTCTGCCCAAAGGTAGGCAGCGGGTAGCTCGTTTCCCGCCCAAAATCCCAAGGTTTGCTCTGCATTCCAGTGCTGTGCCGTGTATTTGTCGTCGGAGCGCAGACACATGTTCAGTCTAGCAGCTCCTCTTTCAGCCAGTGTTTGAGCAGCGGTTAAAAGAAGATGCACTCATGTGGAAAATCCTGGCAGCAGGCACCCTGGATTGTGTTACAGCAGCTGTCCTCAATGGGAAGGCATTGATGTTTACAGTGTGTGTTTTTCCATGGAATTTTGTTTGTCTCCCGTATATATACAACACAGGCTATTCTTCTCTGTGATGTGTTTTTCAGTGCTTTATACACAGTGGTAATATTTATATATTAAAGGGGAATGCAGATGTAAGGCAGACATGGGCTTGAAAACATTCACAATTAAAACTGATACGTAGTAACTTAGATTAATCAGCATCTTTGAAACAGAGAAAAAAGGGGGGCAGTAAAAAGCCTTGCTGATGCATCTTCCTTCAGCATAATATTGAAAAATCTTGGTAAGAACAGTAAATGCTTTTTAAAAAAACCTATTTGTCAGCTAATTAATTAGTAAATTCTTTTTAATTGATAAAGAGTTTTTTTTCTTTTTTTTTGCATGGAACCTCAAGGTGCTGGTGTAATCAGAACTGCAAATGGTTTAACTGACAGTAACAATGTTGGATGTCTAGATACAGGATGAAAAACCCTCTCTGCATTCTTTTTCCAAAAATATAAATGTAATGCGGTATCACTTTTTCATAGATATTTTTAATGGAGTTGTCATTTCAGCACCTAGGCCATAACTGGCACAAGTATAAGATGATGTCACTTGTGCCTCTGTCATTTATTTTTAGGGGAGGAAATATTTTCTGGCTCTTTTTCACTTATTGAGGTCATGGAATCCTTAAGGTTGGAAAAGATTTCCAAGATCGTTAAGTCCAACCTTAGACCAATTATTACCATGCCAACTAAACCATAGCACTAAGTGCCATGTCCAGTCATTTCTTGAACACTTCCAGGGATAGTGACTCCACCACTTCCCTGGGCAGCCCATTGCAGTGCTTAACCACGCTTTCAGTGAAGAATTTCTTCCTGATGTCTGACCTGAACCTCCCCTGGCACAGCTTTGAGGCCATGTCCTCTTGCCCAATCACCTGGTACCTGGGAGAAGAGGCCAACACCCACCTGGTTGCACCCTCCTTCCAGTCAGTTGTAGAAAGTGATGAGGTCCTGCCTGAGCCTCCTTTTCTCCAGGCTAAACATCCCCAGCTCCCTCAGCCAATTCTCAGAGGACATTTTCTAGACCCTTCTCCAGCTCTGTTGCCCTTCTCTGGACTCGCTCCAGCCCCTCAATGTCTTTCCTGCAGTGAGGGGCCCAAAACTGCACACAGGATTCGAAGTATGGCCTCACCAGTGCCAAGTACAGAAGGACAATCCCAGCCCTGCTCCTGCTGGCCACACTATTCCTGATCCAGGCCAGGATGCTCTTGGCCTTCTTAGATGTGGGCACAGCTGGCTCATGTTCAGCTGCTGTCACCAGCACCCCCAGGTCCTTTTTCACGGGGCAGCTTCCCAGCCACTCTGCCCCAGCCTGTGGCACTGCCTGGGGTTGTTGTGGCCCACGGGCAGGCCC
The DNA here is from genome assembly GCA_013399875.1 of Gymnorhina tibicen. NCBI lineage: Eukaryota > Metazoa > Chordata > Aves > Passeriformes > Artamidae > Gymnorhina > Gymnorhina tibicen. Next base: position 901,920 of record VXAZ01008299.1, on the reverse strand, counting down.
CGGCACTTGGCCTTGTCGAACCTCCCGCCATCGGCCTCAGCCCATGGATCCGGCCTGTCCAGATCCCTCTGCAGAGCCTTCCTGCCCTCCAGCAGATCAACACTCCCACCCAACCTGGTGTGTCTGCACACTGACTGAGGTGCCCTTGAGCCCTCATCCAGATCTCTGATAAAGAGATTAAACAGGACTGGCCCCAGCACTGAGCCCTGGGGAACACCTCTGGTGACCGTCTCCCAACCAGAACTCCTATTTCCCACCACTCTCTGGGCCTGGCCATTCAGCCAGTTTTTAACTCAGCAAATACTGCACCTGTCCAAGCCGTGGGCTCCTGGCTTCTCCAGGAGAATGCCATGGGAGACGCACCAAAAGCTTTGCTGAAGTCCAGGTAGGCAAGAACGGCAGTGGGCCTTGCGTTGTTTTCCGAAGCCATAGTTCAGCAAAATGCTTTAATGTGCTTTTGATGTGTTAGGCAGCTGTTGGCTTGCATAGGATTTAAGCACTACCTTAATTGGGATTTAGAGTATCAAATGATTTGTAGTTTATGGATAAGAAAACACTATTTTTTCCCCTGGGCTCATACCCATAACAAGTTGGATATGAATTAAGTCCAAAGCCACTTCCACATCTGTTTGACACCCTTGGATCATTCCAAGGCCCGTCTGTGCTAACAGCCCCATTGTGCAATGCAATGGGTTGTGTGAAAGGAAAGGCACCTCAAGACAATCAGACCTTAACCTTTCTGGATACTTCGTAATAAAAAGGAGCTGCAGAATGCCTGTATAAAATGGAATAAGCATCACGAACACCATGTGTTCTATCTGAATATGTTTCTCTAAGCTCAAGAAACATCAGCCTCTGGGTTGGATCTCTTGCTGTTTTGCTGTTGTAATAGGATGTAGATAGAAATCTGAAGTCAAGTACTCTAGTTGCTCTTTGGCAATAGATGCTCTGAAAAAATTGCACCACAGTATTTTAAGTACCTTGTGGATAACCATGTTCAGTACTAGATGTACAATTGTCTTAGGTTTACAGAAAGAAATAGTGTCTTTGTGTACAGGTCAGTCAGCCTCCAGAGTCTTCCCAGAGACAAAATCACACCCAGAATCTTGCAGTCTGGCATAATTAATGAACAACATAAAAAGATCCCACGCAAATGAAACACAGATTTTGTGACATAGTCTGCTTTGGCTTTTTATAAGAAGTCAATATTCAGTACTGGGACTTCAGTCCAGATGCTGAGGTGGTGCATATGAACACGTTGCTGTGTTACACAGTGCAGTGGTCTCAACCTGTACTGCAAGGAGCTTGAGTTTCAATCATTTCCTAGCTTTCTGCTGTAAAAAAAAAAAAGCCCCAAATTTTAGTTGAACAAAAACTGTATTTTCAAGTAAAAGACATTTTCAAGTAAACGCCATTTCAAACCTTCAGATCTATTCCAAATCTTTATCAAAGACATATATTGTCAGCAGGAGGCTCTTACTGCACTGTGGCTGTAACAAAGCCCAAAAAAGTGGAAGGTGTACAGGGCTGCAGTTCAGACAGTCTTCCTTAGGCATAAAAAATAATTTATTTTTACTAGTACCTCACACAGTCAAGCAGTCATAGTTAGTTTCAGCCAAGTCTTCCTTCTCTTTGATCTCTGTGCTGCCTGCTATTATAAGATACTGAATTATCACCACCTCCCTCAGGCTGTCTCAGAAGTTTACAGATGCAAACTTTCAAATCAGTTTACGTTCAGCTGGTTTCCCCTTACTCCCTAACATGGCAAACCTGCCAAAGCAGAGTTCACAAAAAAGAAAAACAGTAGTGCAAAACACTTAATATATAATCACCCATTTCTTTTTAAAATCTTTCCCAAAGGAATATCATTTGCCCTCTAATATTGAGCTATGATGAAAGCAAAGTCCCGTGCAACTTGCATTTATGGTAGGGCATTTATATATAGGCACTGCTAACAGTGATGATTGTTTCTAAAGTATTCAAGGTAATTAATTTGTGTGTTTATGTTTTTGTTTGTGTGCCTGTGTGGCTGTACCTTGTGCCATCAGCTTTGGCTGAAGCACTAGCTCAGCAACAGGAATATTGTGTGGAAAATCAGACCTATGTGGATATGTGGGATTGCATCTTGCCATTTTCACCAACTTGCTTCCTTTTTTTCTTTTCTTTCACTAGAATTATTAAAGATGTAACCACAGAGCCTCTTTTACAAAGTGCAGATCCATACTGCTGTCAGTTTTCATTGCATTTCTCATATGTGTTGTGGCCTTGAAAGCAGTTTGACTATAAATAACGCAACTCCAGTTAGGGAGTTTGGTTAAAAAAAAGAAGTAAGAATCTGTTAATTTTATTTTCAGAGAGAAAAGTTGCTGCCTTTTCCATTCCTTACTCTGGGATTTGAAACAAACTAAAGTAATAGCTTGAAAGCTTTTTAATTTCCCAAATGTGTCTTTCATTACCAAGGACACTTCTAAATTCTATTGCTAGACCATCTAATCTTCAAGGTTCTGTGAATGTAGGCAACTCTGAGGGAAGCTGCATAATTCAGTGGTGAAGTCATGCCTCATTCACTGGCCATTATTTATTATACAATAATTTCTGTAGTTCCTAAAGATGATAATCCTAGCGATAAGCATTGATGGGAAGTTAGCAATCTTGGACCAGGAAATGAGATGCTCAGCATTACATGCTAGAGTAAAATCTGGTAGAAGTTCCATTGAGAAATACTGTATTTAACACAGACTGTCTTTTTTTAAAATGGCCCTAATGAGCTTTTAAAGTTGGTTTGTTTTTTTTTACCAATTCATTCCAAAAAAATGTGTAAAAAATTATAATTAATTTTTGTGTCTTCACTATTAGCGGGTATGTTTTTTGACAGTCTTTTCTTTATTCCTCCCTGCTCTTCTCAACTTTTCTTATTTTGGTTCATTAATGTTATTTTACTAAAAGATGCTTAGGAATTTCTGAGTGCGTGGTGCACGTGGCTGATACAGGCTTCCCACACTCAGCTTTTCTGTATCTCGGTAGTGTAACCTGTGTATTCCTGTCCTTCAACTCTTCTTAGCTGGCAGTCTGTGGCTCCAAGTAGTGACAACCTGTATTGTGTCCTCGAGAAGATGACAAATGGCAGCTGGAGACTGGTTTGGGAACAACTGCATTTATTTTCATTCGAAACATAATCTGTGCCTCCTCCCCCTCTCTTCCCGCCCGCCCCGTGTTTTGAATAGAGCACTCAGGGAAGGGAAGGAGAAAAGAAAAGTTTGGCTGACACTTGTTTGCCTTGGGTTTAGTTCAGCAGCATCTGTGGCCTCAGCAGAGCGGGCAGCCCTGGGAGTTGGTAGCTCGGTGCTGCGAAGCAGTGAGGTGTGTTTTGTGTGCTGCAGTGCAGGCAACATTGAAATCCGTATTCAGTGGTAGCGTTCCTTTGTTGTGAGAGAGGAGGTGGGTAGTTCCTGGCTTCATGGAAGTCAGTGGGGGTTTTGCCAGAAATTTGAGCAGGCCTTAGATTTTATGCAGAGTTTTTAGCGTTGTTTTGTTTCCAGGATTTGTCCCGAGCTGTATCCCTATGTGCCAGCACTGTCTTTAGTCACTGCTTTGCTCCATGTGTGATGGCATAGTCAGAACCTGGTGCTTAAGTGTAAATGCTGCTAATCTAAACAGGATCTGTGCGCTTGGGATTATGTTTTTTAAACTGGCCTGAAAGCAGTGCACTGTGAATTCCTTCAGTACCAAAGCTGGAATTGAAATGGAACGTGCCAGAAAATAACCCAACAGCTGTCACTAGACAATAAATGGTGCTGAAGGAAGCGAGGGGCTGATTAGTGGGGTAGAAGTGCAGGTAAACATAATGGATGTTCTTAGAAACCAGCCTGCAGAAAGCTGGTTATAAAGATACAGACCAAAATAAAAAGCTTCATATACTCTCCTTAGGAACATGAGAAGCATCTGACACATCCAGTTTTCTGAGTCAGGACTTGGCATGGTGTAATTCCAGGCAAGGCAGGCACATGCTTTGGAGTGCATAGAAGCCTCAGAACAGGGCAGGTCAAAGATATGTCTCTCTTCAACAGAGCATCAATAAAGTAAGCACTTCATGCTAAATTAGGAACATACATGATCTAAGTACAGGTTTTATTCTTAGTAACTCTTCCAGTACCAGTTTGCCACAACTTACTTAAAATTTACAGCAATTATAGTTTAATTTGTTCTCATTAGACTTAAGTGGTATTCTAAGGTAACAATGGTTTTAAATTTGTATGTTAAAAAAAAAAAAGCTCTTGATAGGAGATATTTGGTAAATTACACATGCCAGCTAAACATGAAGTTACATGAAAAGTTTGCAATGCAGTACTGACCATGCACACTGTTCATTCCAGCCGCTAAGCAGTGCAGAGCTTTCTAGCAATTGAAAATGAAGATGTAAAATTAAACTCAAATTGAAGAAATTTAATATAACCATTCATTTGAAATGTGCAAAAAATAATCAGGATAATGATGAAAAGGAGCTTTTTTTTTTTAACCTTATAGTTAAAATCCTAATTTAGCAAGTAGAAAGTAAGCTTTTAAACAAAATTTGATTGAAATTTTCCTTAAAAAATATAAAATGAAAGTCTCAGGATAGGAAATTGTGAATGATGCCCTTGTTTAATTTTAAGGAGAATTCCCATTTTTACTATCCTGTTACATTCTTCTACTGGAAAACTTGTAGAGATTATCAAAGTACATTAAACCCTGAGAAAGAGCTGACAGCAAAGCCAAAAACTCTCCTGGACTACTTTACTTTGCATTTTGATGAACAATGGTGTTTACAATTTGTTTTGTAGCAGAATTGTATATTGTGGCCTCAGGCAGTACCTGAACTGTTTTACTGCTTCTCTCTCTTTCCTCTGACTATGAAAGAATTGTTGAGTCACCTGTGCCTGCTCCAGTGCTTGAGCTTTTTCAGCACATGCAAGAGCTTTTCAAAACAGCATCCTCAAGTAGGAGTGGATTTTATTTTGAAAATCTTATTTCCATGAAAATATTTTCTCTGTGACGCATTTACATACTTTTTGCTAATATTTACCATCATCATTCTTTCTGGGTTAATTTCTGAAGTGGTATGTACATTTTGTAGGGTATACAGGTGTATGTTTAAGGTTAAGCACATTAAAAATCATATCCCTACTGAGCAAACAACTTATGCATCTCCTTAAATCTAATTAAAGTTAACGGGATTGTTGACATGCTTAGAATTAAGCACATTCTTGAATATTTTTCTGAACTGAGACTACTGCTTTGACCTAGTATTTTAGTCAATTCTGGAAGCAGAATGGAATAATTTGCTGCTGTAAATGTCTCATAACTGTGGTTAACTCTTCTCCATGAAGGAGACAGTGTGATGTACAGTGTGTTTAGCTGAGATTAAGAACGCTTTTGTTGAAAAGGAGAAACCAAGTTTGCTGGGTTTTGTCTTTTTTGTTGTTTTGAAAAAATAAAAAATCAGGTTTAATTCAAATGCTGCCTTTAAATCAACCAAAAACCATCTGTGATGCTTACAAAATAATTAACTTCTGCAAGTTATTCTGAACTAGAGCTCTGCTAGTTCACAGTCTGAGCAGTTCAGAACTGGTGCACTGACCGTTGAATTGAAGACAAGCAAATCAAAGCCGCTTTTCCTGTCACACATACTTGTGTTAATCCTACTACAAGAGACCAAGCAGAGACGCAGTAGGTGTTCAGAATTGCTGAAAAGTTCAAAGTGTGCGTTCCCGGTAGGATGCAGTGACTCCAGGGCGCACTGGCTTTCAAAGGGTGACGTCGCAGCCTCGCAGAAAGGCTCTGCTCCTTTCGAGCTGCTTAAAAGGTACTCTTATGTCTGGTAGGGAAAAGGCTGTGGAAAGCTGAAAGGGAACGACTAACAGCCAGTGTGGCTACTGTGGCTCCTGAATACTTTATTTTAACATATTCCACTGCAATCACTTTATGAACTATTCACACTTAACAGAAATCAGAGCAGGAAGAAAACCCTTTAGATCATCTTGGCTGATACTCTTGCCAGTGCAGGATTGTATCCTACTGTATTTTCCTCTGGTGTCCATTTTTATCTGACTCGAGTGATAATGCTTTCCCTAAGAGACTGTTTCAGTCTGGTATATTTCACTGTTAGGAAATTTTCTGATGCTCTGTAAACTAAATTTAACTTTGTTTAAATTCAAACCATTACTGTGAGACAAATCTCTAGGAACTTAAGCTAGGTAATTGCCATTGCTGTCCTTGGCAGTTTATATGATTCAGGTACCTGTAAGTCTTATAATTATGCTATGAAAGAAACAGTATTACTGCATACGTGTTTTTCACAAAAAAAACCCAAACCACACAACAGAAAACAAACACACCACCCCCACCCCCCCACCACCAACCAAAAAAATCCCCCAAACCAATTGATTGTTCATCAACCTGGAGTTTTTCCATTGTAACTGTGTAAAAGTTTGCGGTGAAATTCAACCCTGTGTTTATAACAACTTCTGGCTCAGCTATGTAGCCTATGCTGTTTATTTATTTTAAAGGTAATGGTGTACACTGGAGTACAGGAGAGACATGAAGCTGCAGGCAGGAGTGGTTTGGTTTGTGGTGGTTTTGTTCTTTTGGGTTTTTTTGAATCATGCATTGGACTGCTATTAACTCAGTGGGAATCCAGCAGATACCCTCAAACCATCAGCTGCGCCACCTCGGTGAGTCCAGGACACAGGGACAAAGAGACCCAAGTGCAGTAACCAAACTGTGTTAGGTTTAACCCCCAGCTGTAGCAGAATGCAACATGGGAAATGATTCTGTGGACTCTGATAGATCTCTGACACAGATCTAAAGTAACAGAGACAGGAACAGGATTCACAGTGCTTGCCCCCATGAATGCCTCTTGCCTGTGCAAATTGCATGGATGTATGGCTGGCCCTGGCCTGGCAGCTCAGCCTTTGGAGGTACCCTTTTGCACTGTGTGGCATGACTGTGCTTAGATAAAGATGTCTGCAGTCGTATTTCGTAGCTGCTTTTTAGGATAACTCCTTTAAAACACTCTTGAAACCACAGCTCTGGCTTCCTTGGGCTATGCTTGGTCTTTTTAAAATACACACCTCTGTGCTTCTTTGGTAGAGAAGGAGTTAGGAAGAGATAATCCTGGAGTTGTAAGAGAGAATGAGGGGCTGATAAGAGCCCTGGAGTTGGAAGGCCGATGTGATAATGTGTCCCTGCTGCCTCTCCTCCAATTACTGGCTGAAATGGCTCATCTTAATTAGAAACTTCCTGGCAGCTGTGGATAATCTTCAAGGTTGTAGTGCCTCATTTTTATTACCTTTGTCTCTCTAGTCTGCTATTAACGATGTGTCTCATTACAAAACGAAAAGTTTTGTCTTCCAAAGTTAGACTCGTAAAAAGTGTTACACTCCATATTCTGAAATGTCTTTGGCTGAACCTTTTCCTTTCCTTTTTTTGCTGTGTTTATCTAGTACATCTTGTGGAGTCGTTGTGCTTGATTTAGATAGTTGACTTTACAAGAGCTCATTTATACCCATTTATGCTTTGCGTACATTATCTTTACATGGAAAAAGGTCAGAAAGCTTCTTGCAGCTGCTGTGTAAATAGAACATTGCAGAATTGCTGGAATGTGCTCCATCTGAGATGCCAGAGCTGATAGAGATGCCCTGTTGCTTCTTTGGGAAGATAAAGGTTGAATCAGCGTTGCAATTAAACACGGTGAATGGACTGTGGATCTTGTCTTTTCAAGGTAGCATTTGTTAACACGAGTCTCTGAAAGCACTGCTGGAGTTAAGCATCTGTAAGTACTTTTATTATAAACCCTTATTTTTATAGCCTTATAGCTTGACCATAGAAATTTGCCCTTGGCAAGAATTTGGCACACAGGCTGCTGTCACCACAGGTGTCAAAGTTATATGTTTATTATCTTCTGTTTCTTAAATCTTATTCATTTTAATTAGAGATGGGCTTGTGTTGCAGAATTTGGATCCAAATCTTAAACTCTCCTTTCCCAGGCTGAGAGGATGTATAGAGCTGACACTTATTTTTGGGCTTGTCTTTTGTTCAAATTCAGCTGGCAACAGTTAGGCAATGAGTTAATGTTACTTTTCTATTTTCTTTCAAAGAACAAGCTTTTTATTGTCAGTGTCGTTTCTTCCATTTAGAATTATGTCTTCAGAAATGCTTGATTTCTTTTTTAGTATTGAATTTGCAAAAAATCAAATGGCTTCTAGCTTTTGTTTTGTTTGGAAGAGAACAAAAAGCTGGAAGACTATGTTGCAACTTTGATTTGACTTCCTGGGAAAACACTAGTCTGTACAGTTCATATTAATAGCTCTGTAACTCCTGGGTCTGGGTAATGACTTTTAGCTCTGGCTATCTCTGGAAGTGAGGTCAGGCTTTTCAGGAGGATTGCAGAGCTGTGGTTTGTCTGTGCAGGAAGACACAAAGGGCCAGAGCTCAGTTACAGTAGAAACTGGCCAGTGCTGTTTCAGATAAGAAAGACCTTTTGAAGTACATTAATAGCAAAATGAGGTCTAAAGAAAACACTGGACTAATCCTTGTTGAAGATGGTCACCTGCCTAATAGGGATGAAGAAAAAGCAGAGGCGTTCAATGTGTATTTTGCCTCAGTTTTTGGTGATACTGATAGACCTTGGTCTGCCTGATCCCCAGAGCCGGAGGCCCATGAGTGCTGGGACAGTGGCTTCCATTTGTGGACACTGAAAGTGTGAGGGACCACCTGTATCAGCTGAATGTTCACAAGTCCATGGGGGCTGTTGGGATTCATCCCTGAGTACAGAAGGATCCCACTGATGTTACAGCAGGAGCCCTCTCCATCAGCTACCAAAGGCCTTGGGAGCCCAGGGAGGTCTCTGCCAGGTCTCTGTTATTCCTATTTACCAGGAGGCTGGGAGGAAAGACCCAGGAGCGTGTGACAAAGAGCTCCTTGCATTTGGAGCAGCTGACTAGTCATTCCTTGATATCCAATTGCTAGATACTTTGTTTTGCCTTTATTGTTTTAAAAATACAAAGTACTTCAGAAAATATAAAAGGGATACTTTTTTGGTATAAATATATTTTTTATATATTTGAAATTTAAAAAACACAGTGAATCATCAATTGCATCATTACTTTTCCTAACTTGTTTTGCAGCAAATCAGCTGCTGAAAAAGTGTCTTGTTTTTATCTTAGTACTTTAAACTACTGGAATAGTCAAACCTCTGTTTAAACAATGGCAAATAGTCTGTATATTGCAGTACTTCACCTGCTGCTTCCATCAAGGTTCATTGTTTGCTTGCCTTGCCCATAATCTCGAGTTCAGCAATGCTCACTGCTCATCAAGGCATTCGTTATCCTCTTGTCCTTCCTTCCCTGTGCATTGACCACGATGGTTTAGTATTAGAAGATTTTAATTGCAGTTCATACCAGAGGGGTTTCTTTTGCCCACTAAGCAATTCTAAAAATGCTTTATCCATGGAATATGTCAATGCTGTTCTTATCCAGGATGCTGAAACCAGTGGTTTAAATCCTGGCATAAATCAGCAGTGTGCTTATTCACTACCCTCACACTGACTTCTGATCCCATGCCTTTCCAGTGATGCATTCATACATCTTCATTTTATAGAATTTTCACTCTGTGCACTGAGTCTCCATCCTTATTCCAGATTACTTTGGAACTGGAGATAGTTTAAAGAACTGAATTCTCACTTAGATAATCCTGGTGATGAAATCTGTGTTTGTTCTCTTGTTCCTGCCTTTGTTTCCTGTCAGCGTAAATACTGTTAGGATTTTGTACAAAACAAAGGCAGATAAAAATTACTAATATTCCATGTATTAATTAGGCCTTACATCTTTAATTACTGTATAATTGCTTAATTGCTGTATAAAGGACAGTCTTTCACAAATGTGCAGTCCTCTTTTTAGGTCATGGCAGTTGGTTTCTGTGGTTATGTGACTGGGATTGTGGTGGTTTAGGCCAAATTCAGGGAAACGTCCAAAAGGAACGTCTCCTCAAAGGAAGGCAGGTTAAAAACCACCCCTCCCCCCAACTGGGTTCGGGAATAAACAAATTTTCCTCAGAGGAAAGTGAAGGAGAAAATAAAACTATTTATTTAACAAACACACAGGAAAACAATACTAATAATGCTAAATAATAAAATCTCTCGCTCTGGAGAGAAGACCTGAAAGATTTTAGAGTCCTTCTGTGGGTGTGGTCTCTCTCCTCCTCCTCGGAGCTGGGTCAGCGGGGGGGCCCCCCCTCCAGGCCGGTGGAAGGTCCCCCGGTGAGGTTCTGATGTTCTGGTGTTCTGAACAAATCCAGAAGAGAAGAAGGGAAAAAAACCAAAGTCCCAAGAGGAAAAAAACTCAACTCTCCGTCCCTCTCTGAAGAAACAGAGCCGAAGAAACTGACCGAAAAGCCAGAAGAAAAAAAAAGTGCTTCCTCTGCCCGCCGCAGAAGTAGCTAATCTCTGTGTCCTTGAAGCACAAACTGTTTTGAAAAGTTCGCTCAGTTTTTTTTCTCTGTCTCTTGCATCCAGTTTTAAAGGCATAGAAAGGCTCAGGAATCATGTCTGGGCATAGAGCAGTGGTAGGGGATACAACAGCATACAGTCACCCCAAGACAGGGATGTTGTACAATAATGTGTTTTGGTGTGGCCAAGCATTTCAGAGTAGAGAAATCTGAAGAAATTAAGAGATTGCTTTCCCACCATGATTCATGTTAAATAAGAAAAGATTACAAGCGCATACAGAGCCAAGCATCTCCTAAATATTTTGGGCTTGTGTTATCATTTTTTTTTGCTGAAGGGGGTTAGATGAATTTTGCATAATGAAGCAATCACTTTGATATGAGTGGTTACTCAAAGTCACATTCCAAACCTGTTTACTCATGCATAGTACAAGCACAGGGTTCCTTCTGTTGAGCATTCTCTTCAATGCATACTCAGTCCAGTGGTACAAAAAAATGAATCTGACCCTTTGTGTATGGGCACAGATCAGCAGAACCAGTTATACTGTGCTTGCAACACCCACTTAAAATGATCAGTTGTGAAATGTGTCATTTTTGGGACATAAAGTAGACGAAATCCGGTAATGTATTATTATTATTATAGGTCTTGCTTCAACAACACAATCAAGATGGGTAATGATATTTTGTTTGTGCAGTGCTGTACTCATGTCTATAGTTAATATGTATTTTCATGAACACTGCAAGCAGCTTTCCTGCAGGGGCTATAAGTCATGTTGTTTCCATGACTTTTGGAAGTCATGGAAGTCATGGAAGACTTTTGGAAGTCATGGAAGTCATGGAAGTTTTTGGAAACAACAAGTCATGTTGTTTCCATGATGTTTTGGGTGTCAACAGCCAAGAAATAAAAAACCCCTCTTGTTTCTTCACTGGTTTGAGTTTGTGCATGTCTCCATTGACCCACTAGGCGTGTTTGAGTGGTTACAGAAGGGAACAAGAATACCTCAAACACTGATCAATGGGCAAGTGGTGGTGTTTGGCAAAAGACTGAAAAAGGCTTGCTAAGAGTTAAGTTGGCTCCTGAGTTACAGGGATGTGCTCTGTCAACTTCTCCATTTCAGGTGCTCTGCTTGAGTTAGTAAGTACCTGATTTCAGCTGGTGGTGAAGTGAGCTTCTACCTAGTGGCTTTTCTGGTGTACTGCTACTGTTTTGCACACAGATCAAGCTTATCCTGGTGTAAGAGGCATAATTCTCTTGCAATCAATAGCTGAGTAAATTTAGGTAAAGGTCTGGGTCACGCTTTCCCGTCAAACCAGCACCTTCTGCTACGGTAATTGTGCACTTTCATAGGGCTGTAATGCAATTCCCTTTGTATGTCTAAATACAGAGTTTAAAAAATGAATAACCCCATCAGGTGTAGAAAAACAAGTAACTAAAAGAAGAAACTGCTAACTTAGAAAAAGTGTGAACGTGATTCGATTATTTCACGTGTTACTGTCACATGGAGTAATTGGAGCATTCTTGGAAGAGGAGATTAGGCAAGAGCAAACAGTTCCAGTGCTCAGCAAGAAGAGCTATCCTTATGACAAATTAAATGAAGAGCTTTGCCCAGTTTAGTAACAAATGCTAGTTTTGACACGTCCACGATATCACCATGCTGCATAAAGTGTCTATATATTTGAACTCGATAGGTTTCTATAATAGTGACAGTTGAGTCAAACTGTGTAAACTAAATACTGCAACCAATGTCCATGTGATCACAGATAACTGGTCTTGAATAACGTAGCAGTGGGTTAACGCTGAGTTGTTTTGTGTTACTGTTCTTGTCTTTTTTTTTTTTACCAGAATGCATGTTGCTCTTTTATATATTCCTCGCTACCCTGACTGTAATAACATGTATTTTTATCTCTACTTTCAAAATGCAATGTCAAGTTCATTTGGACTTGTGTACCTTATATGTACATTAGGTATTTCTTAGTTGAGTTCAGTCTTCTGTGCATGAAGAATCAACGTTTTTGCATTTGTAGAGATAGTCCAAAAGCCTAAAATTGCATGTAGAGCTAGCCAAAAAAGAAGCACCTGGAGCTTGGTGCACAAAGTAGTCCAAAACACAAAAACCACTCTACAGTATTTTCTTTATCTGAACAACAGAGACCAGCGTGTAGGTGGTGTTCAGTGTCATAACAGCTAATTGTGCTTGAACCTCACTGGATAGCAAAAGCTTATATTAAAATGCTTTTTTTTTTCCTTTTAAAGACCAATCCTCCTTCTCCCCAAAGCAGGGAAGTAACACAGTTCCTTACTCTGAATGTTGTCTTAAAACAATGTGTACCAAAATATATAATACCAGACTAAATTTTGGTAATCATAATGTTATTAATAAATATTGTTCTAAGAACTTCAGTGTAAAGCATCATCGTTACTAAAACATTACTGCTTTTCTCAGAGCAAGCTGTTTACCAGCTTACTCTCTCTCTTTTTCACCTTGCCTAACACTGAGTGAAAGTTGACTTTAAATATTACAGAGAAAAGCAAAAAGCCGCACTGGAGACTTGCAATTTTGTTTCAAGTGCAACTTCACTGTCAAGGACAGCCTCTTAGGCTGTACTTTTCATGTGAGACCTCTGAAATGCTGACAGAGATGTTTAGTGAGTTCTAAAGCCATTGTGAGCCTGAGTGAGAAGGCTTCATTTTCTAGAAAGGAGAAAAAAAATCTGTATTGCATGTTCAGTATTGCATGTTCAGTATGCCTCCTTCAGACTGTAACTAGATGTGGTCTGTGCTGATGTTACTTTTCAGTCAGCTGATCTTGATGTACAGCCAAAGAGTACAAGCTCATGTTCATTACCAGCTGGGCAGAGGGGATGCACATGAAGCAGTGTTTGCTCCACAGCACAGAGGCATTGACAGTTTCAACACTGCCTTGTTTTACTGTACTTGAATGTGTGGCAAAGATTATTTTATCTGTTGCTTTATTGAGGAGGTTATTTATTACGTGGGGACACAAGTTTGTGATGGTGACTAGCAAAACAGACTTAAATGGAGTGTATTTGGGGTTTGCTGCAAGGTTCCTCCATGCTTTAGTGTCTTTTGCATAGCCCGTGTTCCCCATTTGAGTCAAAACTGCTAAATTATACATAGACATGAAATAGCAATGGTGAACCATTTACCCGTATCCTATCAAGGTGATTTTCCTTCCTCCTCATTGGCACTGGATGTACATTTAAAATCCTGGAAAATAAAAAATGCAGATCTGCTTTTCAGAAGAACAAATTAGATGACACAATTTTCTTCAGATTTTCCCACTGAAAAACCGTAACATTAATTAAAATTTATTTTTATTCTAATAGTCATGAATTTGCATTCAAATAAACAGAAATGACCCTCTGTGCTGCACTTTTCATTTTGCATAAAAGAGATGCCAACTAGACGCTACTGGGAATATTTTTATCCCCAAGGTCTATGTTAATCCCTTCTTGCTAAAAGACACATTTCTGAAATATTTATCATAAACCTGCCATGCTGTTGTCACATTGTTCCTTTTGTGGTGTGAGCAGTTCTGGGACTTCTGCCAGCATTGTTCCTTCCATTCAAATAGGAAATTTGCTACAAAGTGTCTGGTTCTCAGATGAACAACACGATGCTTGTTCATCAACCTGACTTTGTTGATTCATAACCTAAATGTGCGATGCCATGCAAAGCAGGAGTAGCCAATATGTGGCCTGTCAGGTTTACTGACATTATATTTGCAAGTATAATTTTAATTGTATGTGCACATGGAGATGGGGGAAGGGTTGATAATTTTAAACAGAAATTATTTCTTTGAAATACTAACTTTGTGCTGCTTAATAAGTTTTGAAAATAATAAGGGAAAAACTGCACGAGGCTGACGCTTTGATTTATGGCTTTTTTCATCAGAAAGGATTACAGCATTAGTTCTTCTGCTGTCCTTGTTTTAGAGGCTGAACCACTGAGAAATATTTGTACATACTGAGAGAGAGGGTCTTGAATCTCTTGAACCTGCAGTGTGTTCAAAATACATTGGAACACCTCCCTCAGAGGAGCCTCATTCTAGGAAGTTTCATTTATGAAATATTTGTTTCACTTGGTAAGCTAAAAATACTTCAAACACTTCATTTCTGTGCAGCAGTTTTCAGACTTAATTTCTTCCATGCTTTGTAATTTTAATTCTATTTTTTACAATATATTAAAAAATAGTTTGAATATATTACTCATGACTCTGGTTGCATTTAAAATGCAGTTCTATTTTAGCTCTGAGTGTTCTGAGAATAGCAAAAATAATTTGATAACACTATTTCCTTATGAAAGCATTTGAAGTATAAGAAGTGTTTCCATTTCAGGACTGTGGAGTACTGTCTGGTTAAATTAGATGTTGCACTTGAATGCATAATTAATGAACTTCTTGAACCAAACTTTGACAGCTATTCTAAAATTATGCCAAATTTGGGATTATTTCTTAATATGTGCTAGAATCTACCTGCAGCATAGATGATAAACTCTCCTTAAGGAATGTTTGTGTAGCATTTGTATATCAAATTAAATTATTTCAATTCATTGAAGTAGACAAGTCAAAATTATATAAATAAGGTTATTTCTAATAGTGACTGAATCTTATACACATCAACATAAAGTTCAGCACGAGTGATAGAGAAAATTAGGATTCTTTCAACTTTCAGTTCATGGAGCCATTGAAGTTTTTGTGGTCAAGGTGCAGTTGTTATTTTAGAGACCAAGGATACATCTGGATCAGGCCACCATATTCCCTAACATTCATAGCAGGACACAAAACTGTGTGTTGGGAGAGGCAGCCCTTTTGTTTGAGCAGTAGCTACCTGAATGAGGCTCCAAGCCACCACATTTCTACCAAGGCTCTCTCCCACCTTAATCTAGACCTCCTGCCACTGTAGCTCTCCTGTCTTCCTGTGTGTTGTCCTAAATAATCTACAAGCCCCAAAATGTACTCTTTCCTTTCATCTGTCTTACTGCAAATTTAGTTATTCTCTCATTTCTCAGCAAATCATTCTGGCACCTCTGGCCAGCCTCGAATCCCTGGACTTTTCCTGTCTGTCTGCCCCACGCTTCTTATGAAAAAATTGGTTGCTGTTAATGCCACTGCTGTGCTGTCCCCATAGCGCTGATTTGTACAGGATCTCTTAAAAAAATATTTCCCCTTGATTTCTCTGTTTGTCATTAGCTACTGATATGGTAACAGCCTATACATATGGGTCATTTTTTTTGTTGAAAGTGGATGATATAAATAAAAACTATAAAAAGGGCATCAGCACCTGTTGCATGTTTTGATTTCTAAATGAGTATGTATACTGTCAATACTGCAAACATATGCAGGAATCTGAAAGTCGTTTCCTTTACTCCTGTGTCATTGCTGGTGATAAATAAGAAATTATAACCAGGATCTGATATTTATGCAGTGAAAATAAAGTTCCAGACAGCCTACAACAGCATGGCTCTGAGTTATGATAAATAAAACCTATCATGCATTAATTATTACTATAAGCTTTTAACATTTGCTAAGTTATAGAATTGGCAGGTCTTTAACATCACTTTAAGGAATACAGTAGTATTCCTTGGCCCCACTGTAACTCTTCTCTGTGTGTTGCTTTTGGAGTCAGTCTTTTGTTCTTGGTTTGGACCAGCTTTCCTCAAAATTCCTTACTTAGTGGGTATCACCTCCCGGTAATGCTACAGGAAATGCTCGGGTCATGCTTAGGCCATTGCTAAAACTGTGAGCTAGTGTTTTCCAAGAAAAACACTGTAAATTGTATTTTAAAGGGGAAATGTTATTAGACACACAGTTGATTAAATTGGCTTAGCTATGCATCAGCTCTTCAGTCTGAGAGATTCACTTTCCTTCATGTCTTCTGGATAGAGAGAAGCCAGAGCGTTTGACTGATTGCAGTCTTTGTTGGAGTGATGTATTTTCATATCAACAGCGGCGAGGCACACCATCGTGTCTGAGTATGGTGATCCTAATTTTGGCAGGCTTGCTTGCATTTCACTTCAGAGGTTATCTGCTTTCACCAGAAATTGTTAAGTTTGTAATGTGGCTGGAAGCATAACTGCAATCAAAGTTATCTACTGCCATTAGTGTTACTCACAGAGCTGCTTAACTCCCGTGTGTGTTCGCAGAGGTTGAGAATACCCCACTGGATGTACCCACAGCCTGAGTTCAATAACGCTTAAGAATCTTCTTAAATAATGGTAAAGGAGCTGCTGTATTACTGAAATGAAGTGCAAGCTTAAATACTTTTCTGAATGTGCAAGGGTCTGGGAAAGATACGTGATAGGTCAGCTACAGCAGGATGTTACAGGATGCTCGAGTAAAAAGACATTTGTTTCAAGCACGTTCAAGATGTCTTCATGAACTAGGAGCTATGCCTTTGGTAAAACAATAAATAATTTTCAAGAGACAGTAGATGGCATAGAAAACATTGGATATATCTTAAGAACAAAATATAATGTGGTAAGTCTAGTGCTTAAAAATATTTCTCTACTGGAAGAAACTTCTAGATACACAAATCACTTGCTAGTCTCTTAAGTGTTTGTTTCACTTTGTAACTTAGGATAAACTAATTTCCATGTTAGATACTGTGTTTTAGTGTTGACTTTTAAAATTGTTCTATGAATTTAAGTCACTTTTAATGATTCACTTAAGATAGACAGCCTGTCCTCTTCATTATGCAGCCAGCCATATTTCCAGATCAGTAGCACATGTTTTGATCATTGAGTGATTGCATGAAAACATTTGGAGGGTTCCAGGGTCTGACACTCTAGTGGATTCATGTGAAATTAACCAAAATTAAAACACATTTTTCTGACACGCTGCATTATCTGCCTATTCAGAAAGAAAAAATGATCAGAGTAAATACCTAAAGCTAGAATTGTTTAGCCCCTACTCCCCAGCTTCTTTCTAAGCAATTCAGTAGGGGGAGGAAAAAAAAGTCTTATTTCTATCTTTAAATTTGTTGGAGTCGTCATTCTATTTAGAGTCAGACAAGCCTGAGGTCTAAAGTTACATGAATTTGGTCAAAGTGACCCTGAATTCTTGACTGTAAACACCATAAATCTTCCCTGTAATAATTAGTTTCACATTGTAAAGGCCATGCTGTGAAGGGTAATCCCTCATGCAACAAGTTAAGTTTCTAATTTGTTTTCCATAGCACAATGAATTCCAAAAGCTTTCACCATGTTTCTAGCGAGTCATTTATCAGCTTCATAAAAAAGATTAGAAGGGACATCACAGATCATCTGCAGCAGAAACCAAGTTGTGTATTTCCCTATAGCAAGGGTAGGTAGGAGTGCCCTAGGGCTACAGTGTTTAATATGATTTATTTTTTTGCTTTCAGCATTCCCTTTATTTTATAAAATTTTAAACTGAAAAAGCTTTCTGAAAAGTAATCAAAATCTGGAAGCTGAGCCCGGAGATTGAGTTTCTCAAATTTTCATGCAGAGAAATGAAATGGCTTTATTAATATGCCATACATATTTCTGTCTTGAAATATGACTTCACACTCTTGCAAAAGGCTTTCCCAACACAGGGAAACACCAACACCATGACCCAGCTAACACACAAGTACACAAGGTTCTGTCTTTGTTCTATCATGTACCATTTTCAGAAATGCTCTGCTACTGTTTTTCCTAGTCTAGAGTATAGAATTTTGCATATTGATGCTTTATAGAGTAATAAAATATTTAGCATAATTCCTCTCCAAGTAGGTTTTAGTAATTGGTTTGAAAGCCGTAGCATATATCCCTAGAGTAGACATTTGAACTGCAGCTTTTAAACCACTGCTAAACTCAGTAATATTTTCATCTTGATTCCAGTGAGACCCTTTTATAGTTTTTCTCAGGTTCATTTGGGTTTTAGATTTTTTGAGGTGGTGTTGGTGGAATAAACCTTTATTAAAATGTTTTGATTTTTTTAAAGGATGTTGGTTTTGGAGAAAATGTATCAGATACTTTTGACTCAAGTAAGTGTCCCTTTGAACATCATATTACTTCTATAGTGAAGCAAAATTTATTTCAGCCAAATAGCTAAAAGATGTCATCAAAAGACAGCATTAATTATGATGTAGCTTTTTTTAGAACAATTTGGTTAGGTCAAAAAATATCTGCCTGTCACCCTGAGAGTTTAGCTTAGCAAACAACAGCATGTCAAAAATGTTTATAGGACAATCCCGTGAATGCCAGGCAGGCACATAACCACATAGATCATCTCTGCAGTCAATGGTGACTTGTTCTCTTCCAAGTTTCATTCAGGCACAGAGACCATCTCTTAAATATGTGCCTCTGTGCCAGATGCTCTGCTAAAAGAATACGCTGTCCTGATGTAGCTTGTGTTGGGGTTTATTAAACCCATAAAAGAAACAGATTTTTAAGGGTTATGCTTCTCACCTGGTTCCTTCTTTCCCTGCAATTTTCAAAGAAAATGTGCAACTAAAACTGTATCCTAGTGTGTAACTTTGAACTGTCTTGCAGCATGTTAGCTGCTGTCCTCTCATGCTAAGATAGACATAACAAAGCCTCTCCGGGCTTGCTCTTCAAGGACACTCAGACTGTCCTAGGCCCAAAATGTGTAAACCAGCATCTTGAGAAGGGGGGCAAGTTGGGGGGGGCGGTTACCTTATTAGCTAAAGTTTAATTGGCGAATTTGTGCTGATATGCAAATGGACCAAACCCATAACAGGGGGAAGAACTCGTGACCTGTCGTCCATCTTGGGGTCCATTCTCCCCAGGGTGTACCTTGGAAGACCCTTCGAATAAATACCTGCCTTTATTCCCTTACTCTTTGTCTAGTCTCTGTTTTTTTCGGTAGCCACTTCAAGGCACCAATGAAACTGTAAACAGAAAGAAAATAATTAAATGAAAAGAGAAACAGACAAGTAAGACAAGGCAAAATACCTAGAGACAGTATAGCTGAGACATGCTGTGTGGATTTTTGCAAAGATTCTGTGAACAGGCTGCTCTCTAGACCTTCCTGTGATGGCTTTCTAGCTCAAGAGCTTTTTTTTATTGCTCAGGTGACTTGGTTGAGAAAAGAAAATATGTACTGCCTAACAGTTACCTGGTGTCAGTGACTTTTGTTTTCTTACCAGTTGTATTTTCAAAACAGATACAAATCTGTAGAAATGGTGCTGCCTGGTGAGGCACAGTGTTGAGGGAGGTGTTGGGCTCATGAGCTGGAGCTGAAAAGGCAGAGATCTTTGTGATATCCAGAGGCTGTTTTATTTTCTATGGCTGTGTAGGGGCAGGTGGGTGGGCTGGGGTTGGGTGCAAAAGCTCCTTTAAGGCTGAGCATTGATGGTGAGAAGCTGGATGCACATATTTCAGTGCTTTTGAGAATCAGGACTTGATTATGAGGGACAGCTGCTTAACGTTGGTTATCATGAGCACTCAGTGTACACTGAATCCAGAGCACATACCCTCATTCAGTGTTGTAGGCCCCAACACTATCTATGCGTTATCAGTTTTATCTCCATTAATATTGTCACCCCAGCAGGAAGAGTTCTTTCAGAAATAACAAAGTGTATCAAACAAATGCAGACTTAAAATTCAAGATCTTTTAAAGTCTATTTAAGACTCCCCCTAAATTACACTTCCTTACTGCAAGAGTTGAAAAACTACAAGTCCTGCTGACTTCCTCTTGGAGGTCTGTAGTAGATCCCAGGTGGCTCAGTTTGTGCACCCACAATTTAGGGCTATAACCCAAAAATTGTATTGAAATGCTGTGCTCGGTGTTGTGGAGATAAAGAGGAAATTGAGTCTTCTTGGATGAATATATACCCTTGCCTCAAAGGCATATACTCTAATGAATGTAATTAGACTTTCCCTTCTTCTGTAATTCCCTGCCTCATTCAGTAGATAACACTGAA
This sequence comes from Gymnorhina tibicen, assembly GCA_013399875.1. NCBI lineage: Eukaryota > Metazoa > Chordata > Aves > Passeriformes > Artamidae > Gymnorhina > Gymnorhina tibicen. The sequence goes on along the minus strand of VXAZ01008299.1, from coordinate 881,532 downwards.
CAAGTCTGGTGAGTTCATGCATGGTCAAGGATTGTTCATCCCTGCTACAGGGGTTTTGTTGGGTGCAGTAGTAGCAGTGTGACTGCTACTTGTTGAACGCCTAACCCCTGAGATAATATCAGTTAAAATATTCTTCTTAGGTCACAGTAGACAGTGCTGTGCAGTTATTGATCCGTATAGGGACATTCTTTCTAGTGAGATTATTTAGCTTATTGTGAGTACAGGCTCTGCTGAATATCAGACTGTTGCTTTCAGGCTTCTCTAACGTCTCTACATTCTTCATAACAGCATCAGATGGGTTTTTAGCTTAGGCACAGAACTGTTGCTCTCATCCTCTAACACTGACTCGTTATCTCCTGTTCATCCTTGTGTTCCATGAGGGCTGCTCTCAACTCAGGCCTCGTCCTGCACCTTCAGCTTCCCTCCTCAGTAGTGTGAAACTCTAGAGATGTTGTTCTTTAGCATCGGCTTGCCTGTTCTTCCAAAGCTGTGCAATTTGGGGATGGATTGTTTGAAACACTACCTAAATCACTTCAAATCACGCATTCCATGTTGAAAAAGCCCCAACAAAGACAATCCCATTGACTCGGTCTGAGGTCTAGACTTCTCAGTACAAAGTTCTCTTAAGAAACTTGGTCAGGACTTTCGAGGAAAGAACATGTCTTTTCCTCCTGGCAATAATGATAATCCCCTACTGCTCACAGAGCGTCATTTAAATTACTCAGTGGCTTTTGGCTTGCTCATGGATGCCTCTTGATGAAGATTAGCTTCAGCTATAGATTTGGGAATATTTTCACAGGAAAGTTCAATCGTTAGACTAGTCAGCAATTTGTTGTGAACTTCTGAGGGGAGAGCTGTCACAAAAGAAACTGGCTCTTCTTCAAAAAAGCTTTTACACAGTCTGTTTTGATCTATGACTGCCCTAAAAAAAATGAGGGAAAAAAAGATCTGAGATAGTTAAAAAGTCCCTGTTGAGATTTTTTTTTTTTTTTTTAAAGAGATCTTTCATGTTCAGGCAACACTTTGTAATGAAGTACAAGCTAACCTATCTTGGAATTTGCAAACCAACTTTTAAAGCACTTTGATTGACCAAAACTGGAGCATTGTTACATTTTTATTTGAAAATCCTCTTTTGATTCTTTTTCCTCACCCCCCTCAGCCCCTCCCACCTCCCCCTCCGGTCTTCTGGGATGGGAACGATTTCTGAAATCATATATGTTTTCACAGAACAAAAAGATTATCTTTCACTCAGCTCTCGAATCTGTTCGCTAGCTGAGGATCTGCCCCGTGCACTTCCACAAGCCCCTTGAAGTGTGAACCTGATATTCTGTTGAAGTGTGTGTTAGCTGTATCACTTTCAAAGACAGCAGAAATCTGGGGTCACTTTCTGCTGTCCGTGCTCGCACTCAAGTAGTGCCTTGTGCTGCCTACAAAATTTCACAGAAACTATTCATAGAAGAAAGTCTTCTTCAGCATAAATAGACACTGAAATTTTTTAAAATCCTTGCATACAAATGGTACTTACCATGTTTTTGGACATGATATAGAAGTCAATGATACCATGCTGCTTTATTTTAAGGATCTAAAGCTGCAAGAAAGCGCTGTCTTTCTCTACCTGCTCAGCCACATGTGCTTATTTATTTCATGTCATTTCATTAGTTTGGCAAGGTAACATTAGAAAGGTTGACTTTAGATGGAGTTTAACATTATATTGACTTTCAATTCATATTGCAAAAAGGAGCTTACTGTCTTTTGGCTTCAATGGCAAATGTATGTATTCTGACACCTTAGAGAATGTTTTCAAAAAACTTTGGAGTTGCAGTGGATCTGTTTCAGGAGTGCTTTTCCCAAGGGCTGGTCCTTTAGTTAGCAGTCCTCTTTTGAGGAGAGGACAGTGGTAAAGTGGAGTCCTAGCACTGGTACTTCCGTGTATGTTTTATGTGTCACTGTCTCACAAAACCTTGCTAGGCACGTAATTTAAAGAAAGCTGGTGTAACTGAACTTGCTTGGGAAATTCTGTGATTAACTTTTTGCATATTGAGCTGTTTTTATGCAATGACATATTTTGGTTTCTTAAAATCAGCTGCTCTATGATTTGCTAAAATTACACGCAAAGCCTATGTTTATAGTATGACTTAGTTCACCCTATGCTATGAATGTAATATTTTTTTTGGATGTATGGCTGGAAAAATTGAATATGCTGTTGTATGTCAGCTGTTTATAATCAAAGAAATATGTTTAAAGGAGTTGTAGGACTTTTATAAACTATGCATGCAAATTACTTTTGGAATTGCTTTATTATATTCAGTTGTGACTGCCATTGCTTTGGGTAACTATTCAAATCCATTGTTATGAATTAATTACAACCATTATATAGCCTTTTGATACATTTAACTTCACTTACATCAGCTAATCAAAGGTGCATGCATGTTATGCTTCCACAGAACATGACATAATTGATTTTTAATGTTCTGTTTATTTCTCTAGTGTGTATTATTTTCCTAAAAATAGAACACAGACTTTAAAAACTGGAGCTATTTGATTGGACATTAAATACACGTGTGTGCTCTTTGCAGCAAGAACATCTAGTGAAATATTTGAAATAAATTGACAAGGAAGTGAACTTCTGGTCCATGTACTTTAACTCCCTCGGGAGTGTGCTGTTCATTTGTTAATACACACAACGAATCGTTTGTGTGGGAGATGCCAATTCCTGCTGTGTTTCTCTGTTTTTCTTTCATATGCATGCAAACATTCAGTACTTGAGTTCTACAAATTTAACCGCTGTGATCCATGGGAAAATTTGCTGCATTTGCATGCATGAATATGCAGGATTTCTAACAGGAAAAATTCATGTAAAAATATATGTGTGTGTACACCCATATGTACTCACTTAATGTAAATATGTACATTAAAAAGAAAAAAGCCTGCGTGAACGTAACATGCATTTCTTACATACCTGATGCTTATCCCTGATGTGTGTACTCTGTGGCTAAACAGGGATAGAAAACTGGTTGGAAACAGTCTCAAACAGTTGACTTTGCTGCTGCTATTTTTATCCAAACTTCTACCGCATTTTTTGGAGGGGGGCTGTTTTTCTAACAGGGCAGTAATCAGTCCCCTGTGGTTTATACAGTGAACTGAACTGTCCACACCTCTTGCCTGATTTTCAGCCAGAAATAGAAGAGGTGCTTTTAGGTGTTAGGACTTAAACCTAAAGAATATATCAAAAAGATCCACCAGTAGCTGTGTTCTGTTGCTAATAGGTAGGCAAAGCAACCAAAAGCTACGAGGCTTGTAGAGGGAACTGCTAGCAAAAGCACAAATGGGTGTCAGCTAGCCACAAATTAATTGAGGGAGGAAAGGGGGGAAAAATGCAACTACAAGAACGTGAGTTCTGGAGCTGCCTTCCAATGGGAATTTGAGCAGCGGGAACCAGCCTGATACTTGCATAGCTCTTGAAACAGTTGATGGGGGATTCCGTGATGTGGTTGCTAAAATCCTAGAAATGCAGGTGGTCCTTCTTCCTGGAATGTGCCTTATCAGATTCAGGGACACTGTACCCTGTGTATTACCTATGCCTCTCCAAAAGGTTCGGCTGGGAGCAGAAATCAAGATGAGCTTTCCTGTTGGCAGGGTGTAGTGGGATTAGGATTGCTTAGATCAAAGTGGCAAAAATGGGAACAAAAGGATTTAAATGAATAATTTTTGCTCCTTTTAAATGTATGCATCCTCCTTATATAAGGTTTACTGTCCCCTCACAGTATTGCAGGGTTAACTCCAGCCACCACAGCAGAAAGCTACAAGTCTGCTCCCATCCCATTTTGTTCTCTCCTCACCTTCCTTACCTCACAGTTCTTTTTAAAATAGCAATAGTTGCTTTCTTTTTGAATGCAAAATATACCAAAATCCAGAGCCATACCAGGTTCCTGCTGTTAGTCCCATCATATGGTTATTAATCCTGACGCTAAGATTGACATAAAAATGACTGCAGAGTGGCTCCCGGTCTACCATATCAGTATCTTTAAAAATCAAGTAAAGTCTTAGGAAAATGGATAGGTGTGAGTTCTCCAATTGAAGGTTTTATATCAGAGTATTATTTGAAAGACATCAAAACTCACTTTTTAAAAGATAATTTCAACATATTTTAGTGCATTTAGAATTTTCTATTCTGTATCACTTTGTGGTGAGTTTTTTCCCAGTTAACCTTTATTTGTTTACATTCTTACTCCAGTTTTGCTATCAGTTTGTGAAAATGTGACATTTCTTTGTCCTTAGATCCTTATCCTAATTATCTATCTACTTTTTCAGCTCTACAACCAGTTTGCATGATGTATATAACGAAGTTGGTCAGCTGAAACCATAAAAAGGAAAAAGAACAATATCTGAAAGCAAAATATATTTCCCTTCGGCAGTCCCCCAGTGAACACTGGTGTACCACCCAGGCTTCAAGGACTGCCTTGCTTATGAAAGCAAAGGCAACACAGAATCAAACAATGGTTCAATTTCATGCCTCATTTCAGACTTCATTAAGCATATTTGGTTTCACCTCATCTTCACCAAGGTCCCAAAAAGAGACAGGAGCTCTGATTAATGTAGATTGCAGGAAAAGAGGAAGAGAGGAAACTTCATAAATCTTTTCTAAATCTGATTTCTTTGCTTGTTTGCCCGCTGTTGTGCAGCTTTTTATTCCTCAATTTTTTTTTTTTTTGAGATTTTTCTTTCCTTGTGTTTCTTCCTTTCATTGCTACAGAAGACATAGCACAGTTGTTAAACCCCTGGCAAAAATCAGCTTGGCCTTGCAAAACTGCCCATGGTTGTTTCTTCTACAGATTACTGTTCTCAGGAGAATTTTTGAGCTGCCTGGCCAACAACTTGGCACTATTCCTCTTTGCTTTGTTTTGCAAAAGGGTTGAAGACCCCAAATAGAGGAACTGTTTAATTTTGTTTACTTTATTCTCCAGGATAGATGAAAATAGTAGCACCCTGCTTTATGGGTTCTTTTTACTGTTCTTTCCCTGTACGTGTTTACAGCCAGCGGCCAAGGAGATGAAAACCCTCTTACACCACACTGGCACTGCTGAACTCATGGGGAAATGTCTACTGGCTATGAGGGAGAGAGAATTTCCGCTCTAGGTATTAAATGTGAGAAAGCCAGAATCCCATTTTCCTCGATTACTCTTTGTTCGGGAAAGCTCAGGTTCAGCCGGCTCCAGAATGAAGCTACTCTGTCACCATATTAGATCCAAATTAGTGATCTATAGGGTGTGTTGTCCTGTCTCAGGGGGTGGCTGTTGTGATGATTTCCTCCCAAAACTCCCCTGACGCAGCTTCAGGCCATGCCCTGGGGTCCTGTCACTGTCACCACAGAGCAGAGATCAGTGCCTGCCCCTCCTCTTCCCCCCATGAGGAGGCTGTAGCTGCAGTGAGGTCTCCCCTCAGTCTCCTCCAGGCTGAACAGACCAAGTAACCTCAGCTGCTCCTCATACGGCTTCCCCTCCAGACCCTTTCTTCCACCCTTTTTGGTCACATATTTTATTTCTCCATCTGTCTCTGTCCCTCTCCCCACCTGGCAGCCAGGTTCCATGTGCTGGATTAGTTTCTACTTCGGGACCTGCCGTGTCCAAGTGAAATCTTGCTGTCCATTGAAACCTTGTTCATGTACACTTTAAGTGAAACTTTGGAAGGCAGTGGTGCTGGCACACACAAGAATGAAATACTAACCTAGATGAAGATGACCTTTCTTATTTAAAGGATGTACAACAAATTCATTATCATATGTACCTGCGGGTTTTTCCAATACAGTGTTTTAATGTAGTGCTTTTTTGGCTGCTGAATTTTGAAACTTTTGGAGAAACTTTAATTTTAAGCTAGTTACATGACAGCAAGCTGTTGAACTGAACTTTGCTTTTGTTTATGGAAAATCCTGTGGAATGAGAGAGACAAGGACTTCTCTAAGGGACATTGTATCAAATATCAAAAACATAAGCTAACCTTGATGATTTACATAAATGCTACAATATGTGATTTAAATGAAAGTTAGGATTTCATATTTTAAGTGCAACCTCTTGCCTCTGTCATGTGGAGATTTGAAGCAAGTCTTGCAAAAATTCCTCAGCTCAGCAAGCTTGCTCTTAAGCTAACAGCTAATGCAGTGCAGAGATCAAAAGGGTTGGTTCAGTTTTTTTTGGAACCTGCACATTGTGATAAGATCTACATGAGACCAAGCTGAATATTTTTCATGTTACATCTGTGGTTTACCAGAAGTGACAGTATCATATAATTAGTGATGTAACGTTTGAAACATTTAGTAAAGTTGCATGTGGATCTAATCTTTATGCCTAGTGGAGCTATTATGTATTTGTATAGACTGTAACTTCTTTTCTGTAATGTCTTTATAGCTCATAGTTGATTGGAATGATGTATATTATAATAATTCTATGCCTAAGGGTAAAACTTAAGGGATGTAAGTGAACTAATATCTCTTGAATTCTGGTTGATTTTACAGCAATAAAAAAGCTAAGATTTGTCACCTGCTAAATCTCATACATATCTAATTCAAGTAGTCAGTTTCTTATTCACTTAATATTTAAATAGCAATATGTGGGCTTTTATTGGTAATAATAGTTATGAATTATAATAACTATCATTAGGATAATTAGCAAAAGTTGAAGAGTCATGAAGAGTGGAATTTAAAACTAATTCATTATATTTGTAATTGGTTTTCCTTATTTTAGACTCATGCTCTAGATAGCCTGTGGCAGAGTCTGAAGCACCTGGCTTTGTATTGAGAACAGGATTTTTGTGCATGCCTTTCTGGGCAATTTTGGGGTTTCACTCCATGGCCAAAGTGGGTTCTGACTCACCAGAAGGACAGATTGCTCTGTACTGTGGTACAGGAGGGACGTTATTTTCTGCATGTTGGGGCCATCTTTCCATGCTTTAGTGCTCACTGAAGCACTATGGGAATAACAAGAGCAGTATTTCTGTGTGTATGTTCGTATGTTCTTCTACGAAATAATTCCCGCCTAAATGGAAAGAATATTTATTTCCTAAACTGTCTCTGGATCTCCTGACAGTGGCAGAGGGCTTGTTTAGAGTGCCCTTATCTCTGACACAACAGACTGCAGGTGCATGGACTCTCAGTTCAGTGTTGGCAACAAACCGGTGTTTCGAGTTTGATTTGTTTGTTTGTTTATTGGGGTTTTTGTTCAAATTTTTGTTAGATGTTTTCTTTCCAGTTCCATCTTTAGTGGTTGCATGCCTTGTTTCTTTGGCAATGTCCAGTATTTTTGTTGGTTCTAGTTAGCATAAGATTTTGTCAGTTGTAATACAAGTTTTGCACATTATTGCCATTAAGAAATACAGGCGGGCAACTTTCATCTGGACAGAACTTATTGCTCTGGTCTAGTTGACAAGGTGGTGATTGGTCAAAGATTGGACTTGGTGATCTTGGAGGTTTTTTCCAACCTTAATGATTCAATGAATTCATTTATCACAGTGTGTTTGTGTGTGTAAAATCAAAGAAAGGACCATAACGAATTCTCCTTTAATTCTTCATTGCAATAAACACTTAAAATATTAGGGAAAAGTAGCATCAATAGGGTTTGCTATTTGAAGCTGGCTGTGACATGAAACATGTGAACAGCTTTCAAGGCTGGGCTTGAGAGAAGGCCATGATTGTCTTAGTTCTGTCAACCATAGTTATGTAAATATTTGTTTGACTTTTATTGTGGGTGTTTGTTGAAAGTGCTGGCAGGTTCCTTGCCCTTATTTTCGCTATTTTCCCCCTAAGCAGTGTGGTATACCATGTAAAAGTGATTTTCAGTCATTCTGAGTACAACTGAACAAATTTTAAGATTTTTTTGCCTACTACAAATTGTCATGTATACATACATATATATATATATATATATATATATATATATATATATATATATATATATATATATATATATATATATATATATATATATATATATATATATATATATATATATATACAATAACAAAAGATTGCTAAAGACTTAGTAGTTCAATGACCAGACTTTCTCTAACGACTTTTTGTTGCAAATGAACATTTTCCAAGTGGCTGTAATGTTCACTAATGTAGCACTTTCTTTTAAAATTAATATTATGAATTGTGACATTCAGTGGGAGTGCTTGTGATAATAAACACTGTGACTCTGTGTAATAGAAGTTTGCATGCTCTGGCCCTTACAGTTTCTTGCATCAGATAATGAGAGTATTTTATATGTGCAAGTGTCAGAGAAATTTAACCATACTCTGTGACTAATACTTAATAATAAGTCTAGATATAATCAGTAAAATATCAGCAGAGTTGCGTGCAAGCAAGTGTGGGTTAAATAACCCTTTTATTTTTAATTTATTGTAGCTACATGGATACAGTCCAGAGCATACATACTTCAAGTTTTGATCTACTGAGATGTACATGATAAAAATTAAAGGTTTTTTTTTAGTAATTTGGGACTTCAGAAGGGCTTTTACATAAGGGCACTCAGCCTATGGAATCATCTCCCCAGAGCAGTCTTTGAGATCCCTTTGAGTCTTTGAGTGCTTAGAAGCTTTTAAAGTTCAATGCTATAAAATGTTCATGGGGAATATATATTGAACATTGGCTGAGAGACAGACAAAACAGAGGGCAGGTTTAGATCACATACTAGAAAGAAATTCTTTACTGTGAGGGTGGTGAGGCACTGGCACAGGTTGCCCAGAGAAGCTGTGGGTGCCCCATCCCTGGCAGTGTTTAAGGCCAGGTTGGATGGGGCTCTAAGCGACCTGGTCTAGTGAAAGATGTCCCTGCCCATGGCAGGGGTTTGGAACAAGATGATCTTCAAGGTGTCTTCCAACCCAAGCTGTTCTATGATTCACTTCATTTCCCTCCCCTTATTTTTTCAGCAAGTTCTGTCTGTTCCTGTGTAAAGGTACCTGGACTCGCTGAAGCCTTCTCTGCTTGCACAAAATGCTAACGGGGCAGCAAGTTCTGGTCTATTTGTGGGGGGAAAGCATCCTAATTAGATAATTTAAATCCCTCTACAGCCTGTGATTCTAGGGCTAACATGCTCAGAGAGAGAGAAAAGAGGAGCAGATAGAGGCTTAGGGTGATACAGCAGCATCAGTGTATTGGCTGAGGGAGATTGGTTTGTGCCGTGATGTATAAGCAAGTCATGTTTCCATGCTCTTTAATGAAGCAGAGTAACAGCCTGTTGGTTCTTACTGTGGTTTCCAGCTCTGGTTTCAGTTATCTGTGGCTTTATGATCTTCTCTCCGTGCAATTCATCTAAAGGAGAAAACGTTCTGTTTTGAGCAGCAGCGTGGAGCTGCAAGTGGAGGCTGAGTTCCGGTTTGCTCTTGCACCTCTGGGACGGGGCAGCCTTTTGAGGGCTCAGTCAAGGACACTGGCAGTGACATTTTTCATTCCCCAGCAAGTGCCAGAGATGGAGTGTTGCTAGGCTTGTCACATTCTCTAGCATGCTGAGTTACATGCGAAGAGCAGATATTTCTAAAGTACTGCATTCATGGTTCATTTGGATGAGCAGGCATTTCTAATTTGGCACCAGCCTAATGAAAAGATGCATTCCATTCCAGATTCCAGCAGCTGCAGACTTCATTGACTCCAAAGATAATGCCTTTAGTTTTGGCTGTGGAACTTGAGTGATACTTCAGCTAACTGCTTCTAAATCCAGTGGTTGTTGTACTTAGAGGGAAAATAATGAAATAAAATAGTTATGCTTTAGATTCACCCTCATGTTAGTTTTTGTTTGAACTGTTGGTAAATCATAGATACACTCTAGTAGATTAGGTAAGAATTTATGGCATGTTTTAGATGCTAAAAAACCCACCCTAGCAAGCCCAAAACATATCTGACAGAAGAGGTAATGCAGAGGACTCTGATTTAATATATACATGCTAAGCAGTTTTGCTAGCAGTGGGGGTGAGTCATGTGCTTTCATTCTGCATTTCTTTAGATTCTGAAGGGGAGCTTGAAGGATAGCAGCGGAGGTGGAAATTTGATTTTATTATATATTTGAAGGTAGCTAGAGTGAATGGTGTATGTAGCCTTGTATGTTTGAAAATAAAGGTGAAATTTGGACATTGTATTAGATTTGAATTTTTTGAAAGTGCTTAATGTATACATTTCTCTCTGAAATTCTTTCTGTTTCAATGTTCTTTATAAATAATATACCTTGTCTGCTTCCAAACTGATAGAAGTCCATTGCTGAGATAAGTGTTCTTCTCCTAATTTAAATACAGAGCAGATGAGTTCCCACTTGTGAAACTCTGATAGAAGCATTTACCTGGTGATTCTTTTGATTGTTGTCTTTGTTTCAACCTAAAAATCAGTGTTAAGTTTACCTGAGTAGATTAAGTTGAGGAATAATCCATTATACATCTGTTGATATCTGAAAATTAATCACTTAACACCTAATTTTTAGACTTAATTTGTAGTCGTTGCCATGCTAATTTCAGTAATTGTACAGCAAGACCTGTAACACTTACAAGAAAGGTGTGCCTGCTCACTAGGAAAAAAGGCGGGGACTTTAAAAAAGGAGGAAGAGTGACATGACACTGTTAACTTTTAAAACTAGTTTTTACAGATCTGGCTTTCCTGCACATGTAACTTCAGCTTTGAAAGTCCTGTATTTTAACAGAGTTGTGTTCCTTTCTATGTTTTTGTGCTTTTCTAAGGACAGTAGGAGTTTTTAAGCTTTTTTAAAATAATATTGTCTGAGAACAATATAAAAAACTTTATGCATTATGAAGTTGAGAGCAATACATTGATAGATGGACATGTTGCACAAATTTTTCCTCCCTGAAAGCTACAGAATGAGCCTTGGGGATATTGGAAAGGGGAGAAGGGACATGTTTTGGTGGAGTGTTGAGAACAGGCCAAATTTTCCATGCAATGAACTGAGAATGAGAAGTTTTCCATGGATGTAGTAGGGTGAGATGTGGGGTGGTGAGCTGTTCTTAGACTAATTGGAGAGGAATCATAAAAGGACAGAGGAAGCAATATAAGAAGCATCTGATGTTGCCATTGGTTGCAGTAAGATGACTTTCTTGGGTGTTCGAAGGGTAAAACTTGGAAGTACTACCTAGAACTTCCCAGGAAATGAGAGTCAGCACTTTCTAACCTGTAGTGGAGAGTCAGGTAGTTAAACTTCTCTGTTGATACTGAATAATGTGACTGATGAAAGTTTTGTTTTCCTGACATGTTTAGGATTCATATATGGTTGGCTCTTAAATCAAGTTACTTGGGCTTTTTAAAAACCAACCTATGAATATGGGGATGTCACTACCAACACCTGGGTTTGAGATAAGGTTTTTACCTTAAAAATTTGGTAATGAGATTTTTTTTTCTCCTTTTGTTTTTAAGATTACTGGATTTATCTCCTTTGAGATTGTATTCCATTTGTAAAATGTTTTATTTCATGATGAGCCAGGATTCTGTGATAGATGAGCTTTCACCAGTAAAATGGGCATGTCTAATACTGAAAATTCTCTTTTGTGTGGTTCGAGGTTTTGGGTTTAGTCCTGACTTCATTCAAGATACCAAAGTGGAGAGACTCTAGAGTAATTTTTCTTTTTTTTTTTCCCCCTTAGGTTTAGCAAAGCATCCTTTGGCTTGGGCACTTCTGTGCCACAGTGGCCCATGGAAGTTTTTAAATCAAAATTGTCCATCACTGACTTTTTTTCTGAATGCTGCCATGAGAAAATCTTGGCAGTTGATTCAAATATTATCTCTTGGAATTTACTCAAAGCTTAAGTTGAGGAGGTAGTTCTGATTTATAACTGAGGCGGATAATGTAAATTCATCTTTGTTTTTATAGGCATCTATTCAGACTAAGTGCTCTGCACTGGAAAAAAAACCCCTCAACAAATCATAAATGTAAAATCCAGACCCAGATCCCCGAAGCAGAGAGCCAAATGCACTTTTTTAACACCTAAATGGCAGTGCTACTAAAGAACAGGTTAAGCAAGTCTGATATGACTAGATTTCATTAAACTGTGAAAGATTGCAAGAGTATTTCATTTTTAAAAGCCTTGTAGGCTGCTAAACTGGATCCTTTTTTGATTCAGTGGCAATAAAGACAGAGTAAAAGATCTGGTGTATAAGATGTTTTATAGTGAGCACAGATCTAACAGCGGGTTTGAATTAGCAATGCACATTGCACTGTAGAAGTCTATTTTAAATGAATACCTAGATTGAATAAGTAAATACAGACTTGCATTTTGTGGAAATCCCCCCAGTTACTCCTTTATCTTATGTTTGCTCAGCTTTTAGAAAGTGTGTATTAAGTCACAATGCTAACTGGAAAAAAATTAACTCTGTACTTGTTATCTGACACTTTCTTTACATGATTCCTCCAAAAAATAGTGCTTATAATGCCATCACATTTTTCCTGATATCTTCTTGTGTAAGCTTAATTAACCTTTTGGAAACACCACCACTGTTATCAGATTTCGTAACAAAATATTGTGCATGTGGTTTTTATAACATTTTTATACTCATTTTTTGGTGCTAGGGTAGTGCTAAGGTAAAAAGTTAAACACTGATATTCTAGTTCCTCAGGGGAGCACTCACTGGTCTTTATCTTGTCTCTATTACTGAATTCTTTTGTGATCTGAACTCTTTCAAATATAAAACACTCCCATTTTCTGGAGGGTGAATATATCTAAAGATCTGAATTTGAGAAAGGTTGGAATTGATGGGAGCTGTACTTGACTCTATCAAGTGCCATGTGATTCTAACTGCAATTAATTCTTCATTTTCACTACCAAAAACATAGATATTCTGTCAGGTGATACTAAAAAGGACACCACAAAGACATGCTAAGGGGCTCAGCACCGATGTTTAGTAGGTCCTGGTGCCAACTCCAGTAGAATTATCTGAAGTATCTGCAGTTGCCCTCAGGTCAACCAGAGCACAGAAAATGAAAGGTGCATTCATTTTGAAAAATCCAGCTTTTACACAAGTAAAGTTAGTCACTGTTTTGGGCCACAACCACACTGCCTTTCTAGTTTTGATCTGCAAAGTGAGAGTGTTGTCACACCAGCCGGCTGCCAGGAGTGTTTTGAAGCCAAATGTATTGATATTTCTAAAGTATTTATATTCACTCATGGGAAGGGCCTTGAAGTAATTAATCATTCCCTATTCATCATAAGGGTTGGAGAGTGTGAAGCAAATACAGAAGGGATGTCACAGTTCATGAGTAGGCAAAAACAAATCGCTTATGGAATGAGTGGTCCCCTCTGTGAACTCAGGTTTCCAGGGCTGTGGCACAAAAGCTGGGAGTGAACATTTAGTTAAAGTCTGGATGATAACACTAAAGGAAGGACTACTCATACTATGTGCTTTTCTGTTTCTGAGCTTGTCTCAGCAATAAGAGATTATATGTAGTAACCCTCCAAACATGCACTTTTTCCACTGTGTACCTGTAGTAAACCTTCTCAGTGAAATAAACTAGTGGTTGGTTTCAGTTTCAGATAAAAATTATTATAAAAATGACAATGTTTGAGGTTTTTCCTTCTGTAAGGTCTTTATCCCCTTCTGAGATTTTCTCTTACTACAGTTTACATAGGGCAAATCACGGGCACATGTTCATCCTCAGTGGTAGACCCATGCTTTTACACAAAATCAGAACAAAGTTATGAGGTGTTTTAGGAACATGCATTTTTTTAGCTAATACAAAGCAGGGATCCAGTTAGATGAAACACTAATTCTATCACACTGGGTATATTACAAAGAACACTATAGGGAATATAATAGATATAATTGTGTAATCTACCTCTTCACATGGTTAAGGAAAATGTCACAAAAACAATGGCCACAGTCCAATACAGTTTGCAGGAGTTTCAGGAATGCACTGAAGGGCATCTGCTCTACCTCTGATATTCCAGCAAGGGGTTTTTCCTCACTGCAGGCTCCCAGTAACACCCATCTGCGGTGTGATTTTGTGGCTTGGTCCACCGGGTGCTGTAGGACTCTCAAAATCCATTTTCGCTTGTTTTCACTTTGGATTTGAACTTTGGAGCTAGAGGCAACTAATGCCATATTCCTGCCAGGCTTAACATGTTGCTGTTATGTCCAATAATTATAGGGATTTGTGAAAATTTTTCAGTAATAATTACACCCTTTGACAGATCTGTGCCGTGCTGAAAATGTGGGGTTTTTATGTGTGCTGTGATTGATTACCCAGTAGTTACTCTCTTTAACAAAATGAACAAATTCTTGATTTTATTACCTGAAACAAAACACAACATTTATCCAAATGTCCGTTCAGCACTTGGCCGTATTAGTTCCATCTCAGGAAAACCAAATCCCAATTACTTTCAACTGTTCCTACTGCCTCCTAAAGAGGTGGCATTTTTGTGAACAATCACTTCACAAGAACAATTGCCAATATAAAAACTGGTTGGTTCAGAAAACAAAATATCCTGAAGTTTACTTAATCTCTAGAAGAATTGTATTTGAGCTGCTGTATCGTTGTATTTGTTTAGCTCACGTTCAACAATGAACATTGAATTTAAAAAGATATTTTTTTTAGTCGAACAGAAATAAGAAAAGCAGCAGAACGAGCAGCAGTACATGTACCACAGAGTGCCATGTGTTCACTGTGAGAGCAAAGATAACGTGGCTGGGGATAACAGAGCTGAACTTCAGGTCTCACAAGCACTTGTCCACACATGGAAATATTTAGGAGCAGCGAGTCTTGAATAACTCCATGTGCTGACACTCTTGTTTCTGTTTAGCTTAACACACTTTGATGGGCTAAATTAGACCGAAATAAGGCAACTTTATTCTGGAATAAGTGTGTCTACACATGGAATTATTCTGGAATAGCTGTTCTTGAGCAGTCATTACTAAATAATTCCATGTGTAGACAGTCCTTTAATCTAGCAAGTTCTTAAGTCATTTCTGAAAACATGACTTAGTTTCCTGTCTTATTAAGGGACAATCTGTATATTTTTATCAAAAGTATTGTTCTGAAGACCCCCCACCATTCAAGACCAGCTGGTCTTGAAAGTTGTATGCTAGATAAGGGGGGGAGGGGTTATCTATTGTTTTTTCCAGATACTATGATTCAAAACAAAGCAAATGTATGGCAAAATAGAAATTTTCAGTACAACTCAAAGAGATCAGTCTGAACAGTTAGTGAGTATCTTTACGGGGAAAGTAGCTTGATGATCATTCCTTTAAGGTCTTTTTGCCTACCAGTTTTTAATCCGATTGTGTTTAAAAGGGAAGGCAAGAAATTCTAAGTGACAGAATAATATTGGCTATTATGCTGTTTGCCTTACAGTGAAAGCTTGGTTTTTATAATGAGGTGATTTTTTTCCCGTGTTAAATAGGTACATGGAAATTCATTACAACCAGGAGTTTCAGGCCAGTGCAACTCAGTGCTTACATTCTACTTAACCATAAACTCTGTCTTAATGCATTTATCCAATTCACTTGTGTAAGTTACCAGTGGAACTCTACTGCTCTTTGGACAGCTTAGCTATTTGAAGAGGTGTGTTATTGCCTTAAAAACAGACTACATAAGAAGATTCAGAGTTAAAAACATATTCTTTGAGAAACCATTAGATTATCTGTTCTTATTAGAAACAAATGAGCCTCAGTAACAAACTATTCAGAATTTCTCTATGAAGAGATTTTCTGTAAGGAATGAAAGGCTCTATAGTGATTGTTAAGAATTTCAGACAATGTTAGGTTTTTTTTAAAAGCCACATTCTGGGTCACTGCTATTTTTGTGTTCACAAATGTAAACACACAGCTCGGTGTACTATTGTTAATTCAGAGCAGTGAAACAAACGTGCAGGGTTTAGATGGTGGAGAGATATTTAAACAAGGACTAAATGCGTGTGGCACGTGAACACTCAGATGGGCCTACTGTTGTATGAATAGTGATGGTTCTGCTGGGACAAGCTGTCACTTCCTGTAGCCAATTTCCTTACAGTGTAAGTCAGCAAAAGATGTATGCTCCATTTTTTACTTTTTTCACTGGCGTACAAATCCCCTATTTTCTGTGTGTATACAAAAATGTGGATTTTGCTGCATTGTTCTCTCCCACTCACATGAATCACATTCTTAACTAAAGGCAGCCAAAATAGCCTTCAATGTAAGCCTTTCTCCTAAACACTAACATCAAAAAATTATCCTGCCGTGAGATCATAGCTGGCTTAATTAAAACAAGGCTAATGTGGAGCAGCATTGTACCTGATTTGCCTATCAGTGTCCTATTCTTTTCTCTCTTTGTCATAATCGAGCTGGCTAAGAAGAATTTGACTGCAGTTTTCCTCCCATAAACAGAAGTGAACTTTGGCAAGATCAAGATATACAGACAGCGTTATTGCAAAGTCATAAATGGGATTTCTGTGGATGCTTCAAATACCTTTCTGCAGACTACCAACAGCCTCCTTACTGGGCTGAGGTAATTCATTGTAGGAGACTTGCTGAATAAACACTGAGGCTGTTGCTGTGCTAATGTTCAGGCACACTTGTTCTGTGTATTACAGTGGGCAATTGAATCAGCAGTGGGAAAGGGAATTCCAAAAAAGCACCTGGTACTTTCTGTGGGACACACCATGTGTGTACAACATTGGGCATCAGAACTCCTGAGACCCAGCTCTTGTTCAGCAGCCTTTGGGTTGTTTAAAATAATGGTAAGGTTATTTTCCCACACAAAGAAGCCTGCAAATGTCATAAAACTGGAATTTTGGTTAACAAAAGCTTGCATTAGGAATCTCTAATTTGTAGCTCTATCAAATGTGTGTTGATCACAGCAGTCCTACTGCAGGCTAGGTTTTGGGTGTTACCAGACAGGCTCGTAAGAGTGCTGCAGACACATGGATAGAGCTATCAATCAGGTTGCTTCCAGTCTCTGTGTAAAAAGAGGACAATTCTGTCAGGAAAATGAATGAAAAAATGTTCTGCTTTTCAAGTGAAAAGGCAGTGCTACCTTTCTGCTTTATAGGGAAATTTGCTTCTCTGCTTGGGGAGCTGCTTTGAATCCCTTTTTTTTCGTGCTTCCTGAGAGGTAGACATCTGAATTTTCACACCCTCTCAAGCCACGAGTGTTAAGATCTGCAATTTAAAGTCTGTTTAGACCAGGGCTGCATCTCTTTCTCTTTGTGCCACAGTTTTCTCATCAAGTGTCCGTGAAGCTCTTCCAGATGCAGTGGAAGGCACCAACCAAGTGCCCTTATAATAAACAGGATTACATGTGGTGCAGTACAGCCCATGAGGGAGAAATCTCTTTTAAGTTCCACGTCAGGGTTTTGTTTGAGGTAATCTCAGGCTTTCATGTACTTGTATTAAATAAGAGATACTCAAAGCAATCAGTCCAGGTACCGCTAGTAGTTCTGGAGCATTAAACTTGGAAATTGCTGCAGCATCCCTTTTCTGCCGCAGGTAAACCAGCAAATTGCAGCTCAGTGTTTACTTTGGGACTGCACTGGTCTTTGGATTTAGTACTGTGCTTTCAGGGTCCCTTTGGATGAGGTAGTGTTCTGGTCCACACGTAGCTGCAATTCTGTTAGAGTAACATGCTGCTCCTCTAAGACTTTAGAGAAGGAAGGGACCAAGTATGAGGGAAAAGTTTCTTGTGGATTCGTGCTTCCTGCTTAGTGCTCTCTGTAAAACTAAGTGCTGTGTTTGCTAGATTTTATTTTTTTTATTATGATGTGAGGAAAAGAAAACCCCCCATACATTCCAGATGCTTGGGTTTTTTTAGTTGGAGGGTTTGTTAAGAAGAAACTGAAGTGTATATATATGTATGTGCAGACAGACGCGCACTTTGTTAGCATGTCAGAATGACCCAAGTTTTCTGTGTAAACAGGGTTAATGAACCTTGCAAGGCACAGGATTAACAAAAGGAAAAAGGAGCTCAGGAGTAGTGAAAATGGCGTCAGCATTAACAGGGGAAATGGATTGCTCTTCAAGTTTGTCTATTTGGCAGCACTTGTGGGCAAGCAACATGACATTTCCTTTCTCTTTTATTCTTCATTTCATTCCTTGTCCCATTCTTTGCACTCTGCCAGCTATTCAAGAAATGGACTTTATTCATCTGTGCAAAAGGCACATTTTACAGATGCTTCCTGATCCTTTAAGGTTGTTCATTCCAGGGCTATCCAAAACTGAAATACAAATTGTGAATTTAGCATCTTGTGATGTCACATCTGTGAGTGTGTACGATGACTATAATTACAGTGGGTAAAAACAGGCTAAGGTTGCTACTGCTGTTAAATTATTTTTCTTGTAAAACTCTTGTGAGCACCCTGTGTGACAAGTTGTTGTATGAACATATAAAAAGCCAGAATTAAGCCATGACTGTAGTCTTAATTATTAATGGAAGTACATGTTTATGAATAGTGGTGCTGTGGGTTTATGTATTACATAAAAATTAAAATGCATTGCTATTTTAAAAGAACACCATTATCCTGTCCTTACCCCTTTTCTCCCTGCCCCCTATGTTTTACATTTTCTTTCCTCTAAAAGAAACGCTTTCTGATTAAGGATCATGTTGAAAACTCAGCAGTTTTTAATCCAGCTCTCTGCAGGCTGCAGTTCATGCTTCATTTAACTGATCAGTTCCACTGCTACATTACTAGACAAAATCACCAGTTTGAAGAGAGAAGCAATTATAGTAAGTCATAAAAATGGGAGACCCCACATCTTAAGAAACTAAATGAGTTTTTAAAACTCTCCACTTCTCATACAGATGATTTGGAGGGTGTTTTTGTACATGACCAAATGAATAGCCCAATTTTCAGTGTTTTGCTACACTTTGTACAATGAATCCAGATCAAAACATGAAGTACGTGCTCGGCTGTTCAACAGAGACTGTTAAAAAGATTATTCTGTGTGCTTTGAAATAACAGTATGGATGCATGTGGAAAAGTATCAGCAAAGTAATGCAGAAATGCTTGTGTGAACTATGAGTGTCAGACCTGATCAGTAATTGTCAGTGTAAACCTTGAGCTTAGCATAAATAGGGCTTCTGATCAGCAAAACTGATCCTTGATTTTTTTGTGGGGAGTTGCTGGAAAATAACTGTATGAACAGTTGCATTGATAGGGATGACAAATCAGACACTGAGAGGAGACAAATTTCATACCCTGCTAGCTAGATTTGTTTGACCTGTTCATCTTATTGTGTCAGAGAGCCCTTTCTAATGGGTTTTCTTGATTTAAATCCTCAGAGGTTCGGTACAGGTGCACCTTGTGCCTTGAAGGTTCAGAAAATAGCATCTCTTTTTTTTCTATTTTTCTATTTTTCATTTTTTGCTTATACTTTTTTTTTTATATGAATGGTTGTGATGACAAGTTTGTATTAGCTCTTCCTCTAGCACAATACTTTTTAAATGTGAAACAACACTTGCAAGTGAGGGTTTTCTTTTCTCCGTTCTCCCCTCATTCACATTTTTCTGTGCTGTTTCAATTTCTGTTCTTCATCAAGCTTTCTTCTGAGACTGCTGACAGAACTCCGACTAGACCACCTTATTATAGTGAAAGTATAGCAATTCAGGATGTCTCTTGCAACAGGTGCCTCAAATTTGGAGATTTGAAATACTGGGAATTTGTTATTAAAATATAAATTCACTATATATTTGCTCAGTGCTTAAACACTTCTGCTCCTCTTTTGAATAAGAAAAGCTTGTCTTGAGCTAGAACTCATCTTGATACCTTAGATGTTTAGGGCATTGTGCAGTGGGTTAGTTACTTGAATCCAGTAGTTGCTAATCACGTGGAAAAAATCTACGCTGACTATTTTCACAGTTATCATTTGCACATGTGCTGGCATGCTATAAAAACAGAAGCGTGATGGAAGCTGGAAAGTTGATCAGATAGCCCTGCCTCTGAAGGCTTTTCATGGTGTCAGATTATTTTTTGCTGCCTGTCAGCCCCATGAGAATGTATTGTGACAATGCGAAAAAAACCCTGGGTGTTTTCAGATGTTCTGTTGGTGCCCTACAGTTGAAAAATGTGTTCTAGTATTACGGGGATTTATTGCAAGGATTCCTAAAGCAATGTGGCACCTCATGTGCGGCATTACAGCCTGTGGCCAGCGACATAAGGTCATGAAATTTGTCTTGTGAGAGCAGATCCAAGTTCTTTACGTGATCATTATGTTGCAGCTGAGTCATGTGGATTTTCTTTGCCCTCCAACGTGCAACTTTGTTTTCCACAGCAGTAAACGTAATTTTCCATGTGATGTGGGCCACAGTGTGCTTGGAGCACCACCTGCTTAGGTGAAGCAAATTCACTCCTGAAATACACCACTTTATAAGGCATATCCGTTTCTTACAGGAGCAAAAATGTATATATTTTTTTGCATTATTTTTGCTCTGAACTGATGCTCAACTTAGTCCATGGCTTTTTTTCAAACAATCCTACAGTAAGAAAATAATACAAGACAAGAGTTGATACAGCTTAGCTGTACGTTAGTCATCAGAGTAAAAGACATAAGGATGAGATATTTTCAGGAAGACAGAATTTGGCACATCTAAAGAAAATTCTCTCCAGTAAACAGCACCAGACAGACAAAGTAAGGTTGCATAATTTGCCCAAGTTCTTCTTAAATTGTCTTAAAAATAATAGATTTTTCTATGGGCAAGAACACACTAATTGGAGCTAAATTGGATGTACAGATGCACTGAATGCTACCGATGCATTTTACTATTGATAGTGTTTCAGGCTCAGTGACTTAGAGGTCTCTGAAAACACAAGGGGGTTTTGGAATTTTTTACATTTTTATGCTGTGGATAGATGACACTGTGATGTAGTTGATTATGCAGATTCTCTGTTAGCATATAGCATTTCCCTTAAAAGTAGCACTAACAGTCAAGGAGAGATTACTACAAAGTCCAGGAAATATCATTTGGTCATCTAACTAATCCCCATTTTTTTTGAGGCAGAGGGAGAAAACACTGTGTGTATGAGGGGTTTTTTTTTTTTATTGTTATTACTTATGAAAAGATACCTTGGGTTAATCCATTTTGAATGTCAAGAGGATAAATCTGACAGGAGTCAGAAGAGCTCCAGTGGGACTAGCACTACAAGTTACAAAACAGCTAACATCATCCAAGACTAATTTCTTTCCCCTGTTTGTCCTACTGTGGAGGGAGAGTTAAAAGGCAATTCTTGGAGAGTTGAAAGGCTCCATAATAGGGCTCCTCTCTCTAAGGGAGTAAAACTGCTTTGTGGCCTTTGTCTTCAGGCTGCTAATAAACCATCCCATGCTGTGAGGCTTTGAGTTCACTCTTAATTCAACTTCAGTTCAGCTTCCATCAGCTTTGGTTTCCCTGTCTTTGTGAGTTGTTTTTTCCTTAAATACATGGTGTATCTAACTCACATTTGAGTTTCCTTATTCATTGCCTGAGATTATAAATGCACCAGCTTCATAACACCCTGCTTGGCAATTTTTGTCCAAGGATAGAGATTGCCAGAAGCATTTCAGTAGCTGAGAGTTTTAATGGTTACTGTTCTCTTTCTGTCTGTCTCTCTGAGTGCACGTCTTTTTCTGTCTTAAAGCAATGTACAAATGTAAGTATACATTTATCCATATGGATCTCTGTCAGATCTTCTGGGCTGTTCAAGAAGGCACATTATTCTGTACAGTTGTGGTTTGGCTGATCTTACTCCTTCCCCCCAGTCCCCAATTATGTGACCAATTTAGTAATGCTTGCCTATTGTTCCTGCCCCTGCTTTTCCAGATCAGACCAAAATATAGTACTTGGACTTGTAAATGCCAAGGAATTTGCACCTGGCAAATTACAGATTTGGCAAGAGGCTGCTTGGGGGGACGCTCATTTAATTTTGCGATCCATGAGGTCTGACACTGGGGGAGCAGCTGCAAAGGGCCAGTCCCAGCCCTGCCAGCCCAGCAAGGTTCTGTGTACTGCCTTTGTACCTAGACAGAGCTGAGAAAATGATGGGGGGAAGAAGGGGGATCTCCTGCCTTCTGGTGGCAAACAGTGACATGCCTGTGATGGTGGCCAGGGCTGGGCAGGCACCACTGCCCTCTCCATGCCAGGGTCTCTCAGGGCTCAGGGTTGGAGCTGGTGCTGTTCTGTGCCCTCTGATCTTAACCCTTAAACTGCCACTCTCATAGAATGGCACATGCTGGGTTATTTGGGAGCAGGGGACATGCACGATCAGTGCACCTTGGCATCAGAACAGCTCTCCCGGAAAATATTGGTGTCATTGTGTCCAGAGCCAGAGAGAGCCCTTAAAAGTAAAACAGACAAAGCAAAGGTACCCCAGCACTTGCTTTGTTTGGGGCTTTACGCTGAACATTTGCCTAATGAATTCAATGTCCCTGCAAGTCACACCCTTTACAAGTGAGCTTAAAATAGTCGCAGTCTCAGAAATCATTTGAAATGACGTGGTGGTGCTGCTGCTTGTCCCACTGAGCATTACTTGCATCTGTGCAGGCACAATTCCAGCATTAACAACACAGGAAAGAAGTAGGTGAGGGTAGTCTGGGGTAGCATGTTACTTTGGGGGAAGAGTCTCATGCAGCAGAAATGCTGGATGAAGGTTGATGTACCTTCAATTTAGTACGGAGCTGAGGCAAAATCCTGTTATTAAAAGGTTGGACGTTTTTTGCTAAAAGGACAGAAAACTGCTAAGTTAGTCTCAGAGAGCTAATTTGTGACCTTTAAAGAAGTTTGTGGGGTGTGTCTAGAAGCTGGAAAGTCAAGGGGTTTCACTTTAATTGTCTTCTCATCTACTTTTCAAGAAACACATTTATTTCCGTGGTTTGGGTTTGATGTGTTGTATGAACCTATAAGTACTCTATGGCTTTCTGTTTTGATAAGATCATATTTGACCAGGTCTTGCCAAGTAAAGAAGTTGGGAATCTGATGGGTATCTGATACTCTCTTCTCAAAAATTATATATTATTGTGAGAAATCAAGACAGCACAAGAATTAAGCATACAGTTGGAAGTTAGAAATTCTGTGGTTTTGTACATGTATGAAAAGCAGGTTGCTATTTCTGGCTATTAATTTTAAGGCAAATAAACTAGTCTTATTCTAGGTACTGGAGAACTTATTCAACAAATTTCATTTTGTTTCTGATTGAATACTGCATTTGAATGTATAGCTACTCAGATGTGCAAGTAGCACGCACATTTAGCTTGAAGGATGAACCCTTTGCTGTGTCATAAATATGCTAGGAATTTAGGATTTGTTATTTCCAGAGTGCTGTGTGTACAGTTACCTGCAGAGTGGTTGGTGGTTTTCTTTTAGGGATTTTTTGGTTCTTGGTTTGCAGATTAATTCTTATACAGGGTGTGGAAAATCAAAATATTCAGTTCCTTTTCAAGAGGTGAGATTCAGGTAAAATGTGTTGTGCTGTTAATGAATGGAAAAAGCTCAGTACTCAAATTGGGAAAGGGTAGTAGGGATTTCATGGATTGAGAAAGGCAGGTAAGACAAAATAGCAAGATCAAGGAAGGAGAAAAATAGAAAGGAAAAAGGGGATAGAAAACATAAGAGATGGAGATTATATTGAGAGTTTTTTATGCTTAGAGATAATTGAGATGCAGAAAGGGAAATAACATCAAAAAAACCAGAGGAAGAGTTGTTACAAGAAAGCATCGCATAAGCCTGAAACTAAATTCTGATTTTTTTATGTCAGTTTGTGAGATTTTTGAAAATTATAGTGTAAAAGAGTAATTCTATATGGTATCAGCTTTCTTTAGTTGTTTTTTTTTTTTGGGGGGGTGGGGTTCTGTGTTTAGAAAAACCTGAGTCTGTTTATTATTGAGTGATAGTTCTAATTTTTTTCCTGCAAACCCTAATTAATAAAACCTACATGTAGCTGGAGGGAGAGAAAGTGCTTTATTTTAAAATTTTACTATCTGCCATTCTTTGCTTTTAGGACTGAAAAATCAAACTGACCTTCACCAGCTACTCAAATGCAGCTGAGAACACATGTTGAGAGGGCAAAGGCTTGCACACGTAAATGTGATTTTGTACCCTTGGTTCATGCCAAAAGAAAGTACAATTATTCTCTACTGAAAAGTCTCAGTGGGAACCCTGGCCATTGTCAGATGGGTGCTTTGTGCACATCTGCTGCATTGCCCAATGCTTGACTTGACTGCTCACCCTTTCATTGAGGATAAACAAGGAAATAGAAACTCCTGCTTGTGTAACTAAAAGGATATGAAAGGGTATGTCCTCATTCGAAGCATTTGTGGCAAAGAGTAGCCTGGCTTGGAACGAGTGCAGAGGAACAAAATATATCCGCGTTTTACCAGGTCACGCTGCCACATCGCGTGTACCATGGGCAAATAATTACTCTTCAGACTTTTAAAAATATGCATAGCCAAGCTCTGAAGTATACAAGTAGGTCTCTAAACAAACATGTCAAGTGTGATTAGTGTTGTGTGCAAATGGACTGGTGTACAGTCCTTTCTGCCCCTTTCTGGCTCCTTTTTAAGTTGATGCTGTCAAATACCAGGAAAACAATATTCCAAGTTTTGGTTTCTTCAGGCAAAATGGGGAATTAGCCAACATCTGTAAAAGCACTTAGAATTTGTTGTTATTATGAGAACTTTTTTTTCCTCACAGAAACTGGCATTCCAATAGATGCAAGTGATGTCACTTAGATGTCTATCTGTTGTGTGGCTCTGTTCCTGGAGTAATATTTCCACTGAGAATTGTTTGCTATGAAATGGGTTTGACCCAAGAGCAACTGTAAGCATGAAATTGGTGTAATGGTTTCTGCCTTCAAGAGTGCTCACAGAAAAAGGACAAAACCAAAACTAATGAGTGAAAGAAAATCCATGGCCAGGTACAGTAGCAGGAAGTTCAGATAAGGTTGACAACTGTTGTTTTGACAGGCTCATGCAATCACTCCAAAGTGGTTCGAAGCTGTAGGAGCCTGCAGCGGGCTTGCAAGCTGACACAGCCTCTTAACCTTCAGTTTTAGGCACAAACTTTCTCTTCTGATCAAAGATCTTGGATAGGCTTGTCACACCTCCAAAAAGCTCCTGTAACAGAGGGCATTTTATACCCTATGTGAAATTAGCCATCATCTTCAGAAAAACTCCTCTGTTTCTTAACTAGACCAAAGGCAGGGCAGTGCCCAAGCAGGAAGCCAGGGCACCTCAAACAAAGCTCAGCTAGGATTTTGCAAGATGAAAGGTGAGCAGATACCCTGCCAAGTGCTTGTGTCAGGGTAGAGCTGGCCTATACACACACATGCTGTCAGCAGGCTCCCTTTGTGTTTCACAGTGCTGCTACACCCTTTCACTGACACCTCACTACTTTCCCTCAGTACAGACCCCACCACTCTCTGATATGGTCATTCCTTACCTGGACTGTCCATTTTCCCATTGTTTCAAGAGACCCTCCCCCTTTCTTGGCAGCCAGTGTCCTGTAATCTCTTCCCAAAGAGGAGAAACTGAGAAGCGTTCAGTCACGCTAAAATGCGTGGGCTTTGACCCTTTCGTGAGGGTATACTGATGCTAATGAGGGACTTGGCATCGTGCAGAAGGCATGGATGCTTTGTGAATAAAGCATGTGTGCTGCTTTCCCTTAAGAATAAACTTCGTTCCCTATTTTTTATACACTGCTGGTTTAGTTTCTTCAAAATTAAGGAAGCTACCTTACTGCCACTGCTGCCAGCATCTTTCAGCTTCTGTCTGGCATCAGGCTCATTTCAGTGTATTCTCTGCTTCAGCCCCGTCCCCCCTTTCCCCTGCTGCTCCATAAGGACAGGACTGTATGGCTTTTTGGTGCCACACAACACTAATTCAGTGGCCTTCCAATTCAGGCCAGCAGCAAGCCCAACTACTTTTATAAAATCAGCTCTTTAAGAACTATATTTAACGATATCCTGCAGAAAATAGCAAGGCATATAGAGTTAAAGCAAGCTGTCCTTCAGCCTTGTGGGCACTGGCAAAATACTTTCAAAACCGATATCTCATTTTAGCCCGTAAATAGGTGCAGCGAGCTTTCTCTGAGCCGCAGCCAATCATCCTCATGGAAATCTCTTCAGCTTTTAAAACCAAAACTCAAATCAGGATTTACACTTCAGGGAATTGAATCGTAGTCTCAGTGGGTTTGTAGAAGCAGACTCTACTGGAACAGATTCAATTGTCAACACCTAGTGCCATTTTTGGTGACTTAACTTTTCTTGTTTGATCTACAAATGCCTCTCCAGAAAGGCATGGATCTGATGTTATATCTGCATAACCCTGTGCAGGTGTCTTGGATATTACAGAAGTGCCTAAAATAGCACTACATGCCTCTGTGCTTGCCTCTAAATCCCACGCTGCTTAAGCCTCAGCTCTGATGTGTAGGAAAAGGCACTATGTTGCTTCAAGTCTCGTTACTGGGTGAAGCATTAAGTGAAATTTTGACAGCTTACAAGCTTTATAAATGTCAGAGGTGGTTTTCAACACAGGCAGAGCTAAATGCTGTGTCTGGTATTTCAACATAAAAGTATCACCTTAAGTCATTCCTTTAGTCAGAATGTTCCTTCTGTAGGGTTTTGATCCTGTTACCCTCTTTGCCTCAGTAACAGGTACTGTGTGAACCATCAAGTGTTCTCAAGTGTTTGGACTACCTTCACACGCATGTATAAATACAATTAAGGTTTACAAAATACTTGAAATGGTGATTTAGTAGTATGAAAAATGCTCCTTTTTGTGAAAGGTTGCAGTCTGTACTTCTTGATGCATCACTCCAAATATTGGTCACCTTTAGCTTCCATTGTGTGGCTGAAACTTGGAAACCACCTTCTGCTATAAGTTCAGACAATGAGACAACAATAAATAGTTGCCATTTTACCTGACTGTGGACAACTTGATCTGCATTAATACCGCAACTATTGGCATTGCTTCTTTCAACTTTCTTCTGCGATAAATTGGCTCACTTGGCAATTCCAGCCAGAAATGGCAATTTATTCCATGATCTTACATTCGTGTGTCCCTAATAATCAGTTTCTCACAATTTAGAGAAGCCTGAGGAGAATGAGAGAAAAATAGTTGATTACTTCAAATCATATTCAAACACGTTTGGTGTTTGGTGCATCTTGGTGGATTTGCTGCCATGCAGCTCCGAAGTCCTCCAGCAGGAATGTGTGTTAGTTTCGGTGAACTTTCAGACCAAAATACTTCTTCCTGGCTGCTGGGGAGGAATGGAAACAAACATAAAGACCTCATTGCCATCATGGGAGCTGGGTGATATGATGTCTTCTGAATGAGGTTTTTACTTAAAATCTTGCTGGATTTAGTGACTGGCTGAGGCAAATATTTCCATGCAAACATACTGGTAATAAACCAAGTATCTTTGGTTCAGACTCTGAGGGAGCAGGACTGCTGAGTTTCTATGCTCATTTTTATGTGGATAACAGGTAGTAGACTAGAAAAGAAGTTTCTGAGGATTGAGAATGACATCTCAAAGAAGAAAAAAACACTTTACTAAGTTCTTGGCACAGCAGCGTAGTGTATGCATAAGGATATGAAGGAGCCAGTGAGAAATTTCAGAGCTCCAAGTGCCCTTATTTACTGTCTTAACTAAATGAGGCATATGGTGGATTTGTTTTGTTATAAACATTGGTCTGACTTAGCTACAGGAGGCAACTGACTCTTTTTTCTGGAGGCTGGATTAATTTTCAGTTTTGTTTGACACGTTTGGACTAATCAACCCAATGACATCATGGACATCAAATTGTGCTGGCATACATCCTAAAAATGATCCTGTTGGAAACTTCCAGCTAAATTTTCGTCAGTGGAAAATGTACTTCAGCAAAAGCAAAACTTCATGTGACATCATGATAAGGTTAGAAGTTTTTCTGTCAGAAAACTCAAAAAATTCTGCATGGTCTCCTATCCTACCTGAGAGCTTTTTAGATTGGATAGTTTGTTACTTGTTTTGTCCAGTGTTTTGCTGACCCACAGCACTTCCCTCCTCATCCTTCTGAAGGAGGAGAAAGCCAAGACTTATAAAATGATAGGAGACTCTTGGATCATTGAATCAGTATTATAGCCCATCCTGTGCAGGAGAAATTTTACCTCAGCTTGTTTGGGGTATTCTCTAAAGGATCCGGGCCAGCTTCTAGCTAGACAGCTGCTATCACCTCACCCAGTTTTCTAAGGCACAAATGAAAGATTCGCAAGAAACTGATAGACCTGAGACTGGAGGCTCCCATGTCAATGTGGGACAGAGAAGAATTTTCTTTTTTAAATTTCTAGAGCTTTAACAGATTAAGGCAACTTGTAAATAAGTAGTTGTGTCCTGTGGAGCTGTTCCTTCTGTTAGCCAAAACAAAATGCAGAAACTGCCTAAACTTGAAGTGTAATGGTTTGTTCATAACAGGTTCCTTTTTTTTACAGAATATTCCATTTCTTATTTTTCCTTACCATAGCATCAACTAGTCTGTAAGATTTGTCTATCAGAGCTTATCCTGTGTTGCTTATAGGCCATTGCTTTATATAGTTTTCGTCAGTGTTGTTTCCCTGCCCTATTTGATGCTCGTTTAGGTAATTTTTTTTCTAAGCAACTCAACCTCATTTTCACTTTGCAACTCTTTTATTCTCTCCTTTACATTTTAAGCAGTATACCATGTGTAGCAGGCCTGAAAATGCTGCCCATTTTTCATGTTCACAGTATATTTGGTCATGTTGATAAAACTGAAAAAAAGCTGAATCTCAAGACTAACATTTGGGAAGAAAACTCAGAGGGAGGATTACAGTCCTAGTCAGCCCACTCCTCTGTGGAGTCTGCTGAACCACTGCAAGGAATTGTGACTAATCTGAGTAGTAGCATAAGCCCGTTAAATAAGTTTGTCTTTCAGGTGCATAAAAATGTTCATTTCTAAGCATATATTACTTATTGCAGGAATTAAATACTGTATGAACTGTTTTCTACTAGAAGGTTTGTTCTTGTCTGGCTTAAATATCACTATACTTGTAGTTTCAAGAATTTTTCAAAGTATTTAGTTTCTATGGGAAAGTATGGAGAACTACAAGTTATTTTGCATTCTGTTGCTACAAGCGGAGGGACTAAATATTTGTTGAAGGGATTTTGCTACTGTTATCTCAGGAAAAGATATTTCTGAAAGAAGGCTAAGTAATTTTTTTGTGCAGTTGGTGTCCAGGTACCCTCAGACACAAAAAACCCCCAAATATAAAAACAGGGGGAGGGGGGGCAGGGAAGAGGCTGTTACCTGAGGGTACTGATGTGGAAAAACTGTTCAAGAAGAAAACTCAACAAACTCAAGATATCTGGATTTTATGGTGTTAGAATTGAACTTGTAACTATCCTAATTGCCTTGGATCAGTTTGAAGTATGTCCTTGGAATGATGTTAGGGACTACTTAATTATATTCTCCCATTTCCATGCAATATTGGAGTGCTAAAGCCTGCCGTGTTCCTTGTGCAAAAGTTGGCTGATAGCAGGAATCTCTCCTGGTGCTGTCCTTGGGTGAGCGCTGGTTATACCCAGGAGCTGAACAGGGATGTCGGGAAGGCAGCCTTTTGTGCCCTGTCCTGCTGTGACCTGTGTGCTTCAAAGTGCCCTGGTGACCAGCCAGGGCAGCTGCTATCTTTTATATGAGCTGAGAGGCTTTTAACACAGTGGGGGGCAGATCTGGGCTCTCTCTAATACACGTCGAGTGCCCATAGCCTCAAGGACAGTACTGAAGCCAGCATTAATGGGAAATATCCCTTTACCTGTAGCAAAACACATCATTTTGTTTGGCTGAGATGGTTAAAAGGAGCAGAGTTGGATTAGAGTGGGAGTAGGTGTTCTACCTCTGCAAGGTGATGCAACTGTTATTAATACAGACTTATTCTTTCCAACTAATTTTGTATTGCATTGAATGAAAAAAAAAAAAAAAAAACCCCAAACAACTCAGTGCAGAATAATGAAAGACAGAGGAACAAAATTATTAGTTCTAAAAATAACTGTTTGGAAGTACTTGTCACTAACCTTCATGTGATCCCAATCAGGCCTACGGAAAAAAAAAAAAGTAGATGAAAGCAGCATTATACCAGTGATTACTTTAAGGGATAAATCCAAGCACCACAACATGTGCAACAGAAATTTTTGTGTGGTGATTACAGAAACTGTAAATTATATGCTACATGACTGGATTACTATCAAGCTTTGCATTGTGTGCAAGAGAGTAACTTGTACTTTTAGAAGGACAGAACACTGTACCATCTGAGAAGAATATTGAGCTGAATTGGAAGTACATATCAATAAAAAGGGTTTGGAATAACTGAATAAGTATTTTTAAAAAATCCCAAGACTAAACACTTGTGCTTTAAGGAATACCAGTTTGCAGACAACTGTTCATTCTTGGAGTATTTGAGCTCTTGGGAATTCTTTTGTCAAAACTGCCTGGAAGTCAGATTTCTTCCCTTGGAGAGTCTGGTTCTGGCTACCCTGCAGACTAAGTTGTTCTATAATCCCATTCTTCTTTCTAAAAGTAAAATAGGATTAAATTATATTTACAAATATGGTGAAATTAAATCACTTGTTATATGCATAAAATAATATTGTTATTTGCTGATGCTGTTAATCAGAGCAATTCTAAAAATCTTGTCATACAGAAGTGGGATTATGGTTCCATATGTCAGATGTTAAGATCAGAACCAACGATACTGTGCCTAACATAGACTTTTGGTGTCTGGATTTTTTCTTTTTTGTTTTTTTTTTGGTACATTTACTCACAATCTTCCTAAACCTTTTCAGTTAGCCTTACGTAGCCTTTAGTCACTAAAATAAGATTCATTGAATAAGGATATAGTTGCTGATATTTAAATCTAATCTGTTATTACACAGAAAGTTTTCTGAAGTCAAAGTTTGAGTTCTCAAGAAGTGTTTGTTTGCTCTTGGAGAAGATATCCCAATGATTAATGTTAACGATAAGGTGTTGATTGGTGCTTGGGAGAACCTATTCATAGAAACAATAGCCTATTATACTCTACTTTAGCTACCATATAACAATATTGAAGTTTTATTCCGTAGAAACAATACCCTTATTTATACATCCCTGTCTGCCTCTAAACCAGCATTGCAGTTTCTGGCTTCCTATGAGGTCCAAAGTGCCCATTAACAATTTCGGGGCTTGAAGAGTTCAGTGCTACCGAGGTGCAGCAAAAAGCAAGTGGAATTGTTCAGTCTGACCCTCATCTGCAGCTTACAGAAAAGCAGCTGAGCACTGGAGCTCCTAACTGGGTTTTGTAGTTCATCTGAGAGGTGCACTAAGATTGAGACAACCATGCTAAACTCTCTCCTTTTTTGAGTAAGACTGAACAAGTCCTCTCAAAGTGTTTCATGCTGTTGCTGAGGGTAAAGGAGCACCAGGTGCCCCAGGCTTCTTACCAATACCAAAATCATTCAAAAGCATCAAATGTAATAGACCTTAAAAATAACTACAGCATCTGCCCTTCTCAAAGGTGGATATTTGGTCCCAGAGGCCTAACAGAATTTTGGTGCAGCAACTTTCCGTTTTCGTTGTTAGGCTATTTTGAGTTGTTTCAGTTGAGCTGTGCACTGAAGCACTTGAAGATTATGGAATACTCAGGCACTGAATGTATGAAGTGGACAGAGCACAGATTTATCTTATTCATGCTTCTTTGATTTAAGAATAAAGAAGCAAGCCTGAAGCCCTTCCTTTCCTTGCTAGTGTGTCAATGGTTATAATTTAGATTTTCAAAAAGTGGAAGCATAAGCTATGCATAAAACTGGGGGAAAAGACAAAGTTACCACAGAACCTACACCAGAAACTCTGCTACCTCAGATCTTTTTATTTAGTTCTGGAAATAGAGATCTTTTCTAATTGAACTGATATTGTGCTCATTTTCTTATGCATAATAAATTACTATTAATAATATTTTTAAGTCAAATACAGAGCTACTACATCATGCTGTGTTAACAAACTTGTTTAAGTTGATACAGAAACAAAAAAAATTATTGAGACAGTGATATTTCATTAGTGATGAATTTTTGCACACTCAGATTTCCTGGCATTATATTAAAATTAGCCATGAGTAGGGAAGTATGTCTTTAAGTAGCCCATGCACTTAATCCTCTCTTGATCTTGTCTTTGCGCAGAGGTACAGGATTGAAGGGAGGAAAGAGGATTCTTTATGCTGTGTAAAAAATGCACATAAAAATTAAATGGTCTAAGTGATTTAGACTAGAGTAATAACTTGCATTATGTAACCTTAATATTTTTCATTAGTCACCTTAAAATGACAATAGTGTGGCTCAGCAACTACAATAGTTATTTAATTTTTATTTGCATGCAACACACGTACCAGGTTGTAGAGGGTTTATCTGGGACCACTTTCTATACTTTGGAGGTTGAGCTGCATCCTGCTCGTTTTTACTTAAAACCTTGCTTCTAGACAGCCTTTCTCTGTTTATTAGAAAAGACCAAGACCTTTGATTTTGATCGTCACCAAGGCTTGTTGAAGACAGTGAGCTCCAGGAACTTGAAAATGAGTGTCTAGCATAAATACTAACCTGTTTGAAGGATGAAGGAGGGCTTTCAGTTCACATGCAAGACTGAAACTCAGACCTGTGATCAGAATGACAGGCTAGAGCCAATTGAAGGAGCTGTAGAAGTAAAGAACATAGAACCACAGACCTACTCAAGGTGGATAGGGAAACAAGGGATAGGAATTGTCATGACAATAGGAATAGGGAAGGGAAATCCAGGAAAATTATATGTATTTTCTTCTTTG
The DNA here is from genome assembly GCA_013399875.1 of Gymnorhina tibicen. NCBI lineage: Eukaryota > Metazoa > Chordata > Aves > Passeriformes > Artamidae > Gymnorhina > Gymnorhina tibicen. Next base: position 848,789 of record VXAZ01008299.1, on the reverse strand, counting down.
AATCAATTGATTGGGGTTTTGAGGGAAAAAAAATAGTATGAATACAGACAAGAGTGAAAAAAGCAGACAACAGGCCTGTGTTAGCTCAATTGTAGATTGATTTTTGAGAAGTTTTATATCACGGTTTGTGGGTGTAGGGTGAGAGGGAGGACTACCAATAAAGAGCGTTGTTACAGTGGAATCCAACTTGAAAAAAGAGGATTGTTTTCTGTAGGCCAAAAAATGACAGCTGAACAAAAAAGAAAGGAAAATGTAAATAAGGGCAGACCTTTATATATGTATATATTTGAATTTATTAGTTGCCAACATTCTCAAACAGAAATGGAATTTGATACATTATATTCCTAGTTTTATGCATTTCACTCCTACTAGAATTCCTCTGAAAGATGTTTTGTTTGAACGTTGGTCTGGTGTAATGTTTGTTTGATTTCAAAATACAGAGCATAGAGTAAAAGAGAAGACAAGATATTTCTTCAAGCTGAGAGAGCAAGCATCCTTAGAGTATCCCTAAACAAAGTTACATTAACCCTTGCTAGAGACTCAGGAAGGCACCAGCCAGTACCTATACAAACTTCCTCAGGGAATGACTTGGAGCCATGTCAGGGGAGATTTAGGTTGGATATTAGGGAAAGTTCTTCACTCAGAGGGTGGCTGGGCACTGGAACAGCTCCCCAGGGCAGTGGTCACAGCACCAAGCCTGACAGAGCTCAAGAAGTGTTTGGACAATGCTCTCAGGCAATGGTGTGACTCTTGGGGTGTCCTCTGGAGGGCCAGGATTTGGGCTTTGATGATCCTAGTGGATTCCTTCCAACACAGAATATTCTGTAATTCTGTGAAGCTGTCACATTATTTTAAAGTAAATTTTGGGAATAGCATAGATTTTTATATTTAGAGAACAATAAAAACCCTGTCCTACTATCACAATATTGCAGAAAGCAATCAGTTGCTGCTGTTTATTTTCATGCGCATCTGGATCACCCTGGATGTGTTTAATAAGAACTCTGTTAAATCCATGCTTCTGCAATCTCAGGCAGGCTTTTTAAAGTCATGATATGAAGGTTCCCTCTCAGGGCTTTTCTTTTTTTCTCCTTCTCCTGGGAAACCACTTTTGGAGTTGAGGAAATTATGATGTCCTTCTCTCAGATCTCAATTCCTGCAAAGACAAGTCATACCAGCCCTCATACACAGGAGCTTTCACAACCAGAGAGGCACTGTGGAACATGTTTAATGTCTCATTGAGCTCAATCTAACACCTAAGTATTTTCTGAGTCATTTTATGCATTTTTCATCCAGGAGTGCATTTTATTGTGTGCTTACTCACTCCACTTCTCTCTCACTTCTATATTTTCCTGTATTTAAAATGGTGATTAATTAGCTGATGGTTTCAGGTGCAGTAATTCTGCACCACAAGATTCTCATCTCAAAGATAATTTTTCCTTAACCAAAGAACTGCACTGCATTCAAACCGATTATTACACATTCCAGTGTATTGAAACAATATGGAACTGTCTCCTTAAATCCACACAGGTGTACTCTGTTCAGGTTTCACTGAAATCAAATTATTCCTTGCATATCTCATCTATCATTGCTTGGCACTTGAAAGGAGAGATCACATCCATTGCCCTGTTTAATTTTGTTTTAGTTTGTTTGCTTGTATTAGAATGGGTAGATGATATAATTATGTCCCTTGTTTGCTGGCTTTTTGGTTATTGCAAATCTTTTTTTGACATTTAACACATGCATCCTGTTGGTCATTTTTACTGCATATGACCCATCACAGTCTTTTTCTTAGAATCCGTTTCAAAGTTGCTGGACTGATGTGCTCATTTCCTGTCTTTTTAAGCCCAGGCCTATTCTTTTTTTATCTTGGGAACTTCATTTAGTAACCCAGGGTCTCTTAAGATCAGCAATGAAAGGCTCCACCACATTTTCTTGCTAAAGAGGTGGTGTGAGTATGACATCATTCATCTGTGCTAGACACTGACTCATAGGCATTTGACCCGAGGGTGGAACCCAGGAACAGGGGTTAACATGAAGTCAGCTGCTGTTGCACAATGCCTTTCACAGTTGTTCTGCCTCTCCTTTTTTTAAACCATCTAAATAATTGCAGAGTGCAGAACATAGAGAAGTACAGCAATCAGGGCAAACATTGCTTTTGGGGCTCTTCCAGGGCGTTTTGTAGGCCACAATGAAAAAGAGCAGGAAAAAAAATTTTTGGTAGATTATTGGATTTTACCTTTGGATGTAGAAATAGCTTTGTCCAGTAGCCAGAAAGTGAAAAGCAAGTTTGTCGTTAAAGTGTAGTATTGTACAACTTGCTGCATGAATTTTTGCTGTGAAATACTAGACCTGGTTTTAGATTTTTAGGGTAGTATCGTGTCTTTATATGATACCATCGAGGCATTGTTGACGTATTAGTATCTAAGACATGTTTTGATTTGTTCTTTGTTGTGGTTGTTTTTTTTTTCCCCCCCTGAAATTTTTTGGCTATATTTTCAGATTGTCCACAGTTCCTTTTCAGAATTTTTTCCTTCATATTCTGGCACAGGGTCTGATTTCCTCCTTGTGAAATACAGCCTGAGCACGTATTTAAGGGCTGAAAGTCACCAGTGATGGAACTTGCAAGGACGTCTGTAATATTAAGAGCTGTAGGAAGAGAATTACCTGTTGGCCTCTCCAGTTTCTTACACTGTTTGGAACCGGGCAGAATAAAATTTGTCATTCAGTATTACTTTGGGACATCAGAAAATCTAAGGATTTCCCTTGTTAAATCAATGGACCAGTGTTTTATTTCTGCTTTTATTGTTAATACTGAGCAGGAGCATGACGGCTTCTCTTTGTGCAGCATAGGAAAGCATGCCTGTTCTCCCCAGCAGATGTTTGGGTTGGTTCATTACCTCAGCTGGGGAGCGTGGCTGAGCCTTTCCCACCTATAAGCGATACAGGGAGCCCAGCTGGCCTGCCCGGAGGTAATGCCATCAAGGGGAACATTGCTCAGGACTAACTTCTTCCCGGATGTCCCTGTCAGCTAGAAATGGTTTGATGTAGGCCCTCTTTATCCTTTTACAACATGAGAAACAGGCTTTTCCCTGCTTCAAAAGCTGTGGAGAGCAGTAAACACACAGTTTGTTTATTTTTGCTTACTGGTGAGTGCTGTGTAAGTATTATAACCAAGAGAGAAACAGTTGGGAAAAACCCACTAGCTTCCAGATTCTGGAAATCTTCTGAGTCTTGTAAGCAACTTTACATCAGAGTGTAACATGGTTTAATGCAACACTTCAAATATGTTTCTAGGTGGTGTGTAATTACTTAGAATTTTTCTTTTCAAGTCTCTGAAAATCAGCTTATAAATGGGCAAGACAAGTAAGTATTTATATTTGGAAATATGGATTTCTGTTACAGAACATTTTGTAAGAACAACTGATTATAATTAGGATTGTTATTGAGGAAGAGTGATAACATAGGTCTAATTTTGAAAGGTAGTCTTTTTCTGAAAATAATCTAATTGTTTACAACACATGAGGCTTGACTCCCCCTCTCCCCAAATTTTAAGACTTGTAGATCACTCCTGTTTCTAATTAGAAAGTGCATTAAGTATTTCACTTCATAGCTCATATGGGTAAATATATTTTAGTAAACTTCTTGAGTAAATGAGCAATGTAGGTCTTGCTCTTAGGAAAGTTCTTGCTGTGCAAATGCAGTGTCTCCTGCTTGTCTCCACTCAGCTGGTTCAGAAAAAGGTTTAAGCACACTCTTGCTTTTGTATACATGGTGGGACTTTAAGAGGTTTCTTAATTGAGGGCCTTTGTCCCTGATGGCTGATTTCTGGTTGAGTAAAAGACAGAAAATCTGGTTCTTGAAAAATATATGAATAGATGGAATGTGACTCTGCTGCCTAACTTCTTACCAAATTCTGACCTGAAGCCTTGGAGTTTGTGAGACAGATGCCTGCCACAGTGGTACATAAGCAGATTCCTATAAAATCAACAGAAGCGTTATCTGGAACAGGACGGTGTAAAATCTCTTTGGCTCAACTTGGAAAAAAATATTTTGAATATCAGAACTTCATCATAAAATAGGGGAAAAGCAGTCTCTTTTTGCCACAGGCATTGTTGGGTTGTGATGCAAATTCCATGCAAATTACTGTCCTTGGAAACACCATGAGGGCAATCTTTACGTAGGCATGAACAATTTCTCCAGTGTACAAGGCATAAATAGTTTTAGTTTTGACATCAGACAAGCAAAAGTGGTTTTTTCAGGTTACATATTTCTGGAGAAAATGCATTTATTGAAGTCGATGCACAAAATTCTGCTTTGGAGTTATTCTTCACTGATCTTTTCCCAACAAATTGCCTATCATTTTTCCAAAGTAGTTGCTTATTTTCTGAGTTAACTTTTGTGTTAGCACTAGAGGATGCAACCTCCATATGATTTGGTTAAGGTGGCTTTGAAAATAACAGGGCAGATGGGTGTGCGATGGTGCCATGAAAGGAGAAACATCCATACCTATAGGCATGCAGACACCTTCTAAACGTCCTTTGTCCTTCCCCACCTTAGATTATGTACTTAGCATTCTGCTTTTGCTCACAGAAATATGCATTTAGAAATTAGTATAATTAATCAAATAGTTATTCAAAATCTTCTATTTTAAGCTGTATATGTGCTGTGATTTTTATTTTTACGCTCGTACACATACCCTGCCCCGATCAATTTAAGTATATTCATAAACATTATTTTGGTTGATTGAATTGCTTATCTCACCTGATCTAGCGAAGCACAGAAACATTAAACTTTTGCTTTTTGAATTATAGGGAATTACAGTCACACTTACCTACAAGGTCTTCTGTCAAGGAAGCACAGCAACAACCAGGCTTTTGTTTATGGCCGATGGTAAATTTGCTGAATTTCACTGATGGCAGTGGGCAGGGGGAGGAAGGGACCAAATAATTTAATCTTTTTTTTTTTTTCCCTTCAAATCTAGCAGATGGAAATCTAATCTGCAAAGAAATTACATCTCAGAATAAGGACAGAAATTTTGTTTCCATTTCTTTTCTTCTGTATGAAGAAAACACAAATTGTAGCCTGTGTCCTCCAAATGTTTGGGGTTTGGTTTGGTGGTTTTTTTCAGACTTCATCTTGGAATTCTGTATGATTAAAATATAAGTTTATAAAGGAGAGTCTGTCAGAATCTTAACTGCAGTGGTGCTCCTGGTGCTACTGTGATTTTATATGTGTTTCATTATAGGTTGTACATAATTTCAGCATATGATGTACACATTCCCAAACATTAAGTATATCCTATGAAATAACAGCACCTCATAAAAAGGGATCATTTTCATACTAATGATATATTTAAGCTGTTCAGAAACTAACTGAACTCACAACTTATTTCCTGAGGCAGGATTTGGGGATATATTTAATTTAAACAGGGCAGTCATAGTGAGTTAGGAATTGTGAAATGACCACTATGTTTACCGCTTAAGAGGTGCAAAATTGTTGATTGATACATGGAGTCTTCCTTGCCAGGTAAATTCTCACATGTTGCACATCTGCGTTCTCAACAGTTGGATCCAAAAAGTGATCTGCAGAGGTTTAGAAACTGAAGTTCCAGTTCTTCTTATTTTATTGATAATTTTCACCTTTTTTTTTTCTTCCCCCCACTAAAGATCTAATTCTGAAATCAAGGGTCACTAGAGATGTTTAAGAGGGGATTTATTAATAAAAAGCTTTTCAGTACTGGAGGAAGGTCAGAAAACAAGTGTGAGTTGCCAGGTTTCTCGTCACATCACTATCAAAGTTTAAAAAATCCTGCAAGTGTCATCATGCTTAGGTAAAGAATAGGAATTAGGATTTCTTCTTCTGAGAGTTTTCCATCAACTTCGATTTACTGAATTTGTAGTGACTGGAGGAAAAAGAGCTTGGTGTGAGAGTAAATTATTTGTTTGACCTTCTCCAGGCATGTGAACCAATTTTTTTTTTTCGTAACTGCCAAGTAATTTTTGAAATTGCGAAAGACAGAGTTGTGAGAGAATCTGTTTGTGTATATTGAAGAACTTCTGTCTTCATGTGAAAGGATAATGGTCAAGAAATTATATTTATAATGTTGCACCCTTGAAATACTATAATGAAATTTAAAATAAATAATGTTGAATCAAGGAAATTTTCAGTGGAAGTTAAACCTTAAACCATTAGTCAGGTGTGCTCTAGTGATTGATTTAGGTACAAGATGTATGTTCATCAGAACCTGAATTTCTTGCATTTTTTTGTTTTCTGGGGGGAATCAATACTCTTCAAGAAGATGCATTTCTTGAACTCCACTTCCTTGAGACTGAGGTGCATGTATGGTTGATAGACCTTTTATTTTAAGAGGGTAAGGGTGATTTCTGAATATCTCTTCTGCCTTGTCATCCTTGTGTTTAAGGGTTCCAAGACACAGTGAGAAGCATGTTCTCTTGTGCACTGCAGGATTCCTGGCTGCCTCACATGACAGCTTTAAATTAGTGCCTCTGCTTTCATTTCACTGTGTTCCTTTCCATCACCCATTTCATCAGTGAAACTTGACTTGGTGTGTATTGCAGTCTAATAATGACTTGCCTTAGGAGCTGTCTGGCCTTGTGCCACGAGCAATCAAAGTGTCATTACCCGATCGTAATATGAAAGTTGCGATATCTCATTGCAGTGATAAGGAAATTTCAGAGGGAGAGGAAGGAGGAGGAGGAATAGGAACACGCTGTGATAGAGGGGATGTGCCATGGAAGAGAAGTAACTGTGTTGGTTTTGGAATTAGGCGTATGTTCCTCACACTGGACAAAAATAGCCCACAATAAGTTTATCAATAAATATTTTTAATTGATCAAGCAGAATTGAGATAGTTAAGAAAGGAGGCTTTTGTTTTGAAAAGTGTTGTGTGCCCCTTACAGCCTAAATCTTTGGTCAGAGCAGGTACTGGGGGGCTGGTCGAGCCCCAGATCTGAATTCCCCTACTAACAAGTTGATGCCTTCTTTAGCCTGAGTGTTACGGTCACAAAATACAAAGTAAGACCAAACTGTCATGCAGAGTCCCTCTTAAGCTGATTGTATCTGGGAAATACCAGAGAAAACTTCGGACCCTGGCTTGCTTAAGTGGTTTTGTAAATCCTCTCCAGCTGTCTAGTTCTGTGTCTATAAGCATGCAAGTGCTCTTATGTTTAATCTGGCTGTCAGACTAGCAGTTTATTTCACAAACCATCACATAACATGTCTGTTTCACACTCTAAGAAGAAATACGTGGATAAGTAAATCTCTGTAACTAATACAAACATTGTTTTTGTGTTTTGCTTCAGCAGAAAGGCCTTGCACAGCAGTAGATGAGGATACAGGGTCAGGAGCGTACAATAAGATTTCTCAGAGACTCACAAAAACTAGCCTCGTACACATTGAATTAATGGAGTCTTGTCATCACCTGTAAAATTTCTGTCAGCAAACATCTGTGTTAGATTGAACTTCCCAATAAACTGTGTTAAAATTGACAGGGCACAAAAGGGTTTGTGTGTGAAATACGGAGATGAGAGTGCTAAGAATCATGGTGTTTCCAAACTGTCATCTCAGAGAATTGAATATCCTCAGGAGGGAGATGGGCAGTTTCTGTAGAACTGGCCTTGACTTTGGCAATTCTGCATGTTAAAAAAAAAAATCAATCTAAATAAAATCAAATCACTGCAAAATTGGCAAAGTCTTGACTTTGGCACAAAGGAAAGGAACTTTGTCTTCAATTTCCATGAGCATCTACAGCCTGCTGAATGTGGCATGCAGAAAGAGCTGTGTCGTGGAGAATGGAGGCCTAGAATAAAAAGCAGTTAGTCTGCTTGGGCTTCTCTGCTGTAAACTGCTCAGTAACAGGAGTTGTGACTGAATTGTTGGTTCTGGGCTCTCACTTAAGCTGCACGTTGGCATTGCAGTTAAGTGCTGTCAGGGCACAGACCTATAGACAAAGTACAAGGGGTTATTTTTTTCGCACGGAACAATTGCCCTGCTCTACTATATTTTGTTCTATTTTTATGGCCATAAATAATTGTCAAGAAAGACAGGAAATTTTAGTGAAACATAAGAAAAAATACTTCTACTTGCTCAAACACAGAGTGGTTACCTAGGCTGGTTGTGGAGTCTCCCTCCTTAGAGCTATTCAAAACCCTGAGCAATGTCCTCCAGCTGACCCTGCTTTGAGCAGCAAGGTTGGACTAGAAAATTCTCCAAAGATCCCTTTCAGCCCCAGCTATTCTGTGGTTCCGTGAAAAAAACATGCTTCACACTTACATGTTTATGCTTTTTCTTTTAGCACCTCTGTAATACTGTGAAGTTATTTGAGGGTCTTCTCTATTAAACCTCAGTGTTTTCTGTGTCACTGTTTTTATCTTGTAGTCTTCCCAGGGATTAAGAAGTAGCTGTGTGTCTGCCTCCCATCATTATTGATGTGCAGACTGGTGGATTGGGATCAGGAACAGCACTGAGGTTTATGAGTCTCTGGAAAGGTTTAGGGTGTGACACTGGAGTGATACTGAAACATCAAGAAGATATGAGTCGTTAATCCAGTACCTGGGTTAAAATTGCTTGTAAAATTAAAAGATTCAAATTCCATTGAAGTAAAACTCAGTGTTTAGACATTAGTGAAATTTTGCTCAGGAAAACGCTTTTTATCAGCAAAGGAGAGATGTGAGTGTGAATGAGGTGTAAGGTCTTGTGTGCTTTTCTGATTAAAATGGGTACATTTGATAGCTTCTAAAATAAGCTTCTGGTTATCTTCTGTTGCATTTGCCCTACTTAAGGTGATGATATGCTCTAAGTTAATTTTTGAAAAATTTTAACTCTTGATATGAGATGTGCAATTTGTTGATAGAGGAAAGAGACAAAAGTTTTTAGTGTTATAGGGACGCATAGTCCTGATATGGTGAAAATCTGGTTTCCGTCTTTATTTCACTGAAATGAACAAGGCTGTTCTTAAGGCAGGGGGTCTTCTTTTGTCTAAAGCCATTAATCCATTTTTTCCACCAAAATTTGACTGTTGCGACAGATGTGTTACAATGGCTGTACACAGAAAATCAAGCTCTGCTACTTTGTGGGTCTTATATTAATTTTCAAAATCGTGATGTGTTTCAAAATCATTGATTTCCACATTCTGTTGTCTTGTTCCAGCTTGCTAAGTTTCAGTTTTAACTAATTTTTCTCCCATAGTACTTCTGGTTATCTGTCTGAGTCTTAAGTTTCTCCATGGGGTGTTCACTGCACTCCTGCAGCAGTGGTCACTGGCCACTGACATAAGAGGAGGTGGGAATTTCTCATCATGGTTGTTTGGAAGTCTTTGTCCTTGCCATCCAAATTTTCTCAAAATAGCTTTCTCTACATTAAATCCTAACAGTGAGTTTGAGAAATTTCTAATACTTTCAGACTAGCATTTCTAATACTTTTAAAACTGTTACTTCAGTAAGAGACAATGTGCCAGGTAACAAGTGAATATCAATATAGGTTTCTTTAAAATGCTTTCAGTCAGGTGGGATGTGAGCACCTTCTGTCTCACCATTCCCTCTAAGGTAGAAATATGCATGTTGTGTTTTATTGTATCTGGGGCAGATGTCCCAAACAGGAGCGGTATCCTCACAGAACAGTGAGATTGCTTTGCAGACCAAACCTTCAAAGCCTACTGTGCCTTTTCTCAAAGAAAAAACCAAAACTGAAATGCAAAAAAAAAAACCAAACCAAAAAACCAAAACACCCCAAAGACAAGCCTTGTGCCAGCCTTAAAAGGCTGAGAGTGAAGCAGGAAAATGCCACAGAAGCGCCTGTATAAGCTTTTAGGCTGAGTCTTTTGCCAGCTTGACTTTATAGTGTTTGGGTGCTGTTCTCAGAAATGAGGCAGGGGACAGGCTGTTTTCTGCCTGCTCCAGCCCTTCTCTTTCATTCCTTCCCAGTATTTACTTAGGTTCTCTCTTTAATAAGCCAGTATTGAAAATTCAGTGTAGTTGTATTTTATTTTGCTAGTATCAGCTTGGACCAGGAAGGCCAGAAATGAAAGCAGCAGCAGCTGCCTGTTGTAGGACCAGGAGATATAAACACACTTGTGGATACAGCCCTGAAAGTCACTCTTGCCCTTCACCCCCCCAGGACCTCCCCACAAACACACACACTTTTTTTCAGCTCACTGAATGTCATTTGTGCCTGTGCATGGAACAGGTGTCTCTTGTGAACTCCTTAAATAAACTGAATTTGAAAAAAAGATAGTGATGTCAGTTTACACAGGTGCAGACATCATTCAGGAGAACGCTATTTGCACACAAACACACTATTGTTTACTGTCTGCGCTGCAGTCAGAGCAGTGCCAGAAGGGCACTGAAGCAAGATGGAGCATAGTTTGCTTTGCTGCTGCTGCCGCTGTCGATTGATGTGAACTTTATGAAAGTTCCCTCTCGGTGGGGCAGAGTCTTCTTTGCTCTGTGAAGCATTGAAAAGTGGTCTCTCAGAGAGTGACTCAGAGGAAAGCAGAAGCTGTTACTAATCACGATATGTGAAATGGAATAGAAAATGTGCCCGTGTGACTCTTCCTGGTTTTGCTTGGGAGCTTAGCAGGAGTTTTGTATTTGATTTTGTTTGGTTTTTTTCCCCCTCAACCCATATTATCGGGGGGAACATGCTAAGAACAATTTTCTTAACTGACATCTCTCAGTGTGTGAAAATGCCCAGTGTCTGTCTTTGATACAGCCCTGCCCACACCAAAAAAAACCCATCTAATTGCAGACAACCCAAGAGCAAAGGAGCACTGGACATCACCCAGCAATGTGCATTTGCCTCCCAGAAATCCAATGGCATCCTGGCCTGCATCCAAAGCAGTGTGGGCAGCGTGGGAGGGAGGGGATTCTGCCCTTCTGCTCTGCTCTGCTGAGACCCTGCCTGGAGCACTGCATCCAGCTCTGAGGTGCCAGCACAGGAAAGACATGGACCTGTTGGAGCCAGTCCAGAGGAGGCCACCAAGTTGATTAGAAGGATGGAGTATCTCTCCTATGAGGAAAGGCTGAGAGAGTTGTCACTGTTCTGTCTGGAAAAGAGAAGGCTTTGGGGTGACCTAATTGTGGCCTTCCAGGACCTGAAGGGAGCTTACAGGAAAGATGGAGAGGGACTGTTTTCAAGAGCATGTAGTGACAGGACAAGGGGGAATGGCTTCAAACTGAAAGAGAAGGTTTAGGTTTAGAGTAGATACTAGGAAAAAATTCTTTACTGTGAGAGTGGTGAGGCACTGGCACAGGTTGCCCAGGGAAGTTGTGGATGCCCCATCCTTAGGAGTGTTCAAGGCCAGGTTGGATGGGGCTCTGAGTAACCTGGTTTAGTGGAAGGTGTCCCTGCCCATGGCAGGAGGGCTGAAACAAGATGTTTTTTTAAGGTCTCTTCCAACCCAGGCCGTTCTAGGATTCACAGCCCTCTTGACCTGATTAGACTTGGGCACTCCCCAAGACAGTGATGAGCACAGCTTGTGCATCAAAAGAGAAAGTATGAGCAAAGCTGGCCGTATGTAAATCACATTTGGGATATCACAGCACAGGATAGTTGTATTAATGCAGCTTCACAGAAATTAATTTTCCTCACATTTCCCACCATTGCTGATGTCCTGTGTAGCTGCCCAAAGCCCACAGTGGTTGGAGCTGCAGGATCCCTACCTACCCTGGTATCTGTGCAGTACTGGGCCTGTCTGCCACATGCTGTCTGTGGTATGTGTGGAAGGAAAAAGAGCTGAATGTGTCCAAAATATCTTGTTCATCACATGCTTAAATAAGAGCAACAGTGGGATTCCCAGCAGGAACTTTTTCCTTTGTGTGTGTGTATATATATTTCAAATTTTGAGTGAAGGATGTCCCCAAAAATGACAGATTTTTCTGTGGCAAGAAAGCCCACAAACTCTGAATATCAGCCAGTGGCCATTAATTCAGCTTTCTGACAGAAGGCATGCTTGCCACACCCTCCTACATACTGTGTCATTTTTTCCCTAAGTAGAGCTTTTAGGTATATTTTTTCCATTGGAAATTTTGCATTTGAAAAAAAAAAAAAAAAAAAAAAGAGAAGAAAAAACTTTTGCAAAATCAAATTAAGAACAGATGTAGCTGAGCAATACTTTTTAACCCAGGAGTAATAAATGTTTGGAATGGACTGCTGTGAAGGTTATTAAGACTGAAACACTGGGGTCATTCAAATAAGAGCTGAGAGCATCCAAGGGGATGGAATTGGAGTAGAAAAGAAGTGGATAACTGAACATTATCCACTGTGTTCTTGATGATGCATAACACCCTGTGCACTTGTTTTATGTTGTATGACTTGAAAATCTATCTGCATTGGTTAAACATATACTAAGGATTATGCCTTGGTAAAAGCTATGGAAAGTTGATTATAATAACAAATGCCAACAAGCCGGTCTGGACTGCATCACTTGCGAAAAGTTGCCTGAGGAGAAGAGCTGTTTGGTTTTATTCCTTCTCCAATCTCATGGAAGACAAAGATGTGACAGCTTGAAACATTTATAAACATTTAAATTTTATACTGACTGTGGTTACTGAGGAGAGATTTAATACACTGTGAGGAACATCAAGTTTTGTGGAAAAAGTAATATTCTATGTGCAGTTTTAAGTCCATATTGAACAGATACTTCCCATAAAGATGGGAAGTAGAGACTTGTGGTGGTCTCAGTTGATGCAAATAAACAAGAAAAGCCCTGCACTCTGTGCTTGTGTCTGGTATTCCAGGATTGTTATCAGATGTTTGTCTAATTAAACAGCTGGAAAAACTACTGCACATAAACACTGGAGCCAGCTCACACTGTCACACCTGCATTTTTCTTGACTTTTCCAGTGTGGTTTTTTCTCTCAGTCAGTTCTGTCAAACAGGTGGTTATTTAGTATTATTTCTATAAATAGGACTTTAATTTGCATGTATAGAACCTTAGAGAGACTTGTCAGACACCCATTTCAAAATGCCAGTGCTTAGCAGTGCTTAGGTTGATACTAAGTATTTCATGGCATGCACTGGCTCTCCTTCCAAGAAAGAAGGCGATGGAAGGGTAGGAAAGCTTTTCAGGTCTCTTTAATTGAGCAAACTATTCTTTGATTCTAAGGACATCAAAGAGACCCCAAAAAACCTCAATTTTTGAAGCAGAAATGAGAAACTTTGTGCACAAAAAATGGCAGGCTGTGAATTGACATCTACAAAGCTGAAGCTGGAAACAAGTTTGGGGTTCATTTCCTGGGCACATGACATGTTGTAAAATGTGTTTTAATCTGGAAGATAAGTAATATGTCTTAGTGTGCAGATTCACATCCAGAGTTATTGCCTGTGACTTTATAAACCAAGAGAGGATAACAAAATGAGAAACACCATGGCTGGGTTAGTACATCCTCGGCTATGTCATTTTCAGATTTTTTTGTTTTGGTGTGTTTTTTTTTTGTTTTTTTGGGTTTTGGGCTTAGTTTCGTACTGTCAAAGATAGAAGAAAAATGGAGATAACTTCTCTGTGGTACTGAGTTCTCAGAAGTAACAAATTTCAATAGTGACTTGTCCAGGAGTTTCAGTTATCCAGCTTATAAATGGCATTCTGAGCATTAATTAAGCCTCTCACATCTATGAGATAGATGTCTTTTATTCCCATTTTAAAGACCGTGTGTCACTGAGAACCCAAAGATTATGTTCTGTTCTGTTCTCCTCTTATCTAATTGTCCTCCAACCTGGGCCTACATATGGTAGAAGAAATTAGGAAATACTTCTTTGAGCGCAAACAGTGGTTACTTGAGAAAATGACATTTGCTTTCTAAGCTGCGCGCTCTTCCGTACATCCCTGTTGAGTACCTGACATGGATCTAAATGCTCAGGATGCTCAGAAACCCTAAACAACTTTTCCACTGCAAACATCATTTATCAAAAGCTGTAATAAGGGCAACAAAATGCACAAATTACTTGAATGCAATGGAAAGTCTGTAGGCTTCCACTGCCTCGGTGAAGTTGTTTCCAAAGTTCTTATAAAACAAAGGGTAGCTTTCCCTTTTATTGTCTTGCAAGGATCTCGTTGACTACTACAGACCTGAACTTTGACCTTGTAGGCTATTGTTCTTACCAAATTTTAAAATATTTATGAGTGGCTAAAAGACACAGCCTTTTTTGTTTTCTTATAAGATTCTCACAGCAGAGTGATCAAATTTTTTTCCTAAATCATGAGGGTTTATGATGTGAGGCATTCTGCAGCTAATGGTTGCACTTGTAAAAATAACAAAGGAAAAGCAGTAAAGAACAAGATCTGCAAATCACACGAAGCCTCAGCAAGTAGCACATATCTTCAGAGGTGACTTCTAGTAATGAGAGAAGTCAGAGCGCCTTGACAACTTGCTGCCTTTGTTCCTCTTACAAGACAGTCCAATGCCCCTAAGTTAGACCTTTGTTAGCCCAGCTCTCTCTTGAACGGGTACCTTCCACATGTGCCTTAGCCCTGGTAAAAACAAAGGCTACTTGACATGACCTCTTTTCCTGTGCACATTTTAGCCTGGAGCCATTGGTCCAGCCTCTCTTAACTGATGACAGTCTTCCAGGTGCTGTTCTGATCTTAATCTTCTAGCTGAACCACAGGCCTAGCGTGGTAAGCTATAAATCTCCCCAGGTCACCGAGAAGTCTGCTGGTGTCATTTCTAATTGACCTCAGGGTAAAGAGACCAGCTTAGTTCTTAATTTCCTAGGTTTCCAGATTCACAGGCTGGCCTTTCCAAAGCAGTGCTCATGACTTTTCAGTAATAAATTACACTGAAAAAGCCTACAGCAACAGTAATTTATGATCTTTCTGCTGGTCTTATAACACATGTTAATTGGAGGAAAAAATTATTTATAGAAGGTTTTCAATGGAGTATTGGGAGAAAAAAAAAATTAGCATTGGGAAGCCAGTGCTTTCTACTGAGCAAATTCTTTTGGGTAAACATATTTAGAATTTTCTCAGACTATAGTAAGAAGAAACAGACTGGGGTATTGGAGGGAAAAGCCAGTGGTTGCATAATGGGACACTTTGCAGTATATTTCATGATACTAATTGCTGAACAGCTCGGCATTTTTGTGCTGGGGATTGAGCACTGGGGCTGGATCTTTGGTTGCATCCACCTGCCCAGCTCTAACAGTTCTTTTAAGTTGTGGTAGATCAAATAGGTTATTCTCTAGGTGTAATGTCATGAAAGGATATGAGGAAATACTTAAACATCTAATAGAATAGAAGTTGTTGATCAGTTTTACATGAACTGGTCTTTTGACAGAATAAGAAAAGGTTTTGCTCAATCCATTACCATACTGGAAATATAATCAGGAGTTAGGAACTGATTCAAAGCTCATTGATTGATTCCTGGTAACCGTACTGTCAGCAAAATCAAGAGATTTTTAATTGTTAAAGGTGTTTTTAGATGCATCAATCAGAATTTTTTGCAAAGGGAGAATACAACTAATCTCAGTTAAGGCACAGTTTGTTAGCACAGACTTGCCATTAAAATCCTTTAATAATCCTTTAAATAATTAAGTCGTTAATCTTTTTTTCATTCTACCAGCCTTTTGAATATGTATGCATTTAAAATAAGTTAAGTGTTATTTTGATGTGGAATAAGCCAATACTGAAGACCTCAAAGTCTGAACAACAATTTCATACTTAGTCACAATTCCTAGAATTCTTGGAAAATTTCAAAATTGTTACTTCTGATTCTTATCAAACTACATTTTTAACTAAGGCTGCATAACAAGTATCTTACCTTTTGCCCATTTTCCAGTCCTGTTCTGGGCTTAGTTACTGCTTCTGAACTAATCCTGAATAACATTATTTTCTGAATAACATTATGATCTTTCCCAAATCGTTTAGAAACTTTTCCAGAGGGCTTTTTGGGAAAGTTGTGCTGTGTAAACATTTCAAAAGTGAAACAAAAGAATTTTCTACTTGTTTGTGAAGAATGAAATACTAGGCACAAACGTGGTGCTTTTACCTATTAACTAAGAGTGAAGCATTTTGGAAAGGTGCTTTTTAACTGTTCTGGTTTTCAATATCAGCTTTATGATATCTCTAAAAAGTAATTTAGCACCTTTCAAAAATATAGCACTAATTTCCTGATAGACAAATGAACTTTACTATTAGGTTTGTTTTGGGAAGAATGACTCATTTATTCAGTTCACTGCTACTGACTGGTTTTAATTTGTTATTGATTCCTTATGGATTGTCCAAGTCACAAGTTATTTCTTAAGAGTTGTGCCACTATTTAATTTGGCATTTCTGACCCAAGCTTAGCTCATACATGAAGCTGTGGATTTAAGACACTTAAATTAATCAGCACTCAGTCTAGTCTCATACTTGTGGATTACATTTATATTCCAACGACATTACTGGAATGGTCTAACCAAGGCAAAAAAATAAACACACTGAGCCAGGAAGAAATAAAATTCATCTTTCAACCCTCTTTCTGCTCTGTATGATCACCTTTCTTTTAACCAGTTAATTCTGTAACAAACTTGTTTTAGAGGAATGTGCAGCAAGGTCAAGTCATGATGTCCCCTGGGGCAGGGAGCGTGGTGTGGAACCAGCATATATGCAATAATGCAGATCCATGTCACGCTCTGAAGTAAATGTCTGGTTCTTTCCCAGTTCTTCTCAGAGGGTTTGCCATAACCTTACCACGCAATTTCAGTTTTTCCAAGTTAATTTCCTATAGTAATTGCTGCAAATACCTGCTTAATGTTAGTATGGTTACAGTGTGCTTTTATCTGAGACACACAGGAGTATATCCAAGATATTTTATATCCCATGTGAAGTCCTTGGTTGTATCTACTCAGACTGTTTTCCTCTTATGTTTTCTGACAGCTGGATGTTGAATATTAAGTATCAGTGCATGAAACAATCAGGAAGATTGCAGCCAGTCATTGCCATAACTGTCCCTTAATTTAAAATTTAGTAAGGAGATTTTGCAAATTAGCAGAAAGAAAAGAAAAGAAAATGTGATCTGGTCACATGCAGGAATACTATCAGAGGCTGAGAAATAATATGGGTCTTAAATGGCAAAATCAACAGTTACCTCCAAATATAGAAGAAGAAAAAGGTTCTAGGGGTCAAGTGATTTCCTTACAGCTGTTTTCCACCAAGATAATTCTTCCCTCTTCCTTGATGTTTGATAATTCTCATATATGTGTATGTAGAAATGACACGCACATCCTTACCATCACCAGCTCCAGCTCTCCCTAATAATCTGTGTTTCTGCTTCTTCTGAATTTAGTTAGATCAGTTTGAAGGCATTAAGACACCAAAGTAAGTGCATATTTAGTTGGGTTATCAAAAATAGTCAATCTGATTAGGTACTCAGCTTGCTTAGAAACAGGTTATTGTAGGCAGCTTTGTGCACTGTGCCACAAGCTGGAATCTACCTCCCGGAGATGAACATGCCATGAATCCCAAGAGTCTTGTCTGACAGTACAGCTTTAAGTTACTTTCTCTAAGTCCCAGTTAGAAAGAAAAAGGTGTTTTCCTCTGTGAAATGTAGATAAGCAAGGGTTAAATCACTGATGCTACTTTTTAGTGCTGTCAAGAAATGCTCCAAGAAGGACCTGAGCTTCTGTGTTGTTCTGATGAGGAGATCATTTTCCTTCAGTTAAAAGGGAAGAGAGTTGCTAGCAATCTCCTCAATGTGCATTTCTTTTCACCCAAACCCGCTTGCGTTGTGTGGGCTGAATTCAGGCAAAAACCCATGGAGCTGTGCCTCATCCCCATCAGTGTGTGTAGCTATACTGAGGAAAACACCTACGTTGGCCCATGAGCACACACACTCACAGCTTGCCAGAGGTCTGACCCCTCCTCTTGCAAGATTGAAGAGTGGAGGAGAAAATTCCCTCTAAGGAGTGAACGTAATGACATTTTGATCCCTTGAGAAATGTTGTCGTAACCCTGCCTGGATTCTCACACTGTTTGGATTTTATTTTTAGCTTTGGCATTCTTGAAGATTAATAAGTACAATGTTGCTGAAATTACTCTTCCAGTGTAATGTTACCTGAATAAAGTGTTAGGCAGTTGAGTTAATGAAGCTGAAATGATGGCTCAGGGAGAAGCACATGCTACAAATGGCACCAGTTTGTAGAAAAAGGCCTGTTTTGGTTTTGTTCTGCCAGTGGACTTTTGGCTTGTTGTTTCAGAACGCTAGCTAGTGAGGCACAGAGAAGTGTGTAACAAAAATTGATGGAGTGTTTCCTTGTAGTGGGACTGAAAAGGAAAGTACAATAGAGAGGTAAATTTCAAATGTGCTTTTCTGTTATTCTGTGCTTAAACTACTGGGGCACTGTAAAAGAAGACTTCTACCTGTAATGTCTGCTGCATAAGCCAGAGAACATCCATTCCTAAGGGGTTTTTTAATATCTAACAACACTTGAAAAAAAGTCAAAAATATCTTTCCACACACATTTTCTAATTTGGTTAAATTTTGTATTTGTTCCTGTCTACTGGTTTTTACGATACAAAAGATTTCTCAATTTTATGCTACCTTTATTCTTAATAAATATTTCACATGATTTTTTTTTTGTTGTTATTTTATTATAGGTACACCTTAAAAAAAAAAAAAAGAAGAAGAAGAAGAAAATCTAGTGGTGTAAAACTGAACCTGCCAATTATTTCTGAGAAACTTAACACAAGAGACTTGTTTGTAAATGTTATGAATGGTACTCAATGAAAACTTTGTTTGATTTCACTTATGTTTAGTATAATTTGTTCTGCTCTAGGGCATCCTGAGAATAGGAGATTGTACGCAAATGAATACTGAGTGAAGCAAAGATCATTAAGAGAGGAACTGGGGGGGAACCACACATGCTGGACACAATTATGTGTGTGTGTTATATTATGCTATCTTGGACACATCAGCACTGACTGCTTTGTTCCTTAGAATGACCTTTGATCAAGAGAGACTGCATGTGTCTTTGGTCATTCCCACATCCTAGGCTACTGTAGATGAAGGGAATTTCTGTGGTGTCTTAACTATAATCTCACTGGGAGCTGCCTCATTGTGTGCAAACACTCTGGTAGATGTCTGCCTTGTTGGGAGTTTACAATTGGAGGAAAGGATGGTGGCATTACCTCAAGCATACTAGGCATTGTGCCAGTGTAACTGAGCAGATGGTGACCCGTGGGTCATGGGACTATATTTCTGAGATAGATGGGAAAGGAAATTCTACAGTTTGCAGACCAGATGGAGAGTTCTCACAGCGCTGGCTATAAGGAGTGTATCTACACGGGTGTGTGTGTGTGTGCGTGCGTGCGTGTGTGCAAGAGAATGTCGAAACAGAGTAAATTAGCAAGTGGATATTATTAAGTGTAGGAAGAAAAACTTACCAGTGGTTTTTATGCAAGAGGATGTCAAGTAATAAAGGTATTTCACATGGCTGTTAAATGCAGCATTCACAAGTTCCCTGCTAGTTTTTGTACTTCACTCTTTTTTACATTACGCAGCTTTGAATTAGTTCTATATAAAATACCTGTAAAGAGCCCTATTGTTCTTATTCCAAAAAGATAAGTGATTTGCTTTCTCTCTAGTATTCACTTCATTCAGTTTTTTCTTTCAAAGTGGTGTTCTTTTCCGAAAAAATTACTTTTTTTTTAAAGAGGGCACCAGGTGCAAAGTTTCTTTACCTAAAAGGATATTCTCTGTCTGCCAGAATTGCCTTCTTTCCTCTAGTATTATTTCTTGAAGTTTTTTACGTGCTCTCAGTTGCGTCATTTGATGAGTGCTTGCAAAGCAAAACAGATATTCTTCATGCAGTAAAGAGAGTTCTGACTTCCAAATGTCAACATCTGTATAGGTTTTATTTACACTGAAAAAATTGCTGCGATATTGATCTGAAAATATAGAAAGTATTTAATCTCTGGGAGTAGAGTATCTACTTCCAATAGATGGACTAATAGATTTCTGACAGATTTCGTGTATCACAAAATAATACATGCATCACTAAAACTGGGAAGAGAGGGGTTTCTTTTTCTGAGAAATTTCCTTTGATTCTCTTTTAATGAGTCCATGTGCCAGTACATAATCCATAAGCCATTCCAGGAAGGAAAATTCAGTTGTAAAGTCTCTTTCTCAAGATGGAAATTGCATAGAAATCAATTAGAAGAACCTCCTTCTGGTCTCTCTGCAACAATTGTGACTACAGGAAAGGGCAGTTATTGTGCATTGTTCAGAGTTTAAAAAAGAAAAAAATGTCTTGAGCTCTTCTTGCTTTGTGCTTTGTTTTCCACCTGGAATTAACTTTTAAAGACAACAGTTCAAGAGGAGCCTAAGGAATCTTTTAAAGAGGGAAGAGCATAAAATTAATAAATATTCAGAAACATAAACTGTAAGGTAGGGCATAAAGTTCTGGTCACTGTTTCATCCTCATCCTCGCTAAAGCAGCGAGGTAAGTGGAGATAGTAGTAGCTGTGCTTTCCAGTCAGTAAAAAGTATATACAATAAAGGAACGGCAAGAACAGGATTTGCCATAGAAATTTCTGAAATATATTGCCTAGAGAATTTTGTGTTTCTGTGAGTTTCCTTAAAGAGCAGTATTCACTCAGAATTGGATATGCTGACATCTTTTATTTAAAAACTTGAGAACAATTTTTCACTGTTGTTTTCATTTTTCCTCTGAATTTTACTGGTATTTAACCCTATCCCTCTGTGCCTTTTAAACTCAAAAGAGTGGTAAAAGCTTTAAGGGCAGTTGTGGAACTGAAGTCATCTCCATGCAGTTTTGTTTGTGCTATGCAAAGTTAGGAAAAGGAAGAGGGAAATTTGGCTTTAGGTACTCATCAAGTGGTAGGAGTCAAAAGTAGCATTTCAAAGCCAAGGTCTGGAGAAGGTTTCATCAAGTAGCCATGTCCTTAACACTAGGCACCTTTGGAGAGATCTGTAGATGCCTACCTGTGGGACAGTATCAGGACATGCTGGCACATCCGTGTGGCAGACTTCCAGGCGTATAGGTCACATTTATGGGCAGAGAGTTTTATCTAGGTAGATACGTGCTTCTGAGATAAGAAAACACGTCGCTATCTGAGGTCAAGATGCCTAAAGAGGTGGTACCTGTCTCTTTGTGCGTGTGTCTCTAATCCCATGGCCACAGGTAGTGGAGCACATGCCTAACTTTTAAACAGGAATGGTCTCATTAACTGAAATGGGACTACTCGTGTACTTGTAAGTCAGACATATGTTAAAATGCTTGGTTGAACCGGGGCCCAGATTTCTATTTTTATGGAAAATTCACATGTGCAAACAGTAATAGCATAATTAATCTCTTTTCATAAAGTGTTGGTTTTAATAATTTCACTCAGGGCTTATTGTGCATAGTACTTTTCATCTTCAAGGCCTTTTACAAACATCAGTGCAGGGATTTAAATTGGGTGTACAATTGTGAGAATTGCTCAGTCTTATATCTGACTTTGCAATTCTGTACCTTCACGTTCTTGGCAGGAGGCTCCTGCCATACAGCTGGGTTGGCTGAACCAGGAACTTTGGCTCTGTCTCCACTTAGCACCTTGGCAAATTATCTCCCAGGTGGAATTCTGGAGGTTGTAAGTGGTTTCAAACTTCTTCCAAGTCCAGATTTTCAAGTTAATGACTTCATTCACCTCTGAGTGAAGCAGAGGTGGTGATGTAGGCTGTGTTTGGCATGCTTGGCTCTTATCCCTTCCTTCTCTTCACCGCAAGCAACTCAGAAATCGGAGAAGGACCAGAAAAGCACAAGTTACATTTAAGGTACAGGCATAATTCTTGTTGGCTTCAGAATGGTTAGAAGTACGTGCTCAGATCTCAGTGTTACCTGTATATTAACTCACCACAGCACTTACGTCAACGTGTAGGACCTCAGCATCTGAGGATGGAGGACTAATTCCAAACACATTTCCGAGGCATGAGAAGCATTTGAGGTACAGTGATACTGACCATTGATTCCACTCACGATGCTGTCATGGAGAGTATTTTTCCTTCCACAGGCCTGGATTGCAGAGATCCATGGGTTTTCTTCAGGGACTGGAGAAAGCTCAGTTTTTCTCCAACTGGGTTAACTAACCTGCTTGAAGCAAGGTTTCTCATTCCTCCAGAGTGTAGCCAACCTCACACAGCCACTCCTTCACTCCTTCCACAGTGGGATGGGGGAGAGAATCAGAAGGGTAAAAGTGGGAAAACATGTTGGTTGAAGTAAAGACAGTTTAATATGTAAAGCAAAAGCCCCGTGTGCAAGCAAAGCAAAGCAAGGAATGGATTCCCCACCTCCCAAGGGCGGGCAGGTGTTCAGCCCTGCCCAGCACAGCTGGGATCCACCACACGGTGGTTGAGGAAGGCAAACTTCATCACTCCAAACATCCCCCCATTCCTTCTTCTTGCCCAGCTTTATAACTGAGCCTGATGCCACATGGTGAGGAATGTCCCTCTGGTCAGCTGGGGTCAGCTGTCCTGACTGTCCCCTCCCAACTTCCTGTGCTCTCCCAGCCTCCTCACTGATGGAGGCGTCGAGAGGCAGAAAAGGCCTTGGCTCTGTGCAAGCCCTGCTCAGCAATAATGAAAACGTCCCTGCATTACCAACACTGTTTCCAGCACAAATCCGTAACACAGCCCATAGTGGCTACTATGAAGACAATTAACCCTACACCAGCCAAAACCAGCATTGCGTGACCTTGGTTTTCTCTCTGTAAATCTCAGTAGTAGCAGCTAGGTGGGAGAATTTAGAATTTTCTTTTTTTTTACTCCCCCAGGAAGAAAATGTCTTTTAAAAATTTTTAGTTTAGGCAGTTGTTTTCAGCAAAAGGGCTCCTCCTACTGTTGCAATTTCCTTTTCAAAGGAGGATGCTCGAGTTATTCACTTCTGTCCCTTTCAGAATAAAAATTCACATCAGTTCAGGTTGTAGAAGAGAAATTACTGTCTTTTCTCATTTTCCTGTTCCTGACAGGAAAGAGATTGTGTTTTACAGAGGAGGCACCTTTTTCATGTGGGTGACTATGAAATACTTGGGTGAATTGCTGTCTGTGACGTGGCTTCCTTACTGAGTTGTGTATTTCCTGGTGGTACCCTTGGAAGATACAGAACTCAGCTGAAATACTGGGAATGCCCTCTTTTCTGTCCAGCAGTCATCCTGAGTGATGGCATCGCCCACTCCTGCTTTTTCCCTTCACCTTTCCTGGAGGTAAGGAAGATGTTTAACTCGTGCCACGGCCAAGCGAGCACATTTCAAATGCATGAAATGACTCAAAATATCATTCGAGGGAAGGGGGTAATTAAAGTGCTGCTGCAGTTGCAAACAGGCTGATCCTGTAAAAAGATGAACTGCAGGTTATAGGAGGTCCTGGATTTAATGGTGTGCCTGCGTTCATGGCTAATGTGTGTGCTGCTGTGCTGTGCTTAAGCGATATACGTGGGAACTCCTGAAAGATCCTCTTCACATAACTAATAAGCCACTAGAAATTCTTTAAAGGATCACACCCTTTAAATAAAAGTATTGCCTCATTAGGAATATCAGAAAATAGAGAGTCTGAACAGAGATGAAAATGGAGCTTGTGACTTAACAGTTGAAATGCAAACCTAATTAGTCTGGTATTTTAAAGTATTAACAGGGAGCCATAAAAAAAGATGGATTGGAATGAAGAAATTTGTTGTAAAGAAATTACTGGATAGTGACAAAAGCCCAATTTATTAACACTCCATGATGTGGAAACAATGAAAAGGGCATTAATTACTTTACTACTACTGATTTTGCACTGTTGGCCAAAGTAATTGGTTTATTGACCTCTCTTTAATCCTGAATAGTTCAAAAAATTAATTTCAATGGCAAAAATTAAGTTCTGTGCAGGAATGAGTTCCGTGAAGGAGATAGTTGCTCATAAATACTACAGAGTGAAAAAAATCTTTTATAAATAAGATATACGTATAACAGCCTAAGAGTGAAAGATTGTAACTATGTACAAAAAAGAATATATATCAAACAACAAATTACAGACAAACACAGACATTTTCAAAGTGATGGGTATACTGCCTTGCGGAAGTCGGGAGAGGTGGAGGGGAGTTTTATAGAAACTAAAAATAAGGAACTTCCTTTCAGGAATGAATTGTTAGGAGTATGTGCTTAGAGATGCTTGAAACTAAACTGAAACTATAAAAGCATACCAAATACATCTTCTTATAGGCACTTTTCCAAAAAAAATAAGTATATCTGGCACTGATCGAAAACTAAAGCCTGCGTATGCTGTTCTAGGATGCAGAGAATATTACAAATATAGAGCCAGGTAAGTTTGAAGCAATGTATCATTTATACTCAAGGTCAGTAGCAATTTGTGACCGAAGGAGACCTGTTTTTAAACTAATTTTGCCATAGAATTTTATTTGTTTGTTTGTCATGGTCATAACGAACATGGATGAGGACTTTAATGACTGTATCTTTGGGGTGTCAGTCTTGATATGCACCCAAAAGGCTGATAGCAAACAAGTAATTTTGACTTCTGTTTGGTTTGGCGTATATTAAGAACAAAAAAAGTTCATGGTTAACAGCTGGAAGTGGGTGAAACCTCTATGGAAATCAATGTAATTACGGAAGACAAGTGGTCTAAACACACCCTGTTAATACGTCCAAGTAGGAAGGCACAGGATACATTGCAGTGTGCAGTGCTGCTGTATGTAAGGTTATACTTTGATCGATAGAATTCAGTATACTGTCACTGTCAGCTATACAAAAAACCAGCACGTATTGAAGCAACAATATTACTTCTTTGAATATTGTTATTTCTGGAATATCTTGCCCTCAAATTAGGACGCTTTATTCAGGCCATTTTGAACTTGTTTCCTCCAAGAAATGAACTGTATAACCAAGTCTCTTTCTAGTAAGTCTATTTGTGTGCTCAAGTATCTTAGAATCACAGAATCATTGTTTTCCCTTGGCTCAAGTAGCAATCAAGTTGTCACTGAATCATAGAATAGTTTGGGTTGGAAGGGACCTTTCACTGGGTGAAAGGTCACCTAGTCCAACTCCCCTGCCATGGACAGGGACACCTTCTACTCGACCAGGTTGCTCAGAGCCCCATTCAGCCTGGCCCTGAACACTTCCAAGAATGGGGCATCCACAGCTTCTCTGGGCAACCTGTGCCAGTGTCTCACCACCCTCACAGTGAAGAATTGTCTTTCTCTGCTCCCTCCTTTCTTGTGCTGTTTTTACTCTTTACCTTCATTAGGAGACTCTTGCCTTCAGGCATCAGTTTACATTTTCTGGCTTATAGTATCCGTATAAAACAGTGATGGAACTTTATCATGAGAAATATGAGTGGTCATCACTCCTGTCAGGGTTTATAACATTCAGCTGGTTAGGCAATTTGCCTATATTTAGTGTTTAATCTGTAAGGGTTCAAAACAGTTCAGTTAAAAGATGTGATCGACTAGACTGCACAGTCTGAAATGATCCTAGGTTTGGAGAACACTCTCATTTATGTTTTACTTCATTTACCTTAGGTGTCTAGAGAAGAGTATCAGAAGGTACTTAGTGCTTCAGGTCTCTTGGGGTGTATTTGCTGGCCAGGATCCTCCCTGCAGTTCTTGGCCATATTAATGAGACATTTGGTTATGAATCTGTAGTACATAAAGCGTATAATTTTTTAATGGGAGAGAATTAAGTCTACTTACATACTTTCAAAGTTGCAAATGAGAAAATGTTTTTTCTGAATTATTGAAAGAGACAGTAGGAGAAACTGCCTGTTTGTATTTGCGTGCAGTTTTATTACTTAGTTGTTTAAGTATTGAATTGACATTTAACGTTAAATTGAAACCGTGGTCAGTTATTCCTCACTTCTTTGTGCATGGGGGAAAAAGGGTTAAAACTCTTCCAAAGTAGATTTTTTTGGATAGGTGAGTTTTGCTCTTTGCAATGGTAGCTGTTATTTCCATATGCCTTCTCTTTGGCCTCTTTGTTTAGAAAAGAAAGGTGCTTATAAAAGGAACAGTCAATTTAGTTTTCTATTCAAACAGAACACTTGGATAAACTATTTAGCTCTGATTTTCAGTTACCCTTTCATGAAGGGTAGAGAGGACTTCATGCAGGAATGTTGGTATTCTGTTACAGAGTAGCTTAGTAACCTAAATTTTCCTAGTGAGTATTCCTGCAGAAGCATTCACATGCTGAATTTTATTGTCTAGAAGAGGTAAGCTACCCTTGAGCAGTATTAAAAATAAGAAGTGATTTCAGGTTGGATATTTTGGGGGTGGGGGAGAATGTGAGTGCTAAGATGCTGAATTTTTACCCACTGCGTGAGGGATGCAGTGAATTGAAGTCGTTTTATTATGCCTAACTCTTCAAACTGGCACTGCAGCATCAGAACATGGCTGGTGTTCCTACATTCTGATGTATTCCTCCCCAAGACTCCTGGTGAAAGCACTGTGTGTTACCACATAAATGTTTTTTGGGGTGGTTTTTTGTTGTTTTTTCACGTTTAGCTCAGCTGGTTGTTGGAGGCAGAAATTTTTAGAGCATAATAAAGCTTTCATTCATAGGGAGGGAACCTGATGTTTACTTTCTTTGGCAGAATTCAGTAGTCACTCACCAATAAATCTAAAGTAAAAGCAGACGCGTACAGATATTGAAGTGCCTCTGTACCCACTGTGCTTGGGTGCCTGGGGATAATCGGCCGTATCATGAGCGAAGGGGGTTGGATTCAATTTGGACTGAGTTGCTCAGAAGTAAATGTCACTCCAGTGCAGTGCTGACATGGGATCTATGTGATGTTAATCCAGTCTGCAAGGTGACAGGTGCTCTTACCAGACTCGCTCACGGGCACACGTGCACCCCTGCACTGACCGACTGCTTGACTTAGAAGCCAAGGCCAAAACACACACAGAAACTGGCCTCGTTTTCCTTCAAAATGTGTTCCAGAGAAACAATAAGAGGACAAAGAAAGAATGAATGAAGTAAACAGTATAATTCCTGTTCTTATGTTACGCAGAAGGAATCGCGCTTTGCGTGGTTTTTTTATAAGTGCTGTGAATCGGCACCTGTTTCCAAATGCTTCACCACAGAAGAATGGAAAAACACCCAGTTGACTTCAAATCATATAAGTAAATGAATAGAACCAGTTCCTGGCCATAGCGATATTTCAAATCTCAAACTTCACAGATCTCAGTATCTAAGTAAGCCCCAGAATTTGGGTTTATTGATATAAATTCAGAGGATAATCTAATCTTTAGTTCACCGCTTAGGATGGTTTACCATTTAGAAATTTGAGGTAAGAAATCTGTAAGAAATGTAAATGTAAGAAAATGCAAATCTCATTGTCCCAAGAGAAATTCTCTCTCTCACACATCCTTCCGCATTTTGTCTTTTTCTGGTGGCTCAGGAAACCAGCATCTCCCAAGTCTACTGATTTTTGCTCCATACTCTGTGTGGGTACTGATATCCTTCTGCTGTCCTGGCTCTGAAAACATGGCACAGTAATTCAGACCAAAATAATATAATAAAATAACATTAGTTATGTAATAATACAACTAATATGTTAGTACATCACAGCACATCACCAGCTCACGCTGAAGCACTGGTTCATAACATCTTTTAAAGAGATTCAAAGGCTCAACAAAGAGAAGAGTTTTCTCTCCGTTAATGAGTTCAGTG
Source organism: Gymnorhina tibicen (assembly GCA_013399875.1). Taxonomy (NCBI): domain Eukaryota; kingdom Metazoa; phylum Chordata; class Aves; order Passeriformes; family Artamidae; genus Gymnorhina; species Gymnorhina tibicen. Next base: position 821,143 of record VXAZ01008299.1, on the reverse strand, counting down.
GTAGCTAAGCTTGTTAGGAAGACATTTAGATGATTTTGTAAATAGTAAGGCTTTAAAAGGAAAATGTCTACAAAGCTGTTCTAGATTCCATCCAACAAAGAGACTGTATCATTCATTTCAAAATGTTAATGTTTTTTTGTCTCTTCGACTTCATTTTGGTCAAGCAATCCCATATAAGTCATCTCAGTGCAGCCATTATTTATAGCTAATAATCTCCTTTAGCTGCCAAACCGAAACTAGATCTCCTCACTCTTGAGCTGAAAGCGCTTTTCTTTCTACAATGTGCTGGAAATGTGCCAATTTACCAGTTCCATTAAGTTAATGAGGTCTGACAGCCTGCAGCAAATTTTCTCATAATCTCTCTTGGATTTAAATTTGGTGCTGCACAAACAACTGAGTATGACCAAGGAGTTGCTTTTTAACTCTATGTATTCTAAACAAAATTCTTTACTCAGCTTAAATACAAAGCAAGCTCGAGCCTTTCTGTTTTTTTGGTGGGCATTTTTTTATTCATGCAGCAATTATTAAATTTACTGATAAACCTTTTAATCTTAGCAATAATCTGAATGCTGTATTTGTGTTGATCTGTTAAACATCAGTATTAAAACTTCAAGTGCAAGTGATTTCAAGCGTAATGCTGTTGGTGGTGAGAGAAGAATGGTATTTATTTATTTTTATAATACACCTGAATAGTTATATGAGCTGTGAGGTTATGTCATGATTTTCGCAGACTAATAAATAATCACTCTTATAAGGTCAACAGTAGTTTTAATGCAAGGTTAATCCTTAGCTTCTGTTTCCTAATACTTCCAATGATTACTGTTCACTGAAGGCTGTAATATGTTAGTAAATTCACAAGAAACGGAATTGCTTGGCAAATTAAACAGGACAAAAGTAAGGTCTTGCTTTCTTTTGCTTGAATTTTACCTTCCAATGGCAGCCATATGCTGAAGGCAGAGCTGAAAATATGGCTGATTACTCATTGCAAGAGTAATGGGATTTTATTTGTATTTTCTAATATACCAGGTTTCTCTAAATCTGGTAAACAACTTTAACAGCATGGCGTTGTAATAGAAAATTGCTACATTGCACTTTGGAAGTGAGCTTACAGCAAAGGTTTGATCTGAATTTAAAATGGTCAGGACTATTTCATTTTTCTCTATTAGTTCTTGCACTGTTGTTACTCACACCAGCATTTCCCAAGAAGCTGTAAATTTTGTCTTGAAGGGCTTTGGACATTAAAAGACCTCAGTACTTGGGGTAGGATGTATATTAGAGAAATACTAAATTTGAAAATCACCTTAAGTAAAAATAATGCCATCTTGGACTCCCTCTTTATCTTGAGGGTGTCCTTGCATGGGCTTTGTGTGTTTTGTATTTTATCACTGTATTTGTAAGTATTAACTTCACTCTATAAATATTACCAGGCTGAAAGTTTGTAGCTCAGCCCAGTCCACAGTCTTTTGGTTAACATCAAATTCTGCAAAATTAATGTGTTAGTCCTCTGTTTAATATCTTTTTTCCTAGAACAGTCTTTTGGTGGTGATCTGTTTCTGGTTTATGAGAAGGAAAAAACCTCTGGCCTCATCTCTGCAGAATCTTTCAAGAGCGTTTTACCTAACGTGAGATATTGCCCAGTGCACTCAGTGGAAGTGTCCGTATACTCATAGCGGCATGGAATTGTGACTGCAAACTCTTTTTAGTTAAGTTAGAATATTTTCTATTTCTGACTCCTGGAGAGACTCATTCTCATATAAACATCAAGTTTTCATGTGTGGGAAATTTGAACGACTGGTCATATTTGGGTAACAAAGGAGTCCAAATAAGTTGAAGTTAAAAATTCAACGTACACGTACAATATTATATGAAATGACTACTAACATCTTACTCTTCGTACTGGGAGCCATGTTTTAATGCTGAGAGCAGAGAAGTCACATGGATGCACCTTTTTTTACATGTCTGATTCCAACATATTTGACTGTATGACCATCTAAAAAAGGTTTTAATTTATGTTCCTCAACCTTCCTAGCAATTCCCCCTGCCCCCCTTCTCAGGCAAGATCTTTCTTGAGGCCCTGAATGTGCTTGGTTAACCCTAATGTCAGAGTTTTAAACACTATTGTGTATTTTGTTGCTGTTGTGGTATCTTGTGCTTACCCAAGCAAGTGCATTGCACAGTTTGGGGAAAAGTATATTTCTGGGGTGTGCAGGGAGGTGGAGGGGCTTTGTGTCCTGCTGAAGCACTGAACAGTCTTGTAGCAAGGATGGATGTTTCTTGCTGTATTTCTGAAAATGTTCTGTCAAATTACTCATATTAGCTCAATGCAGGTTGTTAGAAGTGACTGGAGATAAAGTGAAAGATTAAAAGAATTTAAACTTTCTCAGGGCACGTACCCTTGAGACAGGCAGGTGCTGTTAAGTCTCCCTGAACATCAGCATAGCAAGAACCAGTGTTTAATGCCACCTATATATCAGGCAATTGTGCTTCAGACTAATGAACTCAGACTGTACCATTAATTTACTTTTAACATCAGTGAGCCCGGTCAGGCTGGGTTCCTGCTAGCGACCCCGTTTTTATAAAAATAGTCATTTTTAGAAAATGCATTTGTTTTTTGCACAGAATAGCAAATTTAAATGGAAATCTGTATAATTGGAAAGCTTCATTAGGAAGATTACATTAAGTACAAAAAGAGACAGAAATGAAATGTGAAAAGTGTTGTTAATAGTTAGCATCTGTAGAGAAATCTATCTAAACTCTCTTCTGTTTTAATATAGATTTTGCATTCTTCTTGTGTCACTGTGCTATAAATGGTCAAATAAATGTTGCCATTCATAGGCAGATCCTTGCTTGATCCTTGTGCCTTTATAAGCAGAGATACCCAAATATTTTGATGTATGCATATATGGTCATAAATTGGGGGAACAACCTGGCTTATCTTTGTGCGTGTACAGTATTTGCCTTGCACTTTAATTCATTGTGCTTCTAGGAAATATTGGGCTTGAAAAATATTAGTTCACCAGTATATACCTCCCTCATTTTTTTCCTTGTATTCTCGTTCTTGATTGGTACTTTAAAAAAAAAAAAAAAAAAGGGAATATGTTAAAATAATTTCACATTTCATGGGACTCTGAATTTTTAGCTTTGCCACAGGCTTCCTGTATACCCTTGGAAAAATTGTTTACTACACCATGTTTTGATGGGGTCTGGAAAAATGTGGTTCTGGGAAGCAAGAAAGTATTTGGTTGTGTTTTCTCAAGTGAGAGAGCTCCATGATAAATCCACCAAACAAGTCAGGCACAGCAACTTCTAATGAACCCTTAATTTGTAAGTACTTTTTAATGGGATGAAGTTGTCCTCACCAGAGGATCAGGGTATTTGTAAGAAACTGCACTTTGACTTTTTAGAGACATCCTCAGCAGATGTTCAGGCAGCTGTCCAGGTGTCTAAAGATAATAGAAGAAATTCCAACCCCATGACATCAATAGCAAAACTTTTATTGACTTCAGCAGGCCAGGATTTTACCCTGTCACAGATCTGTGCTAACCCATGTGAAAGGACAGCTCTCCACAAATGGATAAAGGTAAGTAACAATTTTAGGGCACATCCCCTTGTGTTATGTAGTCTCTGCCTTTTTTTGTTCTCTTCAATAATTGGTGTGAATGTGTATTTGAACATTTACCTTTAGTAAATGTGTGAGAGAAACACGTGTGTGAGAAAAACAAAGCATAAGTGACATTTCCTTGACATTCTCTTGGTTCTTTTTCACTGACAGGTAATTATACATGTGATACTTCCTGAATATTGAATTGAGGGCTGTCAATGCCAGCATCTATGCTGTAATTTTTCCTGTTTAAAGATAGATACCACTATGTTGGATATCTTCCCTCAGCTTCCAAGAACTATTCAATCTTCTCTAAGCATATCTTTTGAATTAAAAAAAAAAAAAATGACCATTGTAAATAGTTTAAAATGTTGAGAGAACAGAGAACATGTTCCTGTTGAATTCAGAAAAAACCCGAGTAATTTCAGGTCAAAAGTTCTCATGTTCAGTCCTCATTGCCAATTATCTACTTAGGTGAGGGTACATTACAAAAAACTAAACAATTATATGTTATTATATAATCCACATGTTTTTTATTTAAGTCTGTCTTAGTAACCAAGTAACACACATGAGTAACACATAATAGGGCAGATTTTTTTATTCCAGTGGATTCATGGCAGTTATTTCAGCTATCTCATGAAAATTCTCTGAATTGCCACTGACTTGAAGAGGGTGCTCGGACTTTTGGCCTTCGGGCCTTCAAGTTAGATGCAGATCTGCATGTTTTAAAGTCGAAAAGCATCTTGAAGCTTATATATTGTAAATTAAATTCTTGCAAAAACCAACAAACTTGGAAGGGCCTGACCTCATTTAGGGTATACTGTATTTCCTCCATTTTGTATTCCTTCTCTTTTTTCCTTCCAAACAACTACTGTAATATTCTCTTTACCTGATAAAGAGGACTAACTCTGTGGTTCAGTAGAAGCACTCCAATAAAAAGGAAGCAAGTATATATTTATTAATATACACACACAGGCAGAAATTAAAGCTATTTTTTCTGTTAAAACAGTGAGGATTGTGCTATTGCTACTGATAAAACATTTTGTGGTGTGCTGATTAATGTGAAAGGAAGTGAGATTCCATTTTTATCTAGAAGTTCATCCCTGTGAAATTCAAAATAATAAAAAACTGTCTTTTGGCAACCAGATGGGGGTTTTAGCCTTATTAGATACACTAACTTTGTAAGAAGTCAGTATGGTAAAGGACTGTCCAGACATAGTTTGGACATAGCATAATTTGTGATGCATCCATAACTATTAAAAATACTTATTACTGCATTTAAAATGAACTTTATAGTGCTTTGCTTTAATAATTTTGAGTATTAGAATAAAAACATGGTTTTGGAAAGCTCTTTGTACTATAAAAAACTGTATGTGGCCAGTTAGCGCTTTAATTTTATCAGATATGAATATTAAGGTGCAAGTATTGCTCAGAAATTCTGCAGTTGCTGTTCACTAATATACATTGTAACTGCATTCACTTCGGCCCAGATTCAGGAAGACATTCTGATGTGAAAAATCATTTAGGATTTTATGTGGCCTTTATTTTAGACCTGACTGCAAACAAATAATTGTCCCAACAGCTTGGTATCTATGTGTCCCTGGAAAGCAGCAGCTACAGGTGTCAGTACAGGCTGCTGTCTAGGGTAAAACATTTCAGGACCTTCCATACCTCTGGGGAATAAAAGGAACTGTGTGAAAAAAAAAAAATCACAAATTCAATTTAGTCATCTGATTATACAAATATAAATAATTTTTATTTGTTGTTGCTCTGTTTTGTCTGGTTTGTGTATATATACACACAGACAACACATGCAAACAGTGTTCAAAAGAGGATCGTATCTAAACTTATAAAATAGAAAGTATTCTTAGGTGTATTTAGACGTGCATTTAAACGTAGGCAGAGGCCAACTGGTTACAACACAAGTAATACCAATTTGATAATCTGTTCTAGAGAGCAATGTCATCTTAGTCTTCTCAATAACATAGCAGTGGATAAACATCCAGAGAATTGAGCAAAAATTGCCTCATGTGGAACCTCTCAGACTCATCCAAATCTCCTGGGTTTTCAAACTGGGTCATGAAAGTCTTGAGGGAAAAGGTTTTGAGCTGATTTTTTGTTCGTTTGTTTGTTTTTTCCTGCTTCCAATTCAGACTGGAAATTCTATAAAAGCGTTCCTTATTGTGGCATTTTATCATCAGTGCTTTATGTCTTGACTTGCAAACAGAAATAATTAGTGCGAAGAAAAGATATTTAAGCCTTTTAAAATGTAAAATTCCAAGAGTTTTCCAAAGACCAAACCATTTGTTTCTGGTTTGGTCTGAGATTAAGTGAAATAATTTCTGTTTCAGTGAAAGACCAGACTTTCATTGGTATAAGGCAACTCTGAGATAGGTGAGTGATTGGTAGGGTTTGACTAAGTGTTTTTAGTTGTCTGATGCATCTTTAGGAATTTATTTAGTGTGTTTAAAAAAACCCAGTGCTACTAAGAAGTGCTAGAGGCTGAAATCCTCAGTTACGTGCAAAAAGCACATTTGCCTTGCACCTTAAGCTCTGCTGTTCTTGGGAGACGTAACTTTTCATAGGTCATAACTTTTCAAAAGTCTCTCACTGGCATTGCTACAGGGATAAATTACCCATGGGATGAGCTGCAGTCACAGCTCCAGAGCTGCTTCCCAGCAGACATCAGCCCTGGCTTGAAAAAGGTCATCACTGAGTCCCTGACCCCTGAAATGCAGGACAGTGTCTCCGTGTCGTGCACAGTCATCAGGCGTTTTCTGCCCACAAGGAGCTGTGCTGTGCCTGGCTCAGCGTTTTTGCATAAACCAGCAAACAAACACAGATTTTTAAGAGCTTTCCATTACGGCACTCCAGGATGGAGTCTCTCTGGCTGTAGTCACTCAAACTTGTTTGCAATTTGTCTGGGTCTGGTTGAATTTTAAGCAGTTTATCAGCTTGGTTTTCCTTGCATTCTGACCAGACTGTTATTTCATTTAAAACACAACCAGTGAATCATTTAGGCTGGAAAAGACCATTAAATTCATCAAGTTCAGCCATTAACCCAACACTGCCAAGTCCACCATGAATCGTAAGAAAATATCCTATTGATGATAAGAAAATAATAACAAGCAGTGAGTAATCAATGCATTTTATGCTTGCCTGTGGAAAAGTTGTAAATCTGTCCAGTTCTTCCACAGAGCAAAACATCTGTAAACTGATTGCTGACATTACAATTCAAAGTCTGGCTATAAATACTACTGAACTTCCAAGTTTTTTCCTAATCCGAATATTTTACACACAAAATCCATTAAAGGCGGCTATGTCTTTATAAGCCAAGCTACTCCAAGAACCTGCAAAGAAAGAGAAAATATACAACTGTATTAATTATTTGATTATCCCATTAACCCACAACTTTTCACAGGATCAGACACCTCAAGGCCAAAAAGGGGTTTGCAGACTTGCAGCCCAATAAATATCAGGTTGTCACTACTTGTAACACATTTTAATGTGACATTTACTCTTATAACCTGGAAGTTGTTTACCATAGGCTGTTTAATAGGATTTTGAAGTGGAATTTGGGATATATGAATTGTTCGTCAGCAAATTCCGGGAAAATCAATACTAACTCGGAAGTGCTGGGTGAAAAGGCAACTTTAATTTTCTTCTAATGGATGTTCTTTCTTCTGTATTCTAAAAGCCTTGCTAAAATTGAGTAATAAAAATAAGTAGGGGAAAAGAAAGAGGGAAGGAGGGGGAATATCACCTGCGCTTTTGAATGTGGAAAAGCCTAAATAATTACCTGTTTGCACAAATACCTGTGGTGTTGTTCAGGCTCTCATTAAGATCTCAGTAGACTGACCTGGTAAGAGCATGCTTTCATAAACTGAAAGGAGAGGAAAATAATGTGAATAAAAAGGGCATGTGAGGGGCAAGAGCAAATAACACCCTCAGAGCCTGGTTTAGCTGAAACCACACCATCCACAGATGGAATACCCTTGGCTGCCTTTCTCGTACCATCCTAGCCAGGGAGGAAAGCAGCATTAAACCCAAACAAAAGCTCTTCCAGGGGCATGGTAAGGCTGTGCCTACTCTTCTCGGTATTGTTTCAAAGCTCCTAACTGTTTTTCAGTCCCCAAAGTGAGCAGGGCTTAATAATGAAGACTGAAATTAAGGATCTGAGCAATGTGAACTGTCAAGTCAACTCTTTGCTGGTGATATGAGAGTGGCATTAGTGGCTTCAGTGTGATAAACACTCCGTGAAGCTCTAGACCACAAATGAGCCTAGTTTTGTTTCAGTTTTTCTGCATATGCTTAACCTGCTTTCCTCCCTGCCCTTGGACTGTGAAGAGCTCATGGATATAAAGGCAAGATGTAAAAGTAGCTGGTAGAAAAGTACTACTGATTTTCACTGCACTTTTCCCATTTCGCACTCCCCACTTTCTCAGAAGATTTTCAGCAAGGCATCACTGCGATGTCTATTGAAAGTCTCCTCACCTTCTCATCACCTTAAAATACCTTCTTGATTTTGGTATTTTCAAAACCAAATTTTACTCCTTGTTTCTCCAGTTCTTGTTTGTGATTTGCTTTCATAGACATTTATTACTATGTATGTCAGTTACTATGCATGTTAGTTACTATGCATATTAGCTTAGACAAATATTTTTATGAAATAATCAGTCAGAAACAGAATAATTTATGGCCTTGCACTGCAGTGTATCTGCAAAGTGCTTACTAGGAAGGGCTAACTAGGTTTGATAAGTCCTTTTTCTTCCAAAGCATCTCTGGTCTTGCAAAAGTTTGAAAGAACAAATTTTTGCTTTGTTTTAAGGCATCTGTATCGCTACTTTAACACAGAAAGCATTGTTGCAAAACCAATAGCTACATTGAACGCCTAGTTTTACTATGTTCCTCTTCAGCATTTATGCTCCTCAAGATGGGTTATATTCTCTAAATTGTGTTCAGTTGTCAAGAAAAAGATGTGGAACCGAAGAGTAAGGAGAAATAGGAAAAGGTTCTGCTGCAGAATTGGTTGGTAAGAGGCAACAAGAAAGGAAATGTGGAAAGACGTTTGCATGGTTATTGAGTGGTGATACACAGAGTGAAGAGAGCTCTGAGATTTGGTGGCTGAAGTCACAGTAAGCTATGAAGGGCTGTGAAAATGGGGATAAATAACTTTTGACCGATACAAAAGAGAGGAGGAACCCCGGGACAGGTCCAGAAAACATAAAGTAGAAAAAAGGTAAGCGTAGGAGAGTCGGGAGGAGAGAGAGGCCAAGAGCTGATGTGAAGGAAGGTGGGTAGGGAAGAGAGCTGGCTCACAGGGGTATGGGGAGAAAAGAGGAGAGGAGGGCCTGATGCAGTGCTCTTCTAAGACTTTCAGGATTGTTTGATTAAGTCAGTGGAGTTCTGATTTGAACCAGCTGAGGGTTTGGCTAACTCCTCCTGATTCTACCTCTTATGTAGGAAAGACACTTGAGAGTGAGAGCTATGTGTGCATCTATTTTACACACACACAAAAAGGGAAATTCTAGTATTTCTAGAATAAATAAAGCCCACCTAAAACTGGCCAGGATCAAGGCATTTCTGTTCCCTACACTGAGTGTAATTGAGCTGATGCTCAACCCTTACGGAGGAATTATTGCTCTGCAAAAATGTGTGTTGCAAGTCTGTAAAGTTACAAAGTAATCTGATATTTCTAACAAAGTATGCAACTGTTAATCGTTCTGTACACATCATCACGTATTTACACAATGAAATAGGAATATTAAGAAAAATATTTTTTTCTATGTAACAGAAATTAAATTGAAACATACAGCTGGGCTTGTTAACAGTTTCTTAATTAAGAGGGGAAAAAGTAATTAAAACACATTCTGCTTTCCATATCTAACTTACCAGAGAATAATTCTAATAAAAAAAATACATTGTTGAGTTGTGCTTGTGCTTTGAAGCCACAGAAAGAAATGGAGTTCACATACCAGAGTAGTTAGTCCCAGCCAGTTTCTGTCTCCAGCATATCAGCTCATAAAATTCCCTGCCTTTTTGCAACAGTAACAATAAAGTGTACTCTTTAACTATTAGATTGAAGGGGAGAACTCGGATCTTTCAGGTCAGATTTTTCCACAAAAAAGACACGAACCTAATTAGTAAGTGTGTATCTAGAATCCTCCACAATACATTATCTACATTTGCTGTCCTGAATGTCTTCCTGTATGTACAAATTCTCCAAGTTTTTACTGAACCCTCAGTGTGCTAAGCCAGCGTGTAGGTTCAGGCCTGTGTCCTCCCCTTGGCCTCATGCACGTAGTTCTGCGCCTGCTGTGGCAATATGGGGGCTCCAGAGCAACTTGGTACATTTAGGCAGGAACTTTTGCACGGGATGTGCTTTAAAGAAGGGTTTATCCCATCCATTTGGAATACATAATTCAGTAAATGTGATGCAGTCCCTATTTTAGTGGCTTTCAAGATGCAAGGTACCTCTTCCTTCTTACTCAGCAACTTTGTACATATGGAATAGGTCAGGTTACCACAGTCATTTAGATAATCTCATGAGATTTTTCAGAACTGTGTATCCATCCTAACCTAGTTGAATGGGCTGATACACATGGTGGTGTCTGTATACCAACATCATTATGGATTCACAAGAGACAAAGATGAGGTCTGGATCTGAGCATCTGCACAAATAAAGTGAAGCAAGGGGGAATCTGCTTGAAACTGGACTGTAGCTTGAAAAAGCTTTAGTGATAAAAGGATGAAGGTGGAGCTGTGGATGGTCTAATCTTAAATTTTTCAACAAGTATGCATTTGTGAAAAATCGATCTTTGGTTTGAAATGGTTTAAAACAAAACGTGACTCTTGTGGTTGTGGAGATTTGCTAATACAAGATTTGACATACCAGATGTTTGTCATATAACAGAACTAGGCTACTAGCATAATTTCTGTCTTACACTCTCTGTTTTCCCCAAATCTTTCTTTGCAACTACAATTACATAAAAGAGCTTTAGCAAGATTTTTCAAAAGAGCTCAGATTTTTTCACTTTGCCCCTCTGATTATTGTAGCACAAAATTCTAGCCATGACAGCATTTTTTGGATGCTCCGCAACATGCTCAGTGGCTAAGATTGAATTATTTTTCATGATGCATTTTTCTAATGCTCTCAGGTAGCTGTTTCTTCACTTAAAAAAGATTCAGGTGCCCATTGTTATCACTTTAGAGATTTTTTTTTCTATCAATTGCAGCCTTTTCAGTGAAGTCCAGAGTCACCCTAGCTTTTCTTCAGGAGACATGGACAAAAGTACCACTTTACTGAACTGCAGTCAATAAAGGGACAGAGCTTGAATTACCACAGGCAAATACTGTGTGTGCAGATGAGTGATCTTGCAGTAAGCTTAAAATTATTTTTCCTTTTCTCCTGTAAACCGTCCTGGGATGGTTGGTTTAGAGTTTTCTCTAAAATATTACACTGGGTAGAGATTTAACATGACATGCCATCGTACTTTATTTCAATCCAGGCCCATTTCTGGTTTTAATCATACCATTGGGTTACGTATGTGAGTGAATTTCTGGAAGTACTGGAACTCTGATTCTGACAAGGTATAGACTAATGCATCTTGGCAATGCTGATATTCCAGTCCATTCTTTTACACTGTGGGTCTTTAATGTAAATTTAAAAAAAAAAAAAATCAAGAAGAAGGATGTGTCTTAGGATTCAAGTTGGAACAGGCTTTGTTGGGTTTGGGCTTTTTGGTCCAGTGAAGCCATAAGAGAGGCTAAACTGATATAGAAATGATTGGGGATCTTAAGAAACAATAAATAAACAATATGTCATCTTAATGCTCTTACATATTTTTGAAGAGAAATTATTGCTAATGTGTTAGTATTAGTTCTCCTATTGCCTGATTAAGGAGTTTATAACATTATGGTGAGACGACAGGCTGCTAGTTACTTCTTTCCCAGTGAAATATAGCCTGATATTCAAAACCAGAGGCCTGTGTTTGCCAGGTCTTGCTCTATAGGAGAGATCCTAATCTCAGTAAGATAAACTGCTTAAATAAAAGTTGATGAAAGAACAGTCCAAAGACTGGATTATGCTCTAACAGTTTTACAGTGCTTTGCTTTAGCACAATTCTGTGTTTGTGTCCTTAGGGAAGTCTAAACTATTCAGTGTTTACAGAATTGTATTAATCTTGATTTTTGCCAAGTTAATTTCTGTTCGGTATTTGTATATTCATTTTTATTTTGTACTGGGAAGAAATTATGGAGAAAGGGTTAAGAGCATGCTTGCTCTTCATCTGTTTTAAATCCATAAATGTGAGCCCCTGTGCTGTTTCTAGGTTTCAGATTACACTCTGTGATTTATAGGGAAAAGCTGTTCTCCACAAGTTGAAATCCCTTGTGTTTCTCCACCATTGTAAAATAACAAATCCTGGAGAATGCTTCCAGTTGCAAAAATTGCAGTTTTGAACTACATTTGTTACTGCCTTTTTTTCCCTGAAGTGATGGCTTTGACAAGGGAAGTGAGGTCCCCTTGCCCTAATGCCATCTTTCACCGTTGCTGTGCTTTTCATTGCAGCTTGCACAAACCACAGCAACACCCTCGCGTTCGCAGTCTTCTATCAGTTTATTTTTGGAGGCTACACCCACTAAAAAGTGCAGCTGTGAGAAGACACTTATATCACTGTGCATAAGTAACATCCAGAGCCCCTACAGAGATGGCAGGCCAGGAGCCAAGGTGACCTAACAGTCCATCAGTTCCCAGTCCCTTCTGTTGTCCCATGGGGAAAACGAGAGCAGAGTTTGGCTTCATGTTGTTCAGTGGATTTCTGTGGCAATGATGGGGGGTTTGGATACAGTTTGATTTCAGAATACAGTGCTTAGAAAGAGCTCCACAGCAGCAACTTCCACCTTCTCCTTTTCATTACTGAGCAGCAGGAGAATTTGCCAATCACCTCTGTAATAAAAAACCACATGGAAAATGTTAGGACTTCTGAAGTAGTATCATCACTGATTTTGGTAGTTATTTAAATATTGCTATTCACATCAATGGCCTTTTCCTTTCAGATATTTTTCCTGCTGTAATTCCTGTCTCTGCAACTGGAGACCTGCTTCATTTTGTCAGTCATAACATGCAATGACTTTCATGTGTGTTGAACAGCCGAGATACTCTCTCAAATTTGCCTTGGTAGAGTAGTTGAACTTGTGAAGATGGATAAGTGACTCTAACCTCTTGCCTATGATTGGTTTCACAAATAAGAGACAATGTTTTTACATCTATTCACCATTATTGAAAATAGACATATCACGAGGTGTGGGAAAAAACTGAAGGGGGTTCTGGCTAAAGTAATTGTGTGAGGTTTAAATAATGCAGTATTGCTTTGACCTTCCATGGATCCCCTGTGAACTGCGGCAGTCGTTGACCCAATGAAAGCTCATTTCTTCTGTCTCAAAACAAAAGGTTAAATGGGATGGCAGCAGGAGTACCATATGATGAGTCCTAATTAAGATGTGTGATACAGCATATATTAAAATTAGCATGTGTTATGTAGAGTAGAAACAAATAATTGAGGATAGAAACAAATAGTTGAGAAATCTCAATGGATAACATCATTTTGGTGCTTTTACGTCTCATATTCAGCATTAGATATTTTTGTGTAGAGGTTGTATCTGAGGTGCATTCTGAGCAATGCAATTTAAGCCAAATAGAAAAGTCAAACTCAGCCTTGAGTTTGCAGAGGTCTTGTAATTCCCTACAGTGGGTACAGCAAAGAGCTACTGTGTAGTGTGAGCAACTTCTTGAGCATAATGAAGTAGTATAACATCATCCAATTAAATATTCAAAGGTTATTGTATGTTTAATAGGCAAACTATAGAGAGGCAAGGAGCCAGAGGACATATGGTTATTTCTTCCTAGAGCCTCTGAGTGTAGCCCTGCATTTCCTTGTATAATTCAGAGCTATGAATGACAGGCTCTGCAAAAAAATATATTATTTTTAATCTGAAAAAATGGCTTTTAACCAGAGGAGGCAAAATAATAATATCCATGGCTTCCTGTGTGCACTGAACAAAAAGCTCTGTTGTGCTCTGATTCCAGCTTCTTTAGAAAAGGAGTTTAATGTGTCAGACTGTGTCTGTACGAGTGCTGTACGTTATTATTTACTTATCTGTGATCTCATTTGTGTCTCGCTACTTTCAAATTGCTTGGCCCTGAAACCGTGTGAAAAAGCAACAGCCTTCTAACTCAGTAAGATGCAGAGAGGGAAGAGCTGAATAAAGGTTCACTGTGATTTGATATGGGCATCAATATTAATTGGTATTTGCTAATGACATCACCAAAGCTGGGAAACAATAATTGATTCTGACAAAATGGGAATTGGATTGTGTATTTGTCCTGCTTTCTCTATGTGGTTTTTCAGTCCCTTCCAAAGATAATTTTGTCTTCCTATTTTTTTTCCCATATTCTTTGTGCAGGTCTTCATGTCCTGGTAACAGGCATAAGTTAAAATGCAATTGTGAAAATATACAGCAAAGGCAATTTAGGATGTACAAGAAATCTCATGCTCTTGCCTGATTTCCATACAAACTATCCTTCTAAGGATTGTGTTTCTAGCTACCATCACTGTGGGCAGACCACAAAGGAAATCTCTGATGCTATGTCTGTTTGCCCCAGCATGCCATTAGTTCTGAAAACCTATGCCTGATCTTCCTTCTAGCTACAGCAGTTTGTCTTGGTTCTAGACATAATGTGTGTTGGATCATTTCCCCAAGGAAGGTTGAACAAATTTAAGTGTGACACTCCAAAATCCTATGCTGTTTAGCTATTCTGGATCCTCTTAGGTTTAGTTGGGAACCATTTTTTGCTTTGTTTTTGTTTAAAACATCAAAATCCCCCCAAAGGAGATGTTATTTTTTAAACTTGTCCCTTTTTTGTATGTCTGTTAAAAATCTGCAAGCCAAATCAAGCTAAGTCAGACTATCCATAGAAAAAAGAGGATTGCTATAACTACATGAAAGGATTGCTCAGTTAAACCCATTACTTTTGAGAAGGGAGACATGAAAGCTGCAAAATAAAAGGCAAATCCATTAAAAGATGACTGTGGTTTTAAAATTACATATTTTAAATTTAAAAAAGACAAACCACATATAGTTGGGAAATTACATAGCGGGGGAAGAAGAGTACAAATGTTAATTCAACTTAAGCTAATTCCCCATGGGCTAATGTTCACAATTAGTAAATAATCAAATTGTTTACTGGCTGAAGGGTTCACCAAAAGCCTGAATTTGACATTGCTCTTGCAGAGCAATTTTTAAATTTAGAATCACTGATACTCCTATGGAAGTCAGCCCCTGCATTCTCCTAGGTGGGGAACATAAATTACATTATAAGACATGCATTTAAGACAAAGCAACTTCTATTTTTAAGACTAAACCCTTGAAACATACTATTCTATAGAAATTATTCCTCAGAAGATGTCTTCATAGAAATAATTAGCTATTGTTGTTGAATTATTCAGTGCTTAGATGAACAAATTCATATGATGAAATCTTACCCATTCATAACTGGCTTACAAGCGTGAACAGGAGATCAGCAGATGTGGATCTTTCACAAACAGATTGTTTGCCAGTAATTACTAAAATGCCTTTGGATGCTAAGACCAAAGAAATTTTAAAAATCTAGCTTACCTGCTATTTTTGATTCTTCTTGTTCTATGTGTATGTATTATTTCTGTAGTTCTATTGCATTTAAACGTGTGAAGACCCCGGTGGTGAGGACCGTGGGGGATAGATGAATTCATTCAAATTTCATTTGTCCTGTCACTGGTTTCTAACCTTGCTTACACTGATAATATTATGGGAGCATTTATGTAAATTCCAGTACCTGAAGGGAGCCTACAGGAAAGAGATAGACAGACTGTTTACAAGGGCAAGTAGTGACAGAACCAGGGGAAATGGCTTCAGACTAAGAGAGTGGGTTTAGATGAGGTATCAGGAAGAAATTCTTTACTGTGAGGGTGGTGAGGCACTGGAAAAGGTTGCCCAGAGGAGCTGTGGACACTCCATCCCTGGAAGTGTTCAAGGCCAGGTTGAATGGGGCTCTGAGCAACCTGGTCTAGGGGGAGGGGTCCCTGTCCATAGCAGGGGGTTGTAGTGAGATGATCTTTTAATGTCCCTTACAACCCAAACTATTCTGTGATTCTGTGTAAACTAAGACCATTTAATTAAACTTCAGTTTTGTAACTGGTTTGCTCTTCAAATGTCATCATACTTTTCTAATGCTTCCAGGCAGCTTTTACTGGTTTATCCTTAAGATAGTTTTTGCAAGACATTTATGGGCCAGGCTATGTGTAGAGAGCCGCCAATAAACTGATCATAATGATGGCAAACAGTCGCTAAACTAGCAACAAATGAAAGGAGAAAGTGGGTAGTCAACAACATTGGAAGTAATCAGTGATCCTGGTTTTATCCCTGGGTATGGTGATCAAGCATTTCCTATATCAGAATACACAGCAATGCAACCCAATCCCTTCCAATTTACAGCATCTAAAATGTTGCTGTGTACAGAGAGATTCCCATCAACTGGGAATGGACAGGGAATGACAGAATAACCTTGAGCCGCAGCAAATTTTATACCTAAAGTGCCCGGAGGACTAAGGACGGAAGATTTCATTAGACTTAATTGCTCTAATGAAACGGCTTAATGTAGTTACTCTGAATCTCATCCACTAGATTCTGTGAAAAGGAATGTTTTTCAGTGCCTGAGTGGAAAAAAATACTTCAGCTCATATGCACAACATACGATTAAAAACTGATGCATTAACGATAAAGCTCAAATCTAAATAATGATTACTGCCAAAAACTTCAGGCCAACCAACTTCAGTCTTCTTTCTTAATACTTTACCCTGTCCCAAGTCAGAAATTTAAGATGACTGCAGAGAATTTAAATAGGTTTTAGAAACTGAGCTTGACTTCAAAACAGTGTTGGGTTTACTGAGAAATGGGCATTTTGTAAAAGGCATTATAAATCTGTGGCTCTCTCCAGCTGAGTTTTGGTTCTTGTTAAACTCATTCTGAATAGACAGCGTTGACCTTTTAGCTCCGATAATATCAGCGTCCATGTACGTTGGGAGGCCTGTGCCAGACATTATGGTCCTGAAAATAAAATGTTCTGCACATGAACAAAAAGGCAAGTGTTATAAATAGGAAATTAGCACCACCTTTCCTCTGCCCTGTTGCTTTAATATTTCTGTTAACACTAAACCAATATGTAGAACACCTTCCTGAGATGAAAAAGGGAACAAACTTCCAATGGAATTACTAAGGGTTTGATAGAAAATTTAGCAGCTTTATAAGGACAATAAGTATTTCTAATTAGTAATTGCTTTTCCTTTCTTACTCTTTATTGAAATAACTCTAGTTCAGAATGGGGATTAAAATTGTAAAACTTAGTTTTAAAAAAAGTTTTTTATTTTTCTTGAATCATAGAGCAACCAAACCACGCACCTGCTTACTTCCTTTCTCATAAAGCCACACGGTTTTTGCAACCAAAAGTTTTAGCCTTTGTCCCAGAGCATTCGTCTGGGGTGGCCCTGCAAGTCCCTTGGCAGGAAGAAGGCAGGTGGGTGCTGGCTGAACAGTGACATTCACTGTGGCTGTCAGTGAGTGTGGGACTGGGGAATGAGCCACAGCTTGAGAAACCTATTAAGATTTGTGCTGATTGTGTTGTGAAAAATGAACAATACGTAGTCAAATGTATGAAAATCTGAACTGCAACAGTTCAGTGTGTTTATTAACGTATAACAACTTTCCAACCAAATGGGAATGTCGGTTGAATTACATAAGGTACTTCATCATGCTTGTTTTCCAATTTAAGTGAAATTCCAGTTCAGATTTCTGATGGACTGATGAAGAGATCAGGTTTCCTCCAAGTGACTGGTTGTAGGTTTAAGTATCTTAACAACTAAAGGAGGCAGGAAAAACTAAGGATTTCTGGTCATGTAATTCTGCCAGGCTTTCTTTTTGTGTGGGTGCTCAATCCATTGTATTTTGTTGTCAGGGTTTTGTCATCCTCGTTTCGTATGCTGTGAATAGCTCCTGCATCCACAACAGGTTGTTTTTCAGTGCACGTGCAAAGCAGACCTACTTTATACCTGCAAATAATGTAGATTTGTATGAATCTATTGGCCCTATTGCAACTAGGATGGTCTTCTGTTGTTGAATTGTTACATTCTTCTTCGTCCTTCTGGATTCCTAAGGGTTATAACAATGTTGTAGATTCCTTGGTGGCTTCAGGAAATTTAAATTCTGTGAGTTTAAGTCCATGAGAAATGTCACATAGCATGTGCTGTATTCAAGGGGATCTTGGTCTCCTGTTGATATTGAGAAAGAAAATTATTGGTAGCCAGTGAAAGCTATTGGCAATTATTCTTCGGAAGGGTGCAGGTTGAGAAATTGTCCAGTATCAGAAATAATAATCTTTAGCTTGATTTTAAAGGCATTCTATGTCTATTACTTTTTAAGGTAACATACTGCTGGTTATTAGAATCAGTCAAATGGTGTTTGGCAAGTTCCCTCAGATGTTAGTTATGATATTAATGGGTATGGTGATGATGAGGCTCAAAGCCTGATGAATGCTCAGGAGAGGAAAATAGCTTTATTGCCAAAAGGGCAAAAGCCGTGCCTGCTGACCCTGTTGCTAATGCACTTATCCAACAAGCTTTCCCCCAAAGTCAGGCAAAACCAACATCTGGAAATGAGGGATTGCAATTGCAGGAGAGCTTAGCTCACAGAGCCACACTGAAGCAGGCAGGCTCTCTGGAGTATCCCAGAAATCCCTGAAAACCCCTTCCACACTGCTGTCAGAGGCTCACTGTGCACAGCAGTGCTTCTCCAAAGGGTGTCTCCCGCCAGCTGTGGGGATGGACACACCAGGAGGGTGAAGTTCTGCACTCTGGCTGCACACTCAGGTGAGCTGATTTCCAGCCACACTCCTTAAAAAAAATAAAGTATTCACAGAAATGAGGGCGGTAGTGTATTGAGTACCTATGTGACGTCTAAGCATGCTCCATGTGCCCAGAGGTTGCAGACAGCCCCTCTGTAACCAAAATTCAGAGATGTCACAAGTGGCTGAACAAACAAATAGCACCAGTTAATGGTTAAGCTCTCAATTTACTAAAGCATTTGTTACCAGTTTGCCAAAGAGATCAAACAACTGTGAATCATAACCTTGGCTACTAATTAAATCCTCTATTCCCTTCTCTCATCGCAGAAGCATTTAATCTTGGGGAATCAGGACAGCTTGTTGTGCAGAATTACATTTTACAGCATAAGCAGAAACAAGCTTACTGTAAGGCTTCCTACTGGAGCTGGAAATGGGAAGGATTAAAATGAGAATATTAGCTTTCCCTCCTGGCATGGTAGTTCATGTTAGCACTGAAAAATGATTGATGGTGAATAGCTGCATTGGAAAATCATTTTGGTGGTGTAGCTTTGTTATTTCACTGAATGGCAAATATCATTTTTATTATCTGCCTGCCTTGTTTATAGGTGGGACTTGTCCTCTACATAGAGAATGAGGGATTTGGTGTGCTCTACTGGTGACTGGCTGTCCCAAAGAAAAATGTTTTACTCAGAAATAATGGACTGTGAAGAACACCTCAGGGGAAATGAGGCATAAACCAAAATACTACAAGCAGTTTTATGGCAATTCAGATATATTTCTATTTGTCAAAAGATATTTTTGTGTGCTTTTATGTATAGGATGTATAGCTGCATGATATCATACCTTTGATATTTACTAGAAAATTAAACAGTGTTTACCTTTTTGGCTCCCATCTCTGTGAAGCAGAACTTAAAAGCCCAAACACTTTATTTCCTTTGGGTATTGGGGAAGTCGTCCAAGTCCCTAGCCGCAGAATGATGCAGCACAGGCTCACAGAACAGGGGTACCCTGAACTAGCATTAGGCTAACTCTGTCCACTGGGAACTGATCCAAATACACAGCCATTTCAGTCAGGAGTAGCAAATTTCCATTTCTGTAACCCGAACCTTGATGTTGCAGTCAGATCTGTGGGAGCAGGGGCCTGGGGACAGTGTCTCTAAGACACCTCAGGAAGGTGTTAAGAGTGAAAGGGCTTCCTATGCAGATCCAACTGCAGGTTTGGTGCATAATTTTTGAGGTACAGATAATTTATATAAATAACTTAGAGGCATAGCAATCTGTAGGCCTGTGGTGAAAAGCTGTATGTTATTAGCTTGAAAAGCAATGCATTTTATGCTGTTTCTGGAGAAGGTAATCTTTTCTGTCACTGCTAAATCAGAACAATTTCTCTAACAGAAAGAACCCACCCAAGAGGCAATAGCTAGAAGTAGGAAATGATGGCTCTATTTGGTTCTGTTTTTAGCTTTGCAGAAAGCTGTTTTTCTACTAAAAAGAGTGAGTTTTCAGAAGGGGAACACCCCAGCTACACCTATTCAGAGGACAGACATCCACCATTTGCGCATGCACAACTTGCATTTGCTGGGGGAGATCTATCCTGAGGAAACACCTGAATGCTCACTAAAATTCCAGGTTATATTTAGCTGAAGAGGCTTGGGTGATACCAGGCTATATCATACTAAGAACACAAATGTGTACAAACTTTTATAGAACTGAAATATGACTTCTCCATCCCTCAGTGAGTATGAATGCTGTCAGGTTCAGTATGGACAGAGAGCACTGCAAAGTGACATCTCAATATGCTGGTCTGACAGTATTACTAATAATAAGCTTATAAAGATAAAACATCTGGAACACCTAATTCTGCTTTTACAGCTGCTCCCCAAAGTCATCTCTAGAAGTCTGTTTGGGATGAGAGTTAGAAACACTTGATGTTCATGCAGTTAAAAAGGAAATAAAGATGGTGCTGTAATGTCATTCAAGTGCATCTTGGTAAGAGTAATAGAACGAGCAATTTGAAAAATTGGCTTAAAGTGTTTGATATTATATTTTAATGTTAAGAAGGAAACTGCATCATTTTTGCAAGCTTTGAAAAATTTGAAATAAATGTTGCTCTTAAGGCACTGTTTGAAAAATAATGTCAGATACTATGCAAATCTGTCATTTAAAAGTACAATGAGCAAATTATTTTCTTTTTATTCTGTTTTCAGATCATATGGATATGCACAGAGAGGGGGATATATATTTTTAAAGACCTGTCCAGTTATTTTGTCATTATATTAAGTTACAGTTCAGTTTGGGGATAAATATGTATGTAGATGTTACATCCAGCATCCAGAAGATCATTCAGGTTGTTTAGAAGTCAACAAATCAAAAATCTCTCAAGTGTTTTTATTTTTTTAATAATTCTTTGGAAAGAACAGAATTCATATAAGTGAAGAAACGTGTTGTACAGAGATTGTGGGGTGAACACCACAAAAAAACCTAACAAACCAAAAAAACCCAAAAAGCTGTATTTCTGGAGTGACTATATAAAAGCTGTTCATGGCTGGATATGCAGGAACTTGAGAGTTTGGGGTTTTTCTTGTGGAAATTAAACTGGGGGGGATGCACAGAGGTTTGCTTAGACACAGGAGGAGGTCATGTGGACACCTCTTTCAGCTGTGAAATGTGTGCAAACCTAGCATGGGTCAGGTAAAACCCTGGATTTTCAGATCCTTCTTGAAAGGTGAGGAAGGTCAGCAGAATGGTGTGTTCTGCTCCCAGGCTGGATCACAACTACTTACACTGCCCATTCATGTGTTGTTGAAGGATTTTCTGCAGACTGCTGTATTTACTGCCTTAATGGAGGTGCTCTTTCCCCCCCTCACCCTCCTCGTTTTTCCCACAGGCTGCGGGAACACCACCGCGCTGCCATCAAGGTGATTCGGAGGATGCAGTATTTTGTGGCAAAAAAAAAGTTCCAGGTGAGTTGTGAATAGAAAGCTCCTTTTCAAAATAAACCCTTTTATTCTCCTGATCCATTGTCTCTTTTAGAAACTTAAGAGAGACTAACACAATTCATTTCAGTAATGGTGAGCTACACCCACTATTCTCTCCCTCCTTCAATAGGGTGGTTGTTTCGAGGCGAGTTAGTCAACTGTGGATGCACTGGAAATAGGCTAAACTCCTGAAATGCAGTCTGAATTAAAATGTTATTTTCTGCTAATGGACTTGACCCTTAGCCCTCTGTTATCGCTGTCTCTTTCTGGCAGTGCAAACATTCTCGTATGTCTCCATTAATTCTGAGCTGTGTGCTGCTTTCGTGCCGAGTCAGTAGGATTAGAGATTAAAATACTACCTCAGCCTTGTTTCTGTCCCTTACTCAATCATAATGAAGTCCTGATAAGAAACCAAGGTGGAAATTTGTTAGTGTATTGGAAGGTTTCTCATTTCTTCTCCTTTCTCCCCTCTGCATGGTAGGAGACCTCCTTCCCAGTTAGTGACATATCGACTCTCTTTCCTCCTCTGGCCCTCACTGACACAGTTCCCATGTACCACTCCACTTGCTGTGGTCTGGTGATGCCATAAGCGTTTAACAGTAGCTAGTTAACCTTGTTACCTGGTCTGAATAAAAAATTCTGACTGCAAACTTTCTAAAAATTAATTTCATTAATCCAGTAAAAACACATGTTAACAGCCTTCAGCTTGATTTAAACCAGGTGAATACATATAAATATAGGTAATAAATATATTGCTTTACTTAAAATTAATTAATAAGGGTTAATCTCCAGAGAACAGTCTTCACAACTGAAAATGCAATGGATGAGAGCGGCTTAACTGCCTACATCCATTTTCATATATGACCTTGCTACTACTGCTTACAATAGACCAGAGAGCTTTCTTGCCCTTAATCTGGACCCTCCAAAATGGGAGGGTGTCCTTTCTCCTTCAAATTTGAAGGCCACAAAATTTAAGATTAAAAAGATGGTGATGGTGATGATGACTTTCAATTGACAGTTCAATATATCTGTAAGGCAAAGTTTGCTGCTACTTCAGACCCACGGTTCTGATTTCCTTGTAAAATTTAGAAGCACTGCCTGCATTCTTTAGCAAATTTCTACTTTGAATTGAATGAAAATGAATGTTTTCATTTTTACTAAAATTCTTGAGCTAATTTATGGCTAAGGTTGCCTGAGCTTTTCAAAAAATTGCTTTAGTTATGTATAATGTATTCAGACTGTCACCATTTAGGCTGAAATCTCCCATGTCCAGAGTTTTCTTGAAGAGAGTGCTTCCAAAAAGTTTCTGCTAGCTTTTCACCTTTTATTATCATTATTAGACTAACATTAAGAAAGGCACAATATCTCAGCTTCTTGATGATAATATTTGTAGTCATTTTGTTGAGAAGTTTCTTAGCACTTGCTGGTCAGCACTTGAAACTTGGCAAGGGACGTGGTCCATTTCAGTGATGTGTCTTCTGCTGTTGTGTGAATAATTGCCTAAATGTGGCCCGTTCCATTAAAATCTAATTTATTTTCATTCTAAAACTTGATTGTGATCCTTTGCTCTGTGGTAATTACTGAATCATTGCTCTCATAAATTTAGATCATAAAATATTTGCCATGGTAATAACTAAACTGCTTAGTTACAAGAAATCCACACATTGTATGTCTACCTCCCAAGTGGTATTTGTCAGAAACAGATTTTGAAAATGCCTGAACACTGAGTGCAACATTATCCACCTGGCAAATAAACGAAACTCCCCTGCGGCAGATGATTTGATAGAAGCTGAAAAAGCATTTGACTGAATAGAATGGGACTATTCAGTTCATACTTAAAACTTGTTTGTGCTCAGTATCTCGGTTGCTAATCTGGCTTCTCAGTTGTACTCTCACTTTCGCATCTGCAAAAGGCCTGGTCCTGGCCATCTACAAAATCCCTCAACAAGGTTGTCTCTCATCTGTCTTCAGCAGTCTTCCTTCTTCCTGAATGATCAGTATTAGCTGCTACTAAAGAACTAAAAATGTCGTTTGGGTGAAGTGGGGTGGATCTCAAGTCACTCTTGTGTACAAGTGATACACTGCTGTTCCTTCAGAAGCAGAATCTGCAGTAGGAATCTAGGGCAATATCTCATACTTCTCCACAATTTTTGAATACAAGGTTATGATCCAGCTTAAAAATTTGGAGAGCACCACAGGTGCAGTTTTCCAAAGCACCCAAGTAACTTAGTGCACAAAGTCACCTTGAAACTCAAGCCACAAGGTGCTTTTGAAAATCTCTCCTGTAATTAAGCGATAACCACTGTAATTATTCTTTCATCAAAAGTATGTTGTAAATCTGTTCTATGCACATAAAATAATCATAAGAAATTAAATTGTTTTAACATGTGCTAAGTAATGACTGTACTGTTCCTAATAAGCAGACTAATGTAATATCTGAAAATAAGGTAAAGCAGAAGATGCATTTTTAAAATGTATCTTTGAGCATTTAAGAGGTCTGTACAGCTGTTTTCTTGTAGATATTTGCTTTCTAAGCTTTATGTTTATGGGAAATATATGTTCCAAAAAAGCCCAAAAATTCAGATATTTTCTTCCTGTAGCCACTGAAAAAAACCCACAACAAGCCCACAACCCAATTTCATCTGAAGTCCATTGGACTATTCATGCTTAAAATTAGCTGGAACACTAAGGAAGGCCAGCACTTTAAAGGAGTGTTTTTTAGAGATGCCTCTGAAGCTTTTGAGTAGGGAAGCATAGGAAGAAAGAGAGGAAGAGGAAAATTTTGCAAAATAGGTCCCAGCATGAACCCAGCATGGTTCTTAAACTATACCAGCTGTTTGCAGGACACACCTGTAGGCCTAAATTTGACTAGATATATTTTTTAATGAGCTCAGCTAGTAACAGGGGGTGATGGCATCAGAAGGACAAAAGCCAGCTAGAAAGCAAAGCCTTCCTGTTTAAAAATAAATAAATAAACAAAACAAATAAAGAAAAGCTAAACAGGGATACAAAGATTTTCAAAGGACATGAAAAGCAAGTATCATTTCCTCTTTAAAAAGAAGGAGAGAAATTTAAGCTGTATTTCAAAGTCCGGGTTTAAATATAGTCCTTATGATGATACCCATGTATAACCCATAAACCCAGCATAATATTACAAAGAATTAAAGCCTTTTTTATGGATGTGTTTATGTTCTCATACGGTCTGTAGGACTGTTACAATTTCTATACAAAAGATCACATTCAAGGCAAGTCCTGAGCATCAGTGAAGGTGAATGACTTATGGTTAAGGAAGGATTTTGTAGATTATAGGGAAAGCAGACTTAGAAATGAATGCTTTTCTAGGTTTTGTTCTCCCTACCTACCAAAAATGAATTTTATGTATTAGTTATAAAGCAGATGTTTTTGACACAATCTAATATTACAACTGAATTTCAGAAAGAAAATCACCATATTCAGTTATCCCATTGATTCATGAGTAAATAACCTTTGTTTTCGAATTATGAAAGTTTCTAGAAGTCTTAAAACTTATGTACATGGATACAACTGTGATATCCATCACAGACACAGTGACCAGGAATTTGTTCTGATTTCCCATTTTCATTTTGAAAACTTTAAAAATTTTCTTTCCATGTTAATTCTTCTTGAGTAAATTAATTTCCTTCTAAAATAGCTTTTTAACTTGTGGTATGATTTTTACCATGGCAAATATTCTATACGTAGCATAAATTAAAAATACAGGTTGCAGTTCTACTGATGACATAACTGTTGCCTGATTTGTTACAATTTCCCTGGAAAACCTTGCATTTTTAGT
Source organism: Gymnorhina tibicen (assembly GCA_013399875.1). Taxonomy (NCBI): domain Eukaryota; kingdom Metazoa; phylum Chordata; class Aves; order Passeriformes; family Artamidae; genus Gymnorhina; species Gymnorhina tibicen. Next base: position 795,821 of record VXAZ01008299.1, on the reverse strand, counting down.
CCTGTAGTTCATCATATTATGTGATTCATATGAACTGTGTGTGTAATCTTTTCTAATCTCCATACTGGGCTGTACTAAATTTTGTATTTCAGTGTCCGGTGCTTCACAGGGTGTTCTGTCCATTCTATTTGACTGTTACTTGCTTCCATTTCCCAGAAATTCCCCTTTCCTGGATTCCCCTCTCCCTTTCCCAGTCTGCCTCCCTGCCCATGCAGTTACTAGGGAACAACAACAGCCACAGCCAGTGGTGTACATTTAATTGGCATTGGCTTTTGTACCTTTTACAAACTTTCACTGATGATGGGGGAAATTTTAACTATTTAAGAAGAGTTTTGCCATGAGTTTTGGTTAATTAGCAGAGGACCAAAAGTAAGGAAGAGAAGCAATTCAGGAAAGCTGTGGGACTGGCTTCTACTTTTGTCTTTTCCATACTCATTTGTTGCCTGCTGCAGGTTTTTTTCCTTTTTAAAAAACTATTATATGGTCAACATCAAGAATATTTTCTCATGAAAGATCAGATTTCAGTATCAAGTAGTTACAGAAAAATCAGTACTGACTATTAAATACCCAGTTGTACTCAGAAATTTATCTTCATTCATAAATTCTATTTACTCTAGGTTTTCAATTCTTGTTTTAAAGAGAAAGAAACAGCCCTGTAAATGAAAAACAGGCAGGGAAGTACCTACACTACTGTCAGGCCCCTGTGGCACAGAGTATGAGGATGGCAGGAGAAAGCTCTGCATCTTTATTCTTACTGAACAGCTTTGCTTATTTACAGTACAAAAAGAATCCAAGAATTCTTTTTTTTTTTTAATATCACCATGTTTACAGTGCTAGTCCATGGAAAGATTTACGGGCTTATGCCATGGCTGATTCATATTTCTGTCTTTGTGGATGTTGGTTATGATTTATTTGTGTGTAAGCAGTTGGGATGCTTGGGAATTCTTCCGTGCTCCTTGGTTAGATTAAAGCAATTCTCAGTCCTGCTTAGCCTTCCATTAGGGAGTACCTCACATTCACCCAAGGCTTGCAGTTGACTTGGGGAATGTGGGAGACTGAAATATAATTTGTTTGATGAAGCAATGTTATTAAAGGAATGATCCCTGAAATGTAGGAGCTACTTCCCAGGCAGGTGCAGGGGACTGCATGAAGGTGCCACAGCCTGTTTTTTGTATTGCATTCTGCTTTCCTTTGGCTTAGAAAAAAAATATTTATGGCATTGAATTGAGGAAATCCTGAAGCTTGGAAAATAAGATAAAGCAGTGCAGAGACATCTGCTTTTGAAGTACAGGTGACAAAATACTTCTGAGACTTCAAAAGGGATCCAAGTTCTGGTATCTTAGGAGCTACCATTGAAAACTCTTTTCCTTGTTCTCATTCTCGAAAGATGCAAGAAAAAAGTTGTAACTCAGTGTTACCAAGGTTTTTACAAAACCTTGAAAATTATCTGTGCAGTTTCTATAAACAGCATAATGAATGAGTCAGAAATCATAGAATAGTTTGGGTTGGGAGGGACCTTTAAAGGTCATCTAGTGCAAACCCCCTGCCATGAGCAAGGACATCTTCACCCAATCAGGTTGCTCAGGGCCCCTTCCAACCTGACCTTGAATGTTTCCAGGGTCGGAGCATCCACAGTTTCTGTGGGCAACCCATTTAAGTATCTCACCACCTTCACTCTAAAGAATTTCTGCCTAAAATCTAATCTAAACCTGCCCTCTTCCAGCTTGAAACCATTTCCCCCTTGTCCTATCACTACAGGCCCATGTAAAAAGTCTGTCCCTATCTTTTTAAAAGCCCCCTTTAAATACTGAAAGGCCTATTGAGGTCTTCCTGGAGCCTTCTCTTCTCCAGGTTGAACAACAGATCTCTCTCAGCCTGTCTATAGCAGAGGTGCTCCAGCCCTCTGATCATCTTTGTGGCCTCCTCTGGACTCATTCTGCCAGGTCTACGTCTTTTCTGTGCTGAGAATCCCAGTTCTGGCACTGATTGTACTCTATATTAAAGATATCTTTAATTTGTTGCTGCCCTCAAACACGTTCATTCGCTTGCTTTCCAGTTAGTCCTGGGGTTTTCTTGTTGATGCTATTGCCTTTATCTTTAATGGTACACAGAAGTTGCTTTACTACTAATAGGTCAGATTAAGTCTTTCCCATATATGAGGTGCAAATTACAGACACAGGGCATTTCTTGCACCAGTGTTTCCCGGCAGTTTTGAAAGATCATCCAGTCTTTCTGGAAGAGGAAATCAGTCATGCACCTTCATCTGGGACCGTTTTTTAACTTCCCGTGGTAAGACCTGAACAGTGAACCCCAGCTGCTGACTGAGAACAGCGGTTTGTGCATATGCAAGACCCCTTTATTGTTCAGTGGCCAAGGAGTATGAACCTTACTTCCAGAAGAATACGAGAGTGTGCACAGACTGCTGAACAAAGTGCCAGATAAACATTTTTGTCTCCAAGTTCTTTTGAGCTCGAGTTCGGTGGATTATCTCTTGAAAGGCATACAGACCTGCAGTAACAAAAAGGTGGATGAAATGAGAACTGTCAGAATTATTCCACCAAAAATGTGTGACCATGGCAACAATCAAAATAGCTCATGTGTTTACACAGTGTTAAAAGAACTTACTGTTTGCTCTTCAAAAACATCTCCATTGCCACAGACCGTTCCTCCATCCTTGTGGCTTAAAGGCATGTTTTTTGTCTCCTATTTTACAGCAAGCCAGAAAGCCCTATGATGTCCGAGATGTTATTGAGCAATATTCTCAGGGCCACCTCAACCTGATGGTGCGAATCAAGGAGCTACAGAGGAGGTATGTCGATGAAGCCCAGTCCTGGTACCTGTAAACAGCAGCAGAAGGATGTTTGTAAATCAGGCAGTGACTGGGGCCCACGGATAAAAAACTGACAGGGTTAAAGGTGCCCTACTGGCAGGACTGTGCAAAATTAGGGAATATAAAATGGCATTTGCGTAAAGTTTTCTTTTCACACAAGGAGGAAAACACAAAAAGCTTAAAAATCTGATGATTGGGACTTACATGTATTACCTCAGTCCCTGCTAGCTGTGACTATAGACTGCAATCCCTGTATGTTAGGGGCTGTTTCATACCTGGAGAGTGCAGTAAGAGCAAACTTAGAGATGACAGATGAGACAAGAAAGCTGCAGAAGAACAAGGAAAAGACAAATCAGTGCTGATCATGTGGAAGAGTGATGGGCATGGTAAAACTTTGCAGTGGTTAAGGAAGCTGTAGAGCAATCTAAGTCAAATCCCATTTTGTTACTATATTTTTAGTTTCAAGCTACTCTTAGCATAAAGCAGCTGTTTCACTCACTGGACAAACCAGAATTATTTGAACTTCACTTTGCTTGTTTGTGAAGAGACCTCCCTGCTCCAGCTAGAGAGTGAAGGTGCTGGTTCAGACTGATAAAAATCAAAAATTTTTCTTTTTTTTTATAGGTTGGACCAGTCCATAGGAAAGCCATCTCTTTTTATCTCTGTCTCAGGTAAGTCAGTACAAAGGATGTGTCTAAAATTAATCTGATGAACATATAATTAATGGAAAATACTTGTTAAAATATTTTTCATTTCATTGCCAAATTTTTAAACAGTGCCAGCTGGTTGTGCTCTGAATATTAAGCATTGGCAATAATATTTAGTCATCAACACTTTTAAATTAGGGTTGTTCTTATTTAAATTCTTAAAGCACCAACTTCCACTGAAGTTTTCGAAATGTTGGCTCTACTCTTTCTGAGACTCACCATATTTTCAATAAATTGGTGTGGTAAGATTAGAGTTCCTGTGAAATTGGTAATATTCACATAGATCTTTGATAGCTTTGAAAAGAGACTGGAAAAGGAGCACAAAGGACTAAGTTTGTGCGTGACAAGTCTGGCTAAGGAAAACTCTGTTTATGTCACTTGAAAACTCATCTTTTTATATAGTTTAGATTGGGGGAAAAAAGATAAAATGTTACCAAATGTGTTATTCAAGTTGGCTGTAGACTCCTTTGCATAGTGGCAGATTGTTTTTAAGTTGCAATTAAAACAATAACTAAATTGGGAACATTTTTGCTCTCCGTGGTTAAAGCATAAAACTAAGATTAAAAATACCTTAAACTCAGGGCTATTAAAAGCCCTGGCATGGGCCAGTGCTATAAAAAGAAACAGAAAACTACTTTTAAGGAATGGATCTATCAGCCTGGTAAGGGTGTTCAGTTACACGGTGTTGGTGGGCTAGTTAAACACACCCTGTTGTGGTTTGCTGCTATTTTGTTATACCACCATGTATTAATTTGAAAATGTTTCTTGTTCCACAGAGAAAAGCAAAGATAGAGGAAATAACACGATTGGTGCCAGGCTGAACAGAGTGGAGGACAAGGTAAGCCTCAGTTGCACTGGCAGTGAATGAGGACATGGTTTGTGACCGAACAGTGCTTGTTTCATAGTATGTGAAGGAAAATTCAACTTAAAATAGAGTTGAATGCCTGGCTTTTCCAGGTGATGGAGCGTAATTTTTGTCACAGATTGCACTTTTGGTTCTCATCATTTTAATAGAATAAGAAAAAAACCAGAATTTAATTGATTTCAGTCTCTTTTGGGACTCGGTTGGGGTTTTTTATTTTTAATTGTATATATTACATATGTCTCAATGCTTTACTTCCTTCCTCCACAATAGATAAAAGGCTCTGTTCCTTTAATACCTCAGTATATTATGGTCCCTAAGATTTGCCTTTGATCGTTGCTCTGTTGTTTACATAAGTCCACCTACAATTCCTTAGAGAGGGAAATAGCAAACCTTGTTCCGTCCTGGTTTTCATTCCTTATGATAAGTGGAGTTTCTCCTTCCAAGTGACGTGAGTCCAAAAAAATCAGACTTGTTCTATAATCACAAATTAACAGTTAAGTGCTTTGTAACCCTTTATTTCAATGCTGGCTGGGCTTGAAAAAATAGATGACAGGTAGAGGTTGTGTCATTGTTAAAAAATACAGGTTTGCCTATGCTGGTATTTAGAACAGAAAGGAAGAGTTAAGAAGAATAGTTTGAATCTTTTACTGATCTCTTAGAGTGATATGGTGAGGGAGTGAAAGCATTTCTTTACTTTAGGATTATTTCAATCATGTATCTCACCTGTTCATTCGTTATTAAGGATTGAAGCTTTTTCCTGAGAAAAAGAACTTTCAGAATGTCTCTTCCACTACTGCAAAATGTGGTAACCTCATGAAGGTTTTGTTCTGGAGAAATATCCAGCAAATACTCTGCAAACTAAAAGAGATGTGAGCAGTACATCCCAAGGGATACCAACTAGCACCCTGATCTGTATTGATTCACTTGTGACATGCCCGTTCCTTACACATTTCTCCTGAAATGTTTTAATAAACTTGAATGATAGTACTCAGGACTGCACTTCAGTCTCCTGGAAATCATGGTGCTTTAAAGAAAACAGGTTTCTTTTGGTATATGGGGGGACACAGAGGAAGAGTGAAGTAGAAGAGAGGAAGGTAGAGTGCATTTAGCACGAAAAAGAATCACTGTGCGGTGCTCCCTCACATCTGTGGTTAATATGTGTTCTTACACATGGAAGCCCTTTCCAGAAAGTTTGGATTACATTTATTTATTTTCTCTCCATAATGTCAACTAAAAGTGTGGAACACTAGAAAATGTCTTGTGACTTGTGACAAAGAGCAATGACTTTTCAGTGTGGACAAATAATTCTCGAATGGCAGCTAAAGCAGCTTCTCAGTGCTATTTGTAAAATCTCCAGCGAGCCTGGGAAAGCCTTGGTGTTGTACTGGCTCAGAGATAAGCTGTTTGGGGGTTATTAATTACTCTTTTTTACATCCTTACAAATAAGTACACCGTGAATTTATAGTGACTCGGTTTTTATGTCTTGTAATGGGACTGTAAAACACTCCCTGTATGATTTTAGTATAGCTGGGTTAAATTTTAGCCTTGTTTTAAGTAACAGACCCTTCTTTCTTTGCAGTTGCATGAGGTCATCTGTGGTTTCAGAGCTGTATGTTATCTGCCCTATACAGCTAGTCCTATCTGCAGGAATTTTATCTGAAAGTTAGCTGAAAGGCTAAAAATAGAGGATTTCAGTTGGACTCAGCAAACAGTGGTTAACATAAAAACACACTGGCAATGCTAGAATCACATTTTTGCTGCAACTGTAGATGGTGGCCAAAGCTAATTTTTTGGTATTTTTGCTCTCAGAGATTGGCCCTCTCTTTCCCATAAAGTACATGGTGCTTGGTATGCTTTCAACATACAGTTAAATCCTTCCTGAGCTGATTACTATGTTAAGGATATCAGGTAGTTTTTAAGGTGACAGAATATTTTAAACAGTTTCATCCCATTTGGTTTGTGAATTAGTTTTCAGTCTTGGACTTCAGGAGGAGAGATTTTCAGTGCTGCAGGCTAGTGTCAGCATCTAAACACCTCTTGTGCATTTGAAAAATCTCCTTTAAGTCAGAGGAAGGGTATGTACAGCCAGCAGTACAGAGGGGATGGCACCTAAAAGGGACATTTTAAAATAAAATGCTTAAACAGCAGTGTATTGATAGGAATTATGATCCTTTATGGTGAAAACCTGAATTTTCAAGTATTGACATCAGCAAAATGTTGTGTTTTCTTCTGTAAATTTAGGAACATGCTCATTTAAGGGAGGGAGAGCCCTGTAGTCTGTTCATCTTGTGCACTGAGAGAAACTTTGACCTTGTGATATACACAGTTTGTGATCCTGAACCTAAAGATTGTTTCCTAACGTACAAAAGCCAAAGAGATGAATCACACTTGCAAGAACCTTCCTGCAGATTCCTTCCTGTGGAATGTTGTAATTTTGGCAAGACACTGAAAAGGTGACTTTGTGAACGTAGCTAGGAACTGCACAGCCCGATAGGCCTTCGTGAAAAGAAATCACGATCCAACATGTAATCACAGCATATTTTGACCTTGCCATCGTTCTCCGTTGCTTACAAAGCTGAGGGTGGCAAATGCTGTGCTCTCCTAAAGGTGTCTTGCCGTGGGTTGGTGCAGGGGGCTGCCCACAGCCCGATCTGTCAGGCTGCCAGCCAGCTGTGGTCCAGCGGGAATGAGACGGCAGGAGTGCAGCGCCCAGGCGGGGCTCACACACCCTGCCAAGTGACAATGGTCCAAGAGTGTGCGTGTGGATACCTCAGGGAATGTTGTTGAGCAGGATTACAGCAGCAAATCAATTTATTTGCGGTGACCAGCCTTCTCTTTTCATCCTTGAAACATCTGTGAGTGACTATTCAGCCTACCCTCAAGGAACCTGGCCACAGCTGGCTTGCTACCAAGCTCAAAATCAAAAACAGTTTTTCCAGATGGGCCCAGCTGTGTGTGTACAGTGCCCTTCCTCCTCACACAGCACTCCTCATCCTCACGCCGCAAGTGCTGCCTGCCAGGGGCTTAATGCTGGGTGTGCCCGGCAGCTCCAGCCAGGAGCAAGCCCGCAGCGCACTTGGGAAATTCTGTGTCCTGCAGCTCCTATTTTCTTTTCACTGCACTAATTTTAGCTTGGCTATAAATGCCTGCAATGCTAGCTTTTTAATTTTCACATTAATCTGTTCTTTTTCAGCCTTTTGCCAACCATTAATTTAGCTATAACAGGCGCAGTTTGCACTTCTCAGGTAATCAGCCAGGCTTGCTTCTCGGCTGCCCTAAGGAAATTCAGTCTTAAATATGGGCACTGCACAAAATCATCTAGAATATGCAGTGAAGGCTAAAAGTGGCCAGTCCCTGGACTCTCCCTGTTGTCCCTACAAACCAGACTGCCCCAGATGTCTGTAGGTCCTGCCTGTGGACCTCCCAGAGTAGAATAACACAACCCAGATATACAAAAAAATGTTAAAAGCCATCCTGAGCAGTAGACATTATGCTCTTTTTCTGTTAAGTTGTTTTAAAAATAGAACTTAACCTTCTGCAATGATTTGAACACTTCAAAGTGTGCCTTTTAAGAATGTTTATAGCAATCCAAAGCAATTTTCTAGGCATCCCTTCTTATATACTCAGAATAGTTCCTCCTATCTGAGAGTAAGTACAGTAGTAATATCAGGATTGCCAAGGTCATCACTAAAATCTTATAATAGTCTTTTTCAGTTACGTGAAACATTAGGAGTTACGCTATCTGTTGCAAAATTTTGAACTGTAGAGATTTAAATGGAGATTTCTATTTGTGCAGAAGATATGTAGTAGTGAGACATGTGACACCTTTTAATGTGAATCAAACAGTTCTGCAAGACAATATTAATTCCAAGCTTATGCACATGTTGCATGCTTACAGCTGAGAAGCTGAACCCTTATATTCTAAGCAATACTGACCTAAAGAGCAACATAGAGACTGTTGCATTTTTTTCGATTTACTTGGACAGCAGATAGCACCACTTTTAAAATCAATTAAAAACAGATCTTTTACATCAAAACATCTACCCTAAAATAGGTGCTGCTGTGCTCGTTGAATTGACTAGGGGAATTCTGAACTGATCTTGAAAACCGAAGGTGGAAGGCATTGTACTTCTCATAGGCCTTTTGAGTTCTGGTTGTGCTGATTTGGTTTTCTGTCTTCCATCTACCGTGATTGCTAAATGTATACAGGTCAGTTAAATTGATAAATATGATAAATATTGGAAACATTTTTTGCAGTGAGTGCTGACTATGTAACTTTTAAAGATAAATAAGTGCAAAGGCTTGTTTGAGGTGGCTTTCAAAAAGTGATGAAAACTGTGTCTTAGAACATTTATATATATGGTATGACATTTTCTTCTAGGTAAATAGTTTTCTGTAATTGTTTCACCAGAGCATTTATTTTATCCATACATATGTTAGAAAGCACTTTGACTGGAACCATGTTGAACACAGTTCCAGTGAACAGAATGACCACGGATAAGTCAAGGCCCGGTTTCTGACTTGATTCTTGCTCTTTTCCACTCTTGCTTTCTAATCAACTAACAGTTCCCTATTGCAGAAGGTTTCATTTCTGAATTATTTATCTTGTTGATTTCCTTAAAACTATATGAACTTGAGCTATACATTGCAGAGCAATCTCACTGTGATATGAATAAATCTGCTATTTTATTGTATCATAAGGCAAATTGTAGTCATGCTATTTCTAATAATGAACCCCCAGCCCATCCAATTCAGAGAAGTTCAGGACATGCTGCAGAGACCATTGAAGGTGATAGGTCATTCCTTTGACCTGAGGAGCCAACATTTTAGTTTTCCCTTATCATGGTAGGCAGAAGCATTAAGGTTTATTAAAGCTGTGTGCCTTTGAGAGGACTTCTTCTTTTGGTTGTTGTGACATAGTTTTGCTCAGCACCCTGGACATGTTACTTTTGTGACAGCATTGCTGTCATAAATGAAAATATAGATCTGTACCTATTTATGTCTTGCTATTTGATGCTCCATAGTTACAATCCTATGAGCACACATTAGGTAGTTTAACCTTTTACTTAGAAAAGTGTTATCTCATCTACATCTTCCTGAGTTCAAAAATACCAAGTTTCATGTTGACAGCTTTCTCACCTAAAAGAATTCTTCACGTGTGGCCAGTTTTTCAATTTCATGTGAAACAACTGCATTATCTAACATAGGATCAAACCTTGGTGGGTTTTTCCCTGTAATTTTTAATGTCATTCTGTAGCCTGGGAACAGTTACCGTGCTTCCTAGGGCAGCAGAGCAATCAGTGCAAACTTCAAAAAAGCCCTTGACTGATGATGCCCTTGTTGCACATTTTTGCTTTATTCTTAATTGGATGGAAATGGATTAATTGAATTTAGTTGAATAGATATTGATGGCAAAAGACTGACAAACAACCCAGCTTTCTGGCCAGTGCTGGAAAGATATGTTAGAACCATCACTTGGAGAGGTGGCTTCAGAAAGTGTCTGGCATGGAAATCTTCAGCACTTTGCAGGCTGAACATGTACTAGGCATTTCAGATGTTGAATATTGGCAGCTTCTGTAGTAGGTGTGTGAGGATTTGCCTTCCCAATACTGAGAAACAACTAAAAGCTGTGGGTTTGGCTGGAAATTTTAAAAGATACATGAAATCAATAAAAATCAAAACAAACACCACCAAGCAGTTACTCATCTTGTACGTAGTTCTTGCAGTAATGCAGATGTAATAACCTGGGGGATGTGGAGGAATATTGAGGCATATGGAAGATTAAGTATCCCTATTAATTTAATCCTTAGTCTTTTTCCAGATGCTGAAGTACAAGCATACGGAAGCAATTTCCGTGCTGAACTTCATGATGGAGGATGCCCATTTTCTATAAATTGCACTACAACTAAGCACATCCTTCAACAATCTGGGTCATTAAGCAGCCCTTACAGTTTTAATAGCTTTTCTCTCACCAATCTGATAATATTTCAGTAGCTAAATGACAAAAAACTACAGATTTCTGTGTCCAGTGTCCTATACTTCCCACCTTTCCAGCTACAGTAAAATAAAATTATCAGGTATACACAGTAAAAAATGAAAACAAAAAATAATTACTTGTTGGATGCACTGCTGCCAGAAGCTTCAGGAGCTAGACTAGAAACAAACTGAGAGAGAGATTAGTCAAAGCCATGGAGAAAGGCTCACTTGAGGATTATTAAACAGGATGTCTGTATGTAAACTCCAGTTTAGCAAGTACTTTAAACAGTAGTCAGCGATGAGTTGGTAAAAAAAAATAAAACAAAACCATGATTTTATGCATATGTACTTTCTTACACGGTTTTTTTTAAGACTCTGCTACAAACCTTGCACTAGAAACAAGGTAACTGGGGCAGAGAAGCTTATGTCTTGTTCAAGGTATCCTTTTTATGCCAGGCTTTATACCCAGCTGCTTGCTGCTGGATTTGGTCACCTGCACAGCCTGATGGAACATTGCTGTGCTGAGCCTTGGATCTGATGTGCTTACAAAGGCCGTGTAAGCAGCCCCCTTTGCCTGCCTAGAGAACATCCATGGGAGTGTTGGCAGAGCCGTACCTTGAGGACTGCAAATCTTTGGAGTGTCCTTCACCTGCATCCATTTGTTAGCACTGATTTTATCTGTTTGGAGATCATTAGATCCTACTGCTGCACAAACGAAAGCCAATCAGTTTTTGCATAAATTTTGAAATGGTTTAACATAAACTATGTTAAGTGCTATCTATAACCTGTAGGATAGTTTGTAGGTGCAATATCTTAGGTACAATTACCTGGCCTACCAAGCAGTGTTACAAGCTGTTGTGGTGTTTTGTGGTCTTTTTCTGAAGTGTCAGCCCTTGGATCACAGTAAATGGGATTATATAAAAAGAAAAATCCAGTATTGAACATAAATCCACAGATAATGAGAATACTGCAGCTCATTGGCTTATTTGCAGGAAATGAGAGTGTACACTTTCTCAGCACTGAAAGATGAAGTTAAGTGATACAAAATATGATCTTTATTCTCAAGAAGACTGGCTGCAGGCAGTTCAAGCTAGCACACAGTGGCTATGTTAGTACTCAAAAGCAATGACTAATTAAGCTCTGGTGACTCATTTGCATGAGTTGTCTGTGATACTCCCCTACAGATTTTATGAGGAGTAAAAAGGCAAAAAAAAAATACTCCTAAAGAGAAGAATTCCTGTTTAAATGAGCTGTGATAGTTTTTACCTCAAATTTCTAGTGCTCGGGGATGCAGACAGCAATTGGAAAGCATAATGCTGAGGACAGAGTGTAGACCTTTACAAATTTGTAGTGCTCGGGGATGCAGACAGCAATTGGAAAGCATAATGCTGAGGACAGAGTGTAGACCTTTACAAATTTGAAGTGCTACATATATATACACATACATAGATATGTAATTCTTAACACTGGCAGTGGGTGTGTGCTTATGATCCACACAGATGTCTGCTTGCTTATTAAGAGCAGAAATCCCAGAAGAATTTCAGCTAACATGCAGTATATCCTATAAAATCTAGGAATTTGGGGAGGGGGGGAAATTGGAGGAATTAAATAATGCCTTACCAGTTAACAATCTTTTAAACAATCTTCAGATTAGTTGCTGGTTTGGGAGTCTGCTGGCGGTGTTTATATTTGAGTAGGTATGCAAGTGGAGGTAAGGTCTGCAAATGGGGATGACTCGATCTTTTATCAAACCACATAAAGCCTGTTTTGTCTGGCATTCAAAGATAAACCCAAGCAAGATTTGAAACGTAGCCTCCATCATTCTTGTGCAGAGACTGTTTACGTTTGATGTGGAATGGAAATGCATGGTGCATATGCCGAGGGAGAATGTGGAACAGTTGTATGGACTAAGTACCCTGTAGAGCTGATCAGAGAAAAGGGATTTAAGTGAACGGCACGTGTGCACAGCATGCTACACAGACAACTTTTATTTGTCTTTCTTATAGGTTAAAGGAAAAGAAATGACCATAAGATCATCTTTGTTTGTTTTTTTTTGGGGGGGGAGGGTGGGGAGTGTTGCAGATGAGCGACCAAAAAACAGTCCAACATAAATGGCAGGTTTCGGGTTTGGTACACCTTTACTGAAATTAGATGCATTAAAGTTGAAACTGTTCCTTGTCAAAGATCTGTTTTTAGAGTGATCTCGCTGGAATTAAAATACTTTATTTTCATTTGCAGTTGAGTATCAGGGAGGAGAAGTGGATGGAGCTGAAAGGACTCTATTCAGGCTGCAGTCTTTTCGGAGCTGGAATCTATTCAGCTCTTGGAAAAGATTCAGAGTAAAGGGAGGTATACTCCCTTTCTTACACAATGTCCATACCTTCTGACACCTTATCTGCTCCTCCTGTTCCCCCCACCCCTCCGCACCCTCAGCTAAAAATTGCAAACCAAAACTGGTCCAGGAGGAGAAATCAAAGAAGAAGCCTTTGCTCTCTGATTCCTATTTAGAGCTTGGGGAGTCAGAGGGAAGATCAGAAGAAAAATAAGCAGTCATTGAAAGTAGAATATGGTTCAAAATATACCTACCACTTCTAGAGCTCAGGAAACCAAGAGGGCAAATACAGTTTCCTCAAATCCATCTCTGTTCTTGTGTCCTACCCACTGGGGTTGTCACAAAACTACAATTCACCTTTCAACAAGAAAATTAAGATTTGCATGATAAAAAAAAACTATAAAAATCTAGAACAAATACGATTACAACATTTTACATGTTTTTAAAGTATCCCGCTGTTTTAGCAGTTAGCACAGGGCTGTGAACCTGTGTCACAGGCTCTCTTTCTGTCCCAAACTAAGTGATGCTCCTCTTGGTGGCTCCAACCAGCAGCCCCACCTGGCACAGTGTGGTTGACCTTGTATGCCATGGGTGTAACTGTCTGATCGGCTGCCTCCCTTTGGATGCACCTCTGTGGCAGCTTTGTTATTTCCATCATGGCATGAAAGCTCTTGCTCTGACAGGTTAAGCACACAAAATAGAGAAGGGAAGGGAGAAAGAAAAATATTGTTTCCCTCTTTTACAGCTAAGGTGCAGGAAGTGACTTGCCTGAGGTATCACAGTGGCATCTGTGGCACAGCCAGGAATTCAGCTTAAGCCATGTCTGGGACTTAACCACAAATCAGCATTCCTTTTTGTTGTTGTGTTTAAACGCCCCTCTAGTTTTGAGTAGTTACATTGGCCAGTGCAGGGTTCAACATAATCGTAGCCCATTAATAGTAAAACCATCCAGTACTTGAGAACAGCATATATAAACACATAAACCACACCAACGCAGCCAATATAAATGTACTGGGACTATTTTAGACAGTGCATTTTAAATCATCTAGAAATTAATCTACTAACATCATTTTGTAGCCCAGGAACCTAGGGGTGGAGAGGACTAAACATGCTTACATGACACAGAAACTGTCATACATATAGATAATTATGCATGTAGTTTTGAAAGCTAAACAAGTTATATTAAATGCTGTATTTTCACAGTCAAGCAGAGAGAAATATTCAAGTGAGTTCAAATATTCATGTAAGCTTCTATTTTAAAAGTGTTGGATCCAGCACTGCTCGCCATTGACCCTTCTGTGACATCTGTTAATCTTGGGTTTATTTCAATTTCTCTCTCTCTCTTTTTTAAACAGATGACTCCACTTAAATCAACACTTGGTTTCCATTAGACAGATAGAAGGTGATTCACTTAGTAACATGTGCATCTTTATCTAGTTAAGTCCTAATAGCCTTAATATATCAAGGAAGCTGGTGTGATTAACAGCACTAAAGGCTTTGTCAGACACTTCACCTAATAAATACAGCCCTTTGTCCAGCCATAGAAAAAGAGTGAACAAATAGATTGTGTTTCCAAACTGAAAATGTGAACAGCCTTGTTAAGTATTCTAAAATTATCCCTATAAAAATATATGTTGACAATAGGAGTTACATCTACATCTCTGTCTGTGTTTGTACATGTCTGCCAATCCCAGTGTGCTTTGGCTCTTTGCCCTGCCTGGGCCGTCCTTTTCCTGCTTTATCATTTCATGGTGCAGCCAGTGCTCGTGTATGATCTTCCTCCTGTTCACTTGCACTTTGGGCAAATTTTTTAGACAGTTCTTTGTCTCTGATTGTCATAGCTTATCTGTCCCGGGGTAGAGGGATGTGTTAGCATCAGTTGTGCCACTTCAGTTAATGCTGGCAACAGAGACATCTGACTTGGCTTGAATATCATGTAGGATAATCATGTCAAATGAGGCAGTCAAAACAAAAACCCCAAGAGTAAAATATATTCAAAATGTCAACTTGAATGGAGATGGGGTCCTTGCTTCATCATAGCTGAAGTTGTCTGGAAACGTTCCAGTTGTGCCACCAGTGTCAGTGATTGCATGCTGGGGTTGTCAGGGTGCTGAGGGAAGCCTTTATTCTGCTTCTATCCCAAGTTTCTAGAGAGCTTCAACCAGAGGAGTTTTACAGCAGAACACCTTAGAAAGGAAATGGGCAAGGGGAAGTTTTGCTTCTTCTCAGAAAGAGACTGGCTGAGCCATAATCACAGATCCTCTGCCTCTGTGTTTGCTCCACATTACAGAAGGGAATTTTGGCCAAGCTTTGAGGTCAACCAGCCAGTCCCACTGAGATTTTGCCATAATCTCTCAGCAGAATTCTGGTATCACAAGTGAGTGGGGAGGAACACAGTGCCTTTTCACTGAGGCAAAAGAGCTGTGGTTTTTGCTACAGCCCAGAGTTCATTCTCTTCTGTACAGCACAATGCCCTGCAGGCACATTGGCCTGGGGCCCAGGGATCCATCTAGCAGCATTTGGGTGGCACTGCACCCACATGTGGCTTATTGGTGTGGGCAGGATGCTCTGCAAACATCCAGCTGTTTCTGGATTCAGCACGGGCAGCGCTGGCCCAGCTGTCTTTGCAGCACACTTTTGACTGTAGCTGACTGGACACAATGCTCACAGTGAATGAGTCATTCAAAAGCTGCTCCAAGATAGCAGTTGACAAAGCTGGTTTTGAATCCGAGCCTTCTGAATCTCTGTGCAGAGGAATTTATGAATCTCATGGCAGCTAGAAAAGAATTCACTGGAAAGTAACTTCCTCTGCATAGAGAAAGAGGAGGAGGAGGATTATCAGTTAGTGGTGCTACACCTGAGAATGAAAAGACCCGTGATTCCTACAAACAAGGTCACCTTCATTTTGTTTTCTGTGCACTGGCTGTACAATTTCAGCGAAAAATCAGTTAAAGACCATCACACCAGACCTGAAACATAACGCAAACTATTTCTGTTGGTGGTTTGGAGTGGGTTTTTTTGGTCATGATTAGTTGTGGTAAATGAAGAAAGCCCAGACTGATGCATATTCTTTTGTCCAAGTCCAAACAAGTCATTTCCTTTTTTCTCCAATTTTTTTCCCTGTTCAGTCCTGAGATGGCTGCTGTAATAAAAACTGACCAAGTGCAGTGCTTTTGATGGCTACAGGGTTGGCATCCTTTCTTTCCACTGCCACTGGAAGAGCTGTGAGATGAGAGTAGGAGAGCCACAGTAGAAGATCAGTATTTCTGTATGGCATATCTGAAGGTACAATTAAATTAGGACACAAGCAAATTCATTAGATACATCAGTGACTGCTACATTTATATTATTCAAAGAGCTCCATGCTAGAGGAGTGTAAATTATACTGTGAAACAAAGCCCTAAAAGCAACTGACCTAAATTTTGATGCAGTGAAGTTCCCCATCTGTACCCTCCACACACCCTTCCTGAGAGAGGCTTGTGCTGATTAATAACTGTGAAGTAAATGAGGGTTAGCCTCATAAGTGCAGCAGAAAAACTTAAGAAAAAATGAATTGTTCTGTCTTCAGAGACACAGAGGTGCACTCAGGGAGTTGAAGTCTTTGGGATCTGTGGCCTCTTTGCAGTTCAGAAGCATCATAATGTAGTGGAATTAATCCAGCTCTCACTTGATAATAATTCAAGTTAATTTTTCTCTCCAGCTGCCCTGTGTTTCCCCTCAAGCTTTGACCCGTATTGTAACCTTAAAAAGGCATCCTCAAACATCTCAGCTCCAACTCCTGAGTAAAGCCTGGGATGCTCATCTAGGCTGAAAGCTCTCAGAGCTACAGCCTTTTCATGAGTGTAGATGAGACTATTCTGATTTTCATTGGTGCTGGGATTTTGGATATTATCAGTGACAAACAATAAAACAGTATTCTAGAGCAGAAGATTTGTGTGTTATAGGTGCATAGGCTTTTAAACATAAAATAAAACCAATGTAAATACAGCAGTAATGAAACAGGTATTTTCTATGCTAGATAAATTACTGGTAGATATCTATGAGAACTCTAGAAAACTGTAAAGAACTTCAGAAACAGTTGGAGAAAAATGTGGATTCATTCATTTTTGTAGTATGATTGCAGTGGGGGGGGGGGGAAAGGNGGGGGGGGAAAGGAAACCAATTACCAAGATGAGTTATTAGAGGTAAATTGTGTTAAATTTAAGTCCAGAAGAATATAATCTCTACACATATAGTACTATTTCAAAAATTTTGTGTGATGTTTTGATCACTGTTTCGTCTGGAGGAAGTTATTGCTAACCTTGGAAAAGGAAGGCAGGTTAACTTAAAATTGAGATTCCTACTGGTAAAAAACTCTTACAAGTCTATTATTCATTCACAATAAAAGTGAGTATTTTGAGTATCTTGAAGGGTGTCTGCAGAGTAGGTATATACTGGTCACACTCAGAAATGCTTTCATTTTAGGACATGGGTGGAAAAGTGTAGGAACAGTACCAATATTTGAGTTAGCAAAGCATCAGGGAAGCTCCGGGAAGAATTTGGTACACATTAGTTTAAGGGACAGCTAGATATACAGCTAGATATCTCTCTGAAATTATCTAAGAAAGTTAACACAAATTGAAGGTGGTATGAAGGTAAGGGCAGAGACTGGTTTAATTAGAGATTTAATGAAGGATGAAATTGTGTTAGCTAAGCGCAGCTGGCACTTATGAGGCAATAACTTATGGAATGGGGATCTTCCCTCCTTCAGCTTCACATGAGGCTGAGGGAGCTGGGGCCAGAGCGTGTCTCCTAGCTGTGCTGGTGAACACGTGTATTGGACCCTGTGACATCTCTGAACTTGCAGCAGCTTGAACCTTGATTCTAACCTGGATCCCAGAGCAGCTGGAGGGCATTGTAAAAAAACCCAACAACTGATGCCAACAAATAAAAAAATCCTTTCCAGTTTAAAAAAAATTTGTCTGGGGAAGTGTCAGAGCACATCCAAAATCTCCTTGGGCGTTGTCCCGATTCTCAGTGATGCAGAAGGGAGAAGGTAACATGGAAAGCATTTGAGAGGATTCTCTCTGGCAGGGTGATACACGTGCGTGTATGTACAGACTCTTGCTTGCCTCTAGCAAACCTTGAGCTCAGGGAATTGCAAGCTTTTGTGACCCATTTTATACCCAAAAGAAGCAGAAGTCCTTTTACAATGAGAAACGCCATTTTCTTCTCCTCTGCTGTAGAAAATCCCCCTCTCCATTGAACCCAGGAAATTTGCACTCCGTAGTAAATAACAATGAGGTTTAGTGTAAAAGACTCGGTTTATTTCCTCCCCCTCCCAAGCTTTCTTTTACTTCTTCAGAGGTTTGTTTTGTACTCAAATGAAGCTGCGAGATACACATTGAACAGGAATCAAAGTGGTGCTTTCATGGCAGTGCTGAAGCTAATCACTTGGCTTGCTGCTACAGGCATCTGCAGGCACCTTGAGCTGTGCTACAGTAGTGTGCTGGCTCTGGGGGCCCAGCTATTTTAAATCATAATAGTGACACAGTGTGCATGCCTTCTTTCAAAGAGCCTGGGCAAGCCGTGCTGAGTTGATTTTCTTGGCACGCTGTGTACCTATAATTCTGTCTTATGTTTTGTAATGTTGGTATCTGGGCACAGAATCAAAAAGCTCCACTGAATATATAAGAAATTTTTTTTTCAAAGAAAAACACAACAACAAACACATTCTTTGTTTTTAGGTTGATAATATTCCTTCCAACAGCTATACATGTTTAAGAACAAAGAAAGTTACTGGGGAAAGAAAAAAAGGAAAAAGAAACTTCGTGATTGTGGGAAATGTTCTGAAGCTTTTTGGCAAGACTGTCCAGGTGTTTTGTTGGTGATTTTTTTCTACCATGATTTTGGTTCTCTGGTAATATGCTTAAGTGACTGGGTTACTCAGGACAGTGAGAAATAAATTACAACCTTCCATGAAACACCTGAAAAGCCATGCATGTGCTGTGATGAGCTGACTTAGTCTGAGAGAACTGTCTAATGGTCACAGTTTATTCCGTGTTGCTTTCCATTTTCTGTGCTGCTCAAGGAAGTAAAAGTAAGATAGGAGGATCTAGTTCTGTTACTCCCCACTTCACGTCCCAATAGCCTGGTTTTCAGAGGTGGTGGCAGACACTGTGGGGGCTCAGCATCACTGAAAAGTCAGCCCACACCTCTGCTCTGGAAAGAAATGTGATGCTGTATTGCCTGTACAGGGCTGGAGAGGCAGCTGCTTTTCACAGTGAGGATGCTGAGCACCTGAAAAGCTACGACTACCTAATCTCTATGAAAACAGGAAGAGTAGAGTTCAACAAGGTTCTCAAACAATCTGTAATTTAGCATAATGGTGTAATTAGCCTCATGATAATAGCATGAAATGGATAAGCATGGATGCGGCTCCATTCAAGTACAAACAGAAGACCCAACTTCAACTGCAAAGTAACTAAGAGGGACCTTTCTGTTCCTGTTTCCTATTCATTGTATGAAATTGGTAAATGCTACCTACCTATGCTATTAGGGATGAGGCTGAGGAAGAATGCCTTCTGAATACAAAGTGGAAAAGAGAATGAGTGAGCTGTTACTGGCAATTTTTTGCTAGAGATCAATTACAAATGAGAACTTTTGGTGCACGGGTTTTTTAGGCCATCTCTAACTATTTCCTTTGTATCAATAATCAACTACTCTTAAACACAATACTGAAAAATGGCTGTGATCAAAATTTCCCTATTTTCTCTGTGATTTTTTATTTTTCAACTCTGAGGAAAGGGCTTTTCCCTGCCATAGGAATCTTACCATGGTATGTTGCACCCATTTTTTCTCTTCTTCATTTTTACCTTGGATTTGTCTATTTCCTGTGACTGCTGGTACTGATGCTTTCCCTAAGAATTCAGGTTTGACTGCTTCTATCAAAGACTTTCTGAAGTTGTCCCTGGTTACCTGAGGCAAGAAGAGGAGGATAACTTGGGTTTGGTTCATGGTAGTCAGTAGACCTAAAGCTGTTCCAAAAGTGTGTTTTGTTTTCTGAGAAGAGGATTTGATTTCAGAAAATTAGTCTCTGTAGCTAGTTGTAGGGAGGCAGATTGGTTAGAGTTTACAACCTCTTTTTGTTTAGCCCCTGGAACAGGGCCATGGAGTCTCAAATTTCCTGTATAAAGAGAGATCTGTACTCGGTCAGAAGGTAACCAGGCAAGGTACATGAAGGCTGCAGGGTGAATGGCTCTTTCAACAATGAAATCGGTTTGGGGTCTTTAAGATCTCAGCAGTGAGTTGTCTCAAGACAGTGTTGAGCAGGCAAAATTCATAAAACCCTCAGAGGGCCAAAATAACCACCCTTGAGAAAACAAAACAAAACTTCAGAAAACACTGAACAGCAAAAAAATTCCCACAAATCTGATAATCCTTATGAAGTTCTCTGGCTCTCGGGAAATCAGAGGAGGTGAGAGCTACTCATGTCTTCATTTCCTTCCCAGTGAGTCCTGTGTG
Source organism: Gymnorhina tibicen (assembly GCA_013399875.1). Classification (NCBI taxonomy): domain Eukaryota; kingdom Metazoa; phylum Chordata; class Aves; order Passeriformes; family Artamidae; genus Gymnorhina; species Gymnorhina tibicen. Next base: position 775,608 of record VXAZ01008299.1, on the reverse strand, counting down.
CTTTGGCTGTTCACATGCATACCCATGGAGAATGGTATCTCATGCAAAATATCTTGGTGCACTGTTGTTCTGGGAGCGAATGCATGATGCACCTTGAGTTTGAGGATTAGGGATCTTAAATAGTCACTCCTGCAAAGAGAGGATTCACCTTGCTCCTTTCTTCCTGGCGCTGAAGGTGTCACTATACAATTAGTAAATCACTCATACATTACTCCAGAATGTATGTACTCAGGCAGAAAAATAAGACAGGAAGAAAAGAAACAGGCTCTTAGAAATATTGGGTTCAAGTAACAACAGACTTGGCAGCATTATGAGAGCTGCAGTAGTGAAGCTTTGTGTTTTTATAATCTTGTTTCCCTGATTTCATCAAATTAGTGAGGAAATGCATCTCTTGTTTGGTTTGCTCATTTATCTGCTGGTGCACTGTAGCCTCTCCAGTAGCATGCTGTTTGATTCTTTTCTTTTGCTGTAATTTACAGAATAAATTCCATCACGAAGAAAAAAAAATATTAGGAATCTGATTTTGACCATCTTTCCACATGGTTTAGAGAAGTTTGCAAATTGCGTCGATGTGTGTAAGTCCATCCTTGAATATCAACAAGTTAACTCCACCAGCACAGTAGTCTAAACTTTGCCACTGCCAGTATGTGGCTTTAAAACATTAGAAAACTTCATGTTTAGAAACATTAGGAAAAAACATTAGAAAACTGTGCCTGAGCATCATACTTCTCAGAAAACATCACCAAAGCAATGATGGTTTCTTTAGAAAACTTGTGAAAACCCCAGTGTTTTTGGAGTATTTGTGGGACTTTGGTTTTGGTGAAACCATGAGGCTGAGGCCTGAATTAATTTCATGTAATCTTAGGCACGTTGAACCACAGCACTAACATCCCTTTCCAGGCAGCTGAGAAAGTCTTTATCCTCAAGGCAGCTTCTGCAGAGAAGGTGGGGCGAACCCAAGCCTGCTGCATTGTGCAGTGGGGAGCAGCAATTGCCGGGTGTCTCTGTGAGGTCCTGGCAATTTTCTGCTGTTGCTCATATTACACGTGGGTCCGTTGTGAGCTGCATTTTTGCAGGGATCTCCATAGATGGTAGTTCTTGCAGTGAAACTTTTCCAGAAGTAAGAATTTCTTGAGCTCTTTTCCCTCTCACTTTCTGGTTTTCTGAAGGTACATCTGATACAAAGCTGTTCAAATATTTGTCTTTAAACAAATGGGCTGGATGAGTGCTCAACTTCGGGGAGAGAGTGCTGGGTTTTCCTGATATTGACTGGTGCCTGTTTTGTTGTGATTTTTATGGAATACTAATTACCTTTCTTTGTTCCCTGCTTAAGCTAAGCAAGAAATAGGTATAAAGTCTGGTTCACTAAGTGTGTGAGGTGATGCCAAGCGGTGTCAAATAGTCCTTTTCTGGCAACAATGGGCTGTTGTTCAGTATCCTCACGCAGGTTAACCACAGAGCTGCTCCTGAGAATCCTTCTGATTTATGATGACATTGTTGGCAGCAGCAGAAAGCCCTCTAGCAGTGCTTTCCACAGTGCTGTGTCAGCAGTTTCTTAGATATACACACACTTAATATACGTATTTATAGCAGGGAATTCTGGCCCAGTTCTAGAATTCATCCTGTTTTTCTTTGCACTTGAGTGATGTTTATTCAGCAGTAATGTATCTACCTACATCTCTGGTTGCAAATTTAGTGTCTATACAAATATCAAAACTGTTCTTGTCAGAACAGCCCTGGGAAATGAATGAAATTAATTATATTGATCCTGTTTTGCAAATGCCTTGCTAGGAGGAGTTCCCTGGCAGGGAAAGAGGTAAGGAATTCTGGTTCTGCAATGATACAACTTGTCTCAATAAAGCACATAGAATGGTATTAGAGAAGCAGCTCTGAATTCACATATGCAATAACTATAATAAAATTATTTGTCATCAGAACAGAGCTTCTGCTATGTTTGAAAGACGTGGATTTTCCAAATTGAAGGAAAAAAAGGCTTTTCATCTGCATACAGCAGAATTTGCATTAAAATGCTGGTTTCCTGTAGTATCATTCGTGATACCCTCTTTCTACCTTTCCCTCTGTCCCCCAGGAGTTAAACAAGCTCTGCCCTGCCTTGACTTGTATAAAATTTGTCTTTCATCTGTTTCTTATTGCTGTTCTCTTCTTGGGCAAAAATCCTCAAAAAAACTACACAAATGTGGAACTCACGAGATTTGTATCTTCAACCTTTATCTGTATGTTTTTGAGGTTGGTTTTTTCTTTCTAGTTTTGATAGCCACCCCCCCCCAGTCTTTGATTTGTCTAGAACAAGCTACAGGTTTTTTCTGTTCTGAGACAGTAACATAATGAAATATTTTGCCAATATTGAGCTACACACTGTATAACACCAATTTCTAGAAGGCAGCCTGTGGACTATACTCAGGTCCGGTTGAGATCAGGAACAGTCACACAATTCAGGCTCTTAACCTTTTCTTCTAGTTTGTGAATGCATTAAATAAACAGAAGTCAAAGCACATAAACAGATTCTTTATTTTTATATTGGTATTTTATTGCATCTCATAGGCAGTCAGTGCTGAGTAACTGGGTTAATGATAAATGATGACCGACAGGAGGGATAAATGCACCTGATCACAAGTGGGATGGAAAGTACTGGTGAGGCATTCCTGCTGTTGACAGAAATGTGTGGGAATAGCCAGGCTATATCCAGACTATACCCTGCTTAGCTCCAAATTCTTCCTTCGGAGACAGGTCCCACAGCATATCACGTGCAGGCACCACAGGCCTGACCTTTTCTTCCATGGTGTCACTTCCTACTATGATGTTGTCCAGGATCTTAATAGACTTTTCGAAGAAATAATTTAGTACCACCCACTGAAGAAACATTTCCTTCTTAATTTTGCAAAGACTACTGCAGTTAATATCTAGACATGCCTAGATTTGGGATTCTCTGTTTTTCCTAAAGAAATTCTTATAGGATATGAGTGACTAATAAAATTGTTTTGTTGGATAAAGAAAGTCCTTGATTGATTACCATGACTGATTATAATTCTGCCTTTCTGTTTGGATAAGGCTTTATTCTGAATAACTTGCTTGACACAGTAGGATTTGGAAAAATGCTGAGTTCTTTCATGTTGTGGAATTATTCCTGGTCACAAAGTGCATTAAATGCAACTTAAAGGCTTCAGTAAAGAGAATACAGTAACATTCTTACATAGATCTGTGATGCATTTCTCAAGCTCACCTCAGCCATAACTTTTTTCCAGGTGCTTCCCATTCCAGCCTTTTTTCTCTTGTTTTTTCTCTTGCTTACATTTGAATGGGAGGGTTTTTTCTGCATTGTCTGGGCTCAGACCGGATTAATTGGCAGTGCTGGGAAAGACTCTTGCACTCACTTGTGTTGATCTCAGTCTTGGCATCACCCCCACCAGACCTGAATATCACACAAAGTGGAAGTGCTGAGGTTGTGCTGCTTGGGAGTGTGGGCTAAATGACTGCTAAGGGATGTTTGCTGCTGGCATCTCTGTATTGGGAAGGTAAAACCTGTCATTTTCCAAACAGTAATACTGTGGATTTCACGTAATTAGCAAGAAATCACATCCTTTGTCCAAAATCTTGTCTTATCAGAATTAAGTTTTCTGCTTCAGAAGATGGAGGGCCAGAGTTAAAAAGTCTTTTTTTCTTTTTTTTTTTTTGACAGAAATTCGTTTTTTGTTGACATTGCTCTAAGAAAAGGCAATTAATTTGTCTGAGGTTTCAAAAAAACGTTGATATTCAGCATTAAGGAAATCAGGCCCAAGGGTTGTACTTTGGCAGAACTACTGAAGGGTTATCATCTCACAGGAAGCATGGGATAGACTATACAACTCCTGATGTATTTGTTACAACTTTTCTTATTATCTAAGAGAACATCTAAACCATTCTGCAATTTCAAATGTACATTTTGATGATGATTATAAAACCTTTTACAATTAAGCACATGTCAAATGCTAACTGAATGAGGAAATGCAACGCCCTCTTAAGGCTTTGGTTTTATGAGTGTAGAAAGTGAGTTTTCTAGTCTGTCTTTTAAGTTCTATAATAATTTCTTTTTCCATAAATGCACTGTTGGTGAGGTGATATTATTTATTGGTGAACAAGCAATTCGCTGCACTGAGTAAATAGGAGTGTAATTCCAGGCAAGCTCGAAAATTAGGAAGTTTTAGTGACATGAAAAAACAGTTCTCTACTAAGAGTGTGTGTGTGCATATACATTTCTAGCTAAGTGTGAATTTGGTTTGGGTAGGAAAAATAAATAAGTAAGTAAATAAATACAACTGTGAGTCCCTTGAATCTGTCCTGGTCCTCTTGGACTGTGTCAGACAGCACATTTCGGTCCTAAGCACAACAAACTCTCTGCCAGGGTCCCTGTGCCTGCTTGTAATCAGCCAGACAGCATCTGCAGAGGAGGGTGAGCTACAGTGCAAATTAAAAAGCAAAGGGGAAGCCAGGACATAAAAGAGATAAAGGCAGACTTGCCGTGAGCTACTGTTGTGGGCACTTTTACAACAATTCAGATGAGTAAAAGTGCCGGGCTCTTTCCTCAGTATTCATAGAATCCCAGAATGGGTCAGGTTGGAAGGGACCACAGTGGGACATCTGGGACACAGTGGGACAACCTCCCTGCTCAAGCAGGGCCATCCCAGAGCGCATTGCACAGGATTGCACCCAGACTGTTCTGGAGTATCTCCAGTGAGGGAGACCCCACAACCTCTCTGGGCAACCGGGTCCAGTGCTCTGTCATCTGTCCCTTCATCCAGGTCATTGATGAATAAGTTAAACAAGACTGGACCAGCATTGAACCTTGGAGGACACCACTAGTGACAGGCCTCCAGCTAGACCCTGTGCCATTGATTCCAACCCTCTGGAATTCCGGATGATGCAATGTACTGGTGCTTAAAAATCAGTCAGCTGTTTTCAAGACAGTTTTCACTCCAACTTCTCATGTGTAAATCTCATTAATCTCAATATGACTACAAGCAGGCTCAAGAAAAAGGCAGTAAGTTTCTGGAACTGGCTCTGAAAAGCACCAAGAACTGGACAGCAATAGCTGTATTTAACATTTAATCTAATGGAGAGATGCTCTTCTTCACATACTTCCCTGAAACATGAAAAAAATAAAATGCATGTGAATGGCAAAACTTAACAAAGGTAGAGAGTGGACATCGGGGTAATACAGAATTGCTCGGCTTTTGCTTACAAGTCTGGCCGAAGCACAAGTGAACAATTACACACCTGTTTATTTACGCTGCTTTAACCCACCGGACTCTGCTGACCTTCACTGCAGCAGGTTGCTTTCTCTGGAAGTGCTAGGTTAAGGTGTAGTACATTTCAAGGTTATTTGCTCCTTTTAAAAACATTTTGTTTGAAAGAAACTATTCCCAAATTAAATGTTGCACACTTGGCTTTAATTCATCAAGGTGCTTAAGTATGTGCCATGTGTAAGTATAAATGATTACTGTCCACTTCAGCTGGAAGTACTATTGCTTCAGATTTATGTTCTGCTTGAGTAGCTTGTTGAACAAAGGTCCTCATTTGTAGTTAGGTTTGGGTTTGTTTTTTTTCCTAACTTTAAAAACAATTCTAACTTTACTGTTTTTAAAAAGCTTTCAGCTTTTACAAGGAGAGCGGAATCACAACTGCTGTGGCCTTTTGTCCCTCTATGTATAAATCCTGCTTAGCGTGTGGAAGCGGAGGACCCTAACCACATGCCCTAAAATCCATGGATGTCTAGAAATTTTTAACTTTCTTATCTCTGGTGATAAGGCCCAGACAATTTGCCAGGACAAAAACTTCAGATTCCCGAAGATCAGGTCACTGCAATGAAATCAGGGCTAAACAACTTCACTTTATGTGCCAATAAGTTATGTCTTAGAGTGTTGACTGGTGAAAAGCAGTAGTCTTCTGTGTCCCATTCATTTATGCAGGACTCATGAGATTTCCTGCCAGTCCTTTACTCCTTTTCACCAGTCAGCACTGTTGTATACGATTTAGGAAGTCACTGATAAATCTCACATGGCAGTACAGATTAATGAGAATGGGGTATGATAAAGCTGGAAGTGCTTTTGAGGTGTCTGCAAGGTATGTCCATGTGTAATTCTCTTATTTTATGTAATGAAAAAGTTTTGCCACTTTTTAGTCTTAGGACCAGATCCCTCATTATGAAAATAACTGTGAAGTCTGCGTAGAAAGAAATGCATTACAAAAGTAAGATAGTCACTCTTTTGGGGTGTGTAAGCTTTAGAGTAACATGAGTTTTAAGCATCAGGATGGTGCTGTAAGGTCTTCCTGGAGCCTTTTCTTCTCCAGGCTGAACAACCCCAGCTCTCTCAGCCCGTCTTCGCAGGCGAGGTGCTTCAGCCCTCTGATCAACTCAGTGGCTTCCCTCTGGGCCTGCTCCAACAGGTCCACATCATTCTTGTGTTGGAGGCCCCGGAGCTGGATGCAGCACTCCAGATGGGGTCCCAAAAGAATGAAGTAGAGGGACAGAATCACCTCCCTTGATCTGATGGCCACAATTCTTTAGATACAGCCCAGGATATAGCTGGCATTCTGGGCAGCAACCATGCACTGCTGGAGCTTTTCATCCACAAACACCCCCAAGTCTTTTTCCCCAGAGCTTGTCTCAATCCATTCTCCACCCAGCCTGTATTTGAGCTTGAGGTTGTCCCAATCCAGGTGCATCAAATTCATGGAAATGTTGTAGAATTAAGTTGTTTGGTTATGTGCAAACAGTGTAAGTTTACAAAAACTATGGGGGGAAAACAACTAATGAGCTAAATTATTGTGAATTTTACATTTAAACACTGAAAGTCTAATTTAAAATTAAATCCCTATTTTACTGAAAATATGAGGTTCCATCAGCAGCTTCTTCCAAAAGATACAACCCACAAAGTCTTGAAATACTAAAAGTTGAAAACAATAATTATTACGGTCGTGAAATGGGAAATTCTGCATTTAATGTGATTATATCAATATCTGTCACTTCTTCCTAAGCCAACTATGACATCTCTTTCCATTGTTTTCCAATGAAAGCACTCATCTGTGTGCTTGTACGTAATCTGGCATTTCTCCCATCTGTTCTCTGGATAATGAGTTGGTTTTGGTTTTTTTTCTAAATGTAGTAAGTCCTTGTCCATCAAAAATAGTTTCATTAAATACATACTGAGTAGGAGCTATGATGCTCATTGTTTTCCACTGAATATTATTACATTAACATTTTCATAGTTCAGTCTCTGATCTTTTATAGCTGTCTTAAGAGTCAAAAGAGAAAGATGGCAGAAAAAGTACAGCTAATTTTATAGCTGCTGACAAAGTCTCCAGATACGCAGAGAATGGGAGTTACTTCAGGACGGGAGAATTTCCATTTTTACAGGGTGTTTCCAAGGGCACTGCTTCTGCTGTCTTCCCCTTCCCGTAGTCACTTTGATTTAAAGGAGCTTAAGTATATCCATGATTGCTTTGAGCCCTACTTCAGTTCACATCAAAGTGTGTAGAAAAACTGGCAATTAACTTTAAGGTTGTAGGATCATGACCTTGCTTCTAAGATCAGAAGTAGGATCACAAGTAGCAAGTTAGGCAATGTTACACTTCAGGACAGTAGCACCCATAAAGCCAGTGAATTTCAGTGCTTGTATTCAGCTCTGAGGGGAACCGATCCCTGATTTTAAATGTCTCATTACATTTTTCATAATTTAAGTGATTTCTGAATTTTTTTCTAAATCTATTTGAGAATTTTGTACCAGGAAGTTTTAGTATGGTACTTTTCCCATCAGAAAAAAAAATTTGTAAAAATCCCATTTTGCAACGTATATTTCATATTTGTAAAAGTACATTTTTGTTAAAGCACTTAAATTTCATTTGAGGGATCAGTCTAAAATTCTGTTGACCAGGCAACTCTGCCTGCTGCTCAAGTGCCATTTAGAATGTGTCCAGAGGCCAGCCAAGTTTGTGCTGGCACATGCAGATGAACTGATGCCTTATCTAATTGCAGTTAGGAAGGCACAACTTCATTCCTCCAGCCCGTCAGGTTGACCCTATGAATTTCTAGGGATTTGTGTGCTGTAGGGCTGGTTGGTCAGGTGCTTTAAGGTGAATATATTTCAGCTACGCAGCATAGTCTGTCTAAGATGATGGGGACAGTTGACCATTGGAACTGCTTTTGCCAAGGACAGCTCTGCTGCTCCAGGTGGACATCGTGTAATGTCTTGCCAATCCCAGAAATAGTATCCTGACAGTGGTTTTTTTACTCATTCAAAAAGGACTTTGTATTCAGATAAGACACTGTGGCACTTTGTGTTTGGGACTGACGTATTTTGCCTGCAAGATAAATGCATGATAGTCTCTTGTCCTGTGGGAATTGTCATGAGTGGACTCATGGTTATTTCTGTGCAACTATGGGAGCTGCAAGAGATGCTGCATCTTCAAACGCTTGCACTGCTGTCTTGAGGACAAGCTGCTTTTACTGGAGGAGGTGCAACACCACTTGAAAAGTATTGGTTTCTTTAGTGATGTGCGGTGCTAACATCAAAAAGTCCCTCACTTGGGCTTGATGTGCTTTTCATTAAAGCTCCTTGGAGGTCAAATGGTGCCAGACAGGGTCCCAGAGGCACAGAGCAGAGAACAGAAGGACTCTGAAGTTTACACGACACAGAAACACTTTCTGCATATGGCTTTGCACAGAATACTCACTTTGAAATATTTTTCCTTACATAAAGATCACCGGCTTTCTTTTTTTTTCAAAGCACAATCACTTCTAAGGAGCTGTGTGATTTATTGTTTGTCCTGTACATTTTCTTTGCTTTATAGAATATTTAATTAGCAAAGGTCCTCCTGTTTCTGAGCCTTTTGAAATAAGTTCAGGATCTCTCTGACAGCTGCCATTTTTTATACCCTGATACCATTACCTGCAGCAAATCTCTGCTGCTCAAGCTTGCTTTTCTCTGATCCTACTCAGTCACGAAAGGCAGTGGAGTCTCCCTGCCTATTCTTTGCCTTGTCTGCATTATTTTTTTTTGAAGCCAGATGGTGCGTGCCACATGTAATTTGTGTCAAAACTAGTTAATGCTGAACTGCTGCAGCACTTTTTTTGTATATGATGGATCTCATCTCGTAACAGTTGATGTGTTTCACAACTGGTTTCATTGCAGGAAAGTAAGTGCACTCTGAAAAAATCAGGTACTCCACCACAGAGACTCAATATGATAAGACAGCCCTGTCTTATGCTATCACTATAAAAATGATGTTTACCTCAGTATAGTTAGCATTACTTTCTTCCTGTAATCCCAACACAGAAGGTCTTCGTGAGAGTTGGAGGGAGATGCTACTTCCCTCCCCCTCTGGCACTTCAGTAGATGTTTAGAATCTGCATTGTCGTCTGGTTAGCAACAGCATCGGCATAAAACAGATTTGCTTCCATTGAACAAAACCTATGAAATTAGACTTTGTTTTCATTAAATCTGTTATTTGGGTTCGTAGCATGATGGATGACAACTAATTCCAGTGCAGCTGAAAAGATAATTTTAAAAGACAGTGAACCACAACAAAGGCAAGAGCTTGTGTGGAAGACATGGTTGGCTTTGTGGCAGGAGTTGAGTAAAGGAACAGTATATTCATGCATGACAGCATCCTTTTCAGAGGGAAAAGGCAGGAAGATTAAATAGAGTGGATGTTACAACATGTGTTTAATGTACTAAAGTAGGCTCCTTGCCTCAGTCACATATACTTTGATGAGAAGAATTTGAGATCATTTGAGATGATAGAAGGTGAAATGTTCATGGCAGAGACTACAAAGCAGTGACATTTCTTTTGCAGGTGCTTGAGCGTCAGTGTTTATTAGTCATACATCACAGGAAAATCCATTTTGGTAATGTAAATAACTGATTATACGTTCACAAAAGAAAAGTAAAGTTATAAAATCAAGATGTTGGCTGTAGCATTGCTCTGTGGTACATCTAACATGCTCTCCAGTCTGAATGGAGGTACTGGCATTTTTTTAGTTTCAGTCTTACATGTGCTTAATTAGATGAAACACACTGCAGTTTTTATGCAGAGTTATGTCATCTCAATTATATAAAAAATTAAGAGCCCAAGGACCTGTACTGACTGTTTAAACCATTTTTCTACCAGTATATGTGTAATAGATGAGTACAGTACATTAAATTAATTGGTCTTGTAAGGTGCCAATCATTTCTTGTCTCTGATTATCAAAAAAGTGCCTTTCTTTTCTGCCTAATCAGTTTGCAGAAAAAAAATTGTATCCAGTTGTATCTGTTCTGTGCAGTTGCCCACAGAAGTTGTAATGGGATTAAAAAACCCAACACACGTGAACCAATGTGATATCCCTGTGTCACTGGTGGAATAGACTCTGATATCCTTCAGTAGGGGATGGCAGGCTCTGATATCCTTCTAAAGCTTATTATCCAAAAAGGTGTGTTATCAGCCTGAAAGAGGAAAAGGAGTTCACAGTATTCGTTGGTCACCAATGTTTATAAAAACAGGACCTTGAACAGTCAGAGTGTGTTTGACCTTTGACTTCCAGAGAATTCCTGGCAGCTTTGTACAACCAAAGGACTGTTTACACTGGATGTACGAGGCATTCTGAGATTTGTCTCTGATACCGAGAAATACCAGGAGTTACTACGTAGATGATTCAGATTAAATAAAAGAACAAAATGCCAAAATAGACTTTAATTCTATGTAATATTTGTAACACACTCCTTCAGGTAGCTACCTCTGCATCCCACTGGCAGAACCTATGGGTACCTTTTGCAGATAGCTACATTTACCTGCATATATTTTTATAAAGTAAATCTATAAAAAACATATATATACACGTGTATATATTTATTTCAATAATTGAATTGAGAACATTCGTGAGAGATGAAATTAGATCCTGCTTTCAAAAAAGCTGTTTTTAAATCTTACAGCTTTGTTATGGTAGTATGTTTTATGTTACATGAATTACGCTCTTTAACGTGAATATCTGGAAGATACATTCACCATCGGATTTAACTTGCATTTTGGAATGTCCACAGAAAAAGGATCAGCAGAGCAGTAATAAAAAACAGGCATTTAGTAAATTTTTTTCTGACACATCTGTGAGCAGTAAAGAGACACAGGGTTTTACCAGCCCTGAACATTCAATCATAAGTGAAACTTTACAACTGCAGTAACAACAGCACTGTGAAAACATTCACTGGATTGCCACAAACTCTCTACTTACTACTGAAATCCTTAGATAAATATTGAATGAAATTTCTTATTGCAAGGCATGGCAAAGGAAAACAAACACACTTTCATATCCACTTTTTTCGCCTCCAAGGTACATCAGGTGACACGGAGGCACGTTAATTGAAGTTGATTTTTAAAAGCTTGATTTCCAGGCTCTGAGTTGCTACAGGTGTATCTCTCTTGTGGTTACTAGGAGTGAAGGACTGAGGTTGTCAACATAGCAAAAGAAAACATCATGAATATACAAAATCTGTGTATATGGCCACATACTGCTTCTGTATTTTTTTCTTTAGCTTAGCATCTCACAAATGTTGACAAGCTAATTTAAAAATTGCAGTCTGTTTTGTGTTTTGACAGTATTAGAAAAGGATGTTTATAAGAGAGGCTTTAAAAGATGCAGACATTCCCTTAGATTGTAAAGCTTCAGCTCTGCATGTCTAGGTAAACAAGGTTTTTGCTTCATAGAACCACAGGATCATTTAGGGTTGGAAAAGACCTATAAGATCATCGAGTCCAATCATTAATTCAGCACTGCCAAGTCTACCATGAGGAATGCTGCCTTATTTATCTTTGTGTGGATTTTATTTTCTGTTTGGTTTGGGTTTTTTCTGTTTAATCACATCCTCTGAAAACATTTTCAGCATTTCAGAATTGCAGTAAATTTTTGTCAGACACAGGATGAAAATAACACTACAAAAAGAAAAGCATGTATTGAAATACTGATATGAAAAGGTTTCCTGTTTTATTGGTTGTGTTAATACCATCTGAACCTGCAGAACTGAATCCAAAGTGACTCTGTCCATGAAACAGTTTCTGTATTCTTCTCCTTTTGTCCTTGAGAAAGCCAAAGTACAAGAAAATTGCCAGAATATTGATGCTGTGCCCAGAACACTTAAATTCACTTAATGCCAGGAAAATCAGATATGCACATCAGCAATTGGTCAGATGGTAGCACAGTTTACTGTTTTTATCAGTGAGACACACTGCAGTGAGTTTCTTTTATGGGAAGACCTTTGGACAATCTCTGCACCATAGGGTGTTCACCATAGTGTGTGAACTCCAGGGCAAACAGGATTTTAACACAGGTACTGCTAGGGTGGAAGAAAGTCATACAATGGCAGAAAATATGGTCAGAAAGAGGCAATAAGTGTCATTCTGTGCATTAGGGCTTGGATTTCCAAAGAAGTCTAAAGGGCTTGGCTTGTTAATGGCCACTGAGAGCAGAAGTGTGTATGAGAGACAGGGATCTGAGCACCACTTCAGAGGCTATGATGAGATCTCTGCTTTGCACTGGAAGTGCTACCTCTAAATTCAAAATGAACCACTGGCCTCCATACCATTCACCCTCCCCTAGCACTCAGCAGAAAGCCTCTGGCCCACATCCACACTGGGCAAGCCTGGGTAGGTTGCAGTAGAGAAAACTCTGTTTTCTGGCCCCAGCAGCTGATAACTGCAGTTTGAAGGGGTCACATTTGTTCCAGGACCAACATCATGGAGCTCATGCAGTACATCGGATCAGTCTGCTGCTCACTTTCTGGAGTGATGTTGCTTGTAGAAGGGTTAGAAGCTGAAAGGAGTAGCAAGTGGGAACGTGAGAAACAATTTCAGCCTGCTTTCTGAGGGAGGATACGTCAAGAAGAGGTCCTTCAGTGTCTCTGGGTTCTTTCCAAGCTCCAGGCTTGGGACATCAGAGTTGCATACCTTGACATCAGCATTGTTTACTTCAGGAACAGACAAGTAATGTGCATGCTAGAAACTGAATTAACATTTTTTCTGCATTAAGCAGCAAGTCCTGCAAAGAGGGCCAAAACATATTCAGGTGCCTGTGGGCAGTGCACTCTCAAAAACAAGTATAGGTTTTTGTGAGTGCATTGCCCACAGGTGTCTGTCATTCCCAAAACCATTCACAATAGTGGGCTCAGTATTTATCATAACAGCAAGAGCAAAGACCAGAGGTAGTAAGGGTTGACTGACCTAGCTGTCACTAAATGAATGAGCAAGGCCCAGCGAACGGGCAGAGGTTGTTGTGATTTTCTCACCCGAGGCTATGCTTTGGTTCTTTGATTTCTGTTCTCCTTACCTTCCATACTAGCCACTTGTTTTCACAGTCTTGCTTTTCCTCAGGAAATGTGATTTTTCAGGGCTCTGGAATAAGTGAATCATAGAGCCTGTAGTTTGTTTGGCATCCTGCCTATCCGCAGCATATAGATACCAGCCCCTAGATCAGGTTCCGAGTGCAGGATCACCTGCCTCCTGGATTGCTCCTGCTCATCCTGCACTCAAAAAATATAGTAGGCAATTGAATAAAAGGTTGTTTTGAAAAGCAATTTTGCATTAACATTAAGGGAATATGAAGACCCTAAAGTGAGGTTATGTTTCGTTTAGTTTGGATGAAGACAGCAACTCTATAATGTATTTTTGTTAACATTTCTATATTAAGTCTGTCAGAGTATCAGGCTAATTTTGAAGATTTGTAAGCAATTATGTGGTGATGATAGGATAAGTAAAATGTGTGACTAAACTTGTCTGGTCAATAAAAAGAGGGGATGAACTCTTCTGTTTGGTTTCCAGGTAGGTCAGAGAGACGTAATTGCTGTGTTGCTCAAATTAGAAACCAGAACAGTTGTTTTGGTGTGTTTAACCTCAGCCACACGCAGCATGTCCTCACAGTAACCTCCCCATTTGCTTATGAATAATACCTCATCAAAGAGCCAACTGGTCAGCATTTTATTCTGAATTCTAAAATACAGCATACAATTAGTAACATCAAAGAGACCACTCAAGAAACTAGGGCTGGCCCTACCTACCGCATGCAGAGGTTGTGTTTCTGTTAAATTCCGCTTCAGGTGGCGATGCTGAGTTTTCTCCAGAGAGGCTGCCTCAGCTCACAGTTTCTCTGACCAGAATAATCCTTAGTTCTGAAAGATTTTAATTTACCTGAGTGATTTTTGCGTGTTATTGAAAAAAAATTATTTTTATTCACCAATATCCTAGCTTGACGCAGTTCACTTTCTTGTTTAAAATGGAAACAATGAACATTATTCTGTACTTTTAGCACTGTTGTTTTATCTTCTTATAGAGGAACCCTGCTGTGCAGTGTGCCAAGCATGTCTTGACTGTCTAGGAGGATGACCTCCCTTTTCTTCATTTTGCCTGTCTGCGCAACCAAGAAAACAACACTTTCCTTGCTAAAACTAAAGTAAAGCTAAATACTTGCTGCTGTTCATTCTTTTTAAGCTTTAAAACTATACCGCTACATTCATCAGCAGCTCAGAGTTTCTGAAGGCAAAGGCATTTTACATCATGATACTAGTGAAGAATGCTTTTGTCGTGTGTGAATGAGTTTTATTTTTAGATTAAGAGTAAATGGGTGCTGGCATCTATGAGACGGACATAAAAGTGAAAGAGACAAAATATTTTGTAGCACTGCACCTACATTTGGCAATAGCAAGACATAAAGAAACTTCCCAGCTGGTGTGTAACTCTCATGGAGTCCTGGCTGGTTTTAGACTTGCCTGTAGATTTGTCAGTCAGAGCTCTAGGAAGATTCAGAGATACCCAGTAGGTATTCTCCGAAAACTTTTAGATAAACAGGAAATTGTTAGAAGTCAGTGGCAAAAAGGAATACAGTAGCAGTCCAAGGGAACTCCTTTAGGCTACATGGATGTTGAAAGGCACAAGAAACGATACTTTAGAAACTTTAATAAAGTGTGACAAAGATATGGTCAAGCCCTAGTCAGTCAGATGTCACTGGCAAAATTCCTGTTTAATTTAACTACTTAAAATAGATCTCAGAGCTGAACATATAAAAGTTCAGGCATATTTTGGAAAAGCACTATAACATACTTAATATAAAGTACTATGTATTTACTGATCCATCACTGTTTCAAATCTCTCCCAAAACAAGTGTTTTTTCCATACTTGGGTGTCCCCAGGAAGAAGAAAAGTCATAAAACCAACGGATAAGTGTGTTAAAGTTACACATTTTGTCCCTGGTGTGGCTGTTTCTGGATTCCCTTGCCAACTCATTTGCTATTTGATTTGGATATTCCTCCATGACCTAGATTTTTGTGTTCAGCAAACACAAAAAAAGGGGCAAATCTCTATCAAAGTATACAGGTGCACCAGCTCTACCCACTCATCTCTGGGACGTTCTTTTAGCCCAGCTGGTAACTTGGGAAAGAAGAGGCTCCAAGGAGAAGGTTCAGACTCAATGGTCCTCTGGCCTCTGGTGTGGACCTGGGATCTAAACCCATATGTAACAAGTTTTGCTGCTTTTCTGACATTTTGAATTTAAAAGGAGATTTTTATAGGAAGGAACTTTCTTGCTTTTCTACCTGGAAATCCTTCCAGCTTCCCCTACCAAAACTTTAACGTAGGATGAAGTGCCAGAAGACTATGCCAGACACCAAAACAATGTTTTTAAGTCTATAAAGGAAAAAATGAAAGGCCTCTGGCTTGAATGGAGGGGACTGGGGGGAAAAAAGAGAGGTGATAGATTTACAAAGTAAATGTCACTTATAAACTAGCAATAAACTACTTACTTATAAATATATAAGTGACCTAAATATAGACAAGCATTTCATATTTCCTTTTATAAACCCTGTGAACTTTAGAAAGTACTGAAGTATTTAAGTGGGGTTTTTTTTTAATGTCCATGTGCTTGAGTTTAGCCGTTTAGCCCATCCATTTTTGTGTGCCAAGCCTGAGTGGAGGAGAGCTGCCACCTTGGAGAGGGTGCTTGTCCAAGCCAGTCCCCACCCCATAACTGGGAGCTGTCATTTCACCCAGAGGCTGTAATTGCAGGAAATAAAATCAACAGGAATGTTACACAAGTGTGTGTACATACCAGTCCTCTAAGTGACTTATTTATAGTCTGAGCCATAATGTCTATTCATTAAAATCTCACAGAAGTCGTTGTCCCCTGGCCCTTAAGCTGTAGAATTCTATTTAATACCCTCTTGCTCAGAAATCAGCAGCTCTCCAGACCCCGTTACACAATGCAAGTTATGACAAAAATTCGGCCTTGAGCTCCCGTTGCTTGAGCTTTGGCATTAGGAGTTTCGCCAGCATCGCTGCTGGGGATCGGGGCACAGCTCGGGGGCACAGCTCGGGGGCACTGTTTGTTTTCCGAGTAAGAAAGTCCCGTAGCATTCCCTGCAGCAGGCTGAGCTGGGGCGGTGGCAGTTGTTGGCAGAGCAGCACGGGCTGGGGCATCGTCAGCCAGAGCACGTCATACATCACTGTCCTCGTTCACAGCCAGGGAACGTGAGCAGCAAAGGGGAAAGGGTTTGCAAAAGCTGTGCTTGGTTTTTGGTAGCTGTGATCTAAAGAAAGTGAAATATTGGGATTTTGAGATGGCTGGGAAGACAAAAAGGCATAAATGGCACTTAGGATCGGGTTTAAATTATTCAAGCAAGTAGCTGTTGTTCATGTCAGGCAGGTACTGAGAGGTATTTAGATGCTGTTGTAGTCAGTCGGAGTGGAACACTTAAATACCTTTCAGACATTAATGTCAGAGTTCAAGAGAAGGATTTCAGAGATGTTGAACTTCACCTCTACAGAGTAAATGTTTTGGAAGGCTTTGTCTCGAGGTCAGATTGAGTGATGTGCCTCTTCAGTCAGGCATCCAACCCCACACCTGTACCTGGCACCTGCCAAATCTGCACAGTCAGCTAGTCAGGAATGGACACTGGGCTGGTGCTCCCTTTTGAAATCCCACGCTGGGAGGTTCCCTCAGGAATTTGCAGACAGGACATGTGACACCATGAAACACCATCACCTGCTACTCTGCCTTTCCTTGAGAGAGCAGCATATACAAAATGTTGTAGGAAGGGGAGGTTGGTTTTGATTTTTTGAGTTTTTTGTGAAAGCAGGCCAAAAGTTTATGTGTAGGGAGAGGTTTTCCTTGACTCTCCATTTATTAACAAAATCTTTCTTAGTTTTTTGGTACCAGTGACAGGTCCTACATTTCAAGTAGGACAAAAATATCTCTAATGTTATCTCTATGGTTCCCTTTTCTTTTAGTTACAATCCACACTAAGGATTCTTCCAAGATTTTTCAAGCTTCTAAATGCCTACAAGAGTTGCTGTTAACTTACCACAATGCCCTGCCAGCCATCTGTTGTGGTTTATATCATTAAATATCAGTAGGGGCTATGTATTACAGAACAGGGAGTAAAGCTCTGACATAATAGAACTTGTCTCCCAGAGGAAACGATGGCGAGCCAGAGGCTACATCTTTTTGGACGTTTAAAGCAGCTCAGACTGAAGTGTAGGAGCTTGTACTGCAGGGCATTTTTGCAATCCTGTCTGTGCAACCACAGAGGTCTAAAGTCTTCCTGGTTCTTAGCGGGCAGAAATCAAGATAAAGTCTGTAGACCTTTAAGAGTAAATTACCTCTTTCTAACTTTAGAGCACAATATTTTCCCATAATAAATTTGCATTGCAAGTGAAACTGCTTGAAATGTGTGTCTCCAGGAGAAGCAGGAAGAATATACCTTTTACGTATTAGTTTCAATAGCACCTGAAATATGTGTTGCAGGTCTTCTGTTTGCATGTGGCTCTCTTGGATAATCAGAAACCCAATACCCAGAGGAATTGCATTTAAGGGAAGAGTTCACAGCTAGGTCATGAGATTATAGAAAATTTCACAGGGACTGACTGATGGCAGAATTGCAGCCAGTTTGGGCTCGTGGAGTAGCTCTGCGTGTTTATGTCTCTGCATGGTCTGCTTTTTTCTGCTTTACCCGAAGGAAGAGCATTCTGAAGGTTTTCTCCTAAATAGTCTTAGCATCTTTGCAAATGCCACTTTATTTCTTCCACTGCAGTGCATATACCCCTTTTCTGGGGTCTGTCCTGTCTTCCCCAACTTCTCCAGCTGGAACAGGCATGGCAGGTAAAAAACAATTAACAGCAAAGTAGTGCACAAAACACCTTAGCAATTTGCAGTTAACCCCCAGTTATTCAGCAGTCCAGACTTTTGCATTCAGTGTCCTGTGGGAACAAAGGAATAGCCCAGCACACAAGAAAGAGTGATTAAGGTGATAGCCTAGAAAATTATACTTCTCCAATTCAGTGCAATTCCTAAGGATGTGTTGAGAAAAGGAACCGTGGATTGCCAGTGGGAATGTTCATACACAAAGATTCCGAGTATTTTGTTCAGACATGCCTAAGCTCATACTGATAATGACATATTTAAATCCAGTGAGTGTGCTCTATGTCCAGTACACATGGTATTTCATATTCAGAAATATTTTAGCTTGCTAATTGTCGGTATGACTTCTTTTTTTGTTTATAAAAGTAGCCAGAAACAAGAGAGAGTACAGACCTTAAGTCCAAATACTTTGTGTCTCATCACAAATCATGTCATGGCTTGTTTTTTGTGAAGGGAGTGTTTCTAAAAGTAATAGCCAAAAATGTCAATTTCACTTACTAATATTTGGCCAAAATATGTAAAAGTCCTTTAAAAAGAGAAATTAATTAAAAATATTAGCCTTCTATTTGATTTTTAGCAACTGATATTCCATTATTAGGTGCCCAGTGTGCTCAGAGATGCTCTAGAGTACCAATTTCTAAGATTTTCCTCAACATGGCAGGAAAAATTATACACTGCACAGATAAACTCCAAAAATGCTGTGCTTCATCTATGGGTATAATCCATTACTACTTATTATCTGTCTGTATTTTGTTCCTGTACTTGGTTACTTCACAGATTCCTTTACTTTGTCCTCATTAGTGCCCAGAAACGCATCCTTCATGAATGTCGCCAGTGTTCTTTGTTATCAAACACAGATGTGAAGAAACCACTGAGATTTTCTTGATACTTTTTCAGTCATTGGAAATTTCTTTGTTGTTCTCTTTGGTCCTGGTCCAGCACTGTAGGAGTCAGTGATTGTCTTTCCACCAACTTCAATGGGATTTGGATCTTGCCTTTAATAGTTCCACTAAATTCATTTTATTTTCAACCTTCAAGTATGTCTCAAATTTATTTTATTTTAAAATTAATTATGTTTTACTGTTGGGCCTTCATGGATTTTATATATTTTTGAATACTGTCTTTATTCCATCTGTTGCTTCTTGTAAAATTTAAACCCTGTTGCAGTCCTTTGCCCATGCACTTACTCTCCTGCTCTCTCATACTCTTTTACAGAATTCTGTTTTTACTCAGCTAGCAATAAACTACTTAGGGTCGCTTCTTATGGGGATTTAGTTTTAGGTTTCACCCTCCAGAAGTATCTATGTTCCTCCCAAGCCAACTCCACCACCTCTTTCAGCTTCAAAAAAACTTGTCTGTCGTGCCTCTCTGCCAGTACACACTGCAAATTTCTTTCATTAAAATAGATTTCATTTCATCGCATCAGGCCATGTATTCACAGCCATTTCAGACAGTGAACTTTCCATAGAATCATAGAATTATCCAATCATCCAATAGAATCCATCCATAGAATTATCCAAGAATCATCCAATTCCAACCCCCTGCCATGGGCAGGCTCACCTTCCACTAGACCAGGTTGCTCAGAGCCCCATCCAACCTGGCTGTGAACACTGCCAGGGATGGGGCCTCCACAGCTTCTCTGGGCAACCTGTTCCAGTGTCTCACCACTCTCAGAGCAATTTCTCCCTAATTTCTAACCTAAATTTACTCTCTTTCAGCTTGAAGCCATTTCTCCTCATCCTGTCACTACATGCTCTTGTAAATAGTCTCTCTGCAAGGCCACAATTAGGTCACTCCAAAGCCTTTTCTTCTCCAGGCTGAATAATCCAAATTGTCTCAGCCTTTTCTCACAGGAGAGGTGCTCCAGCCCTCTGGTCATCTTGGTGGACCCGCTCTGGACTCGTTCCAACAGGTCCATGTCCTTCCCATGCTGGGGACCCCAGAGCTGGATGGAACACTCCAGATGGGGGCTCACCAGGGCAGAGCAGAGGGAGAGGATCACCTCCCTTGACCCGCTGGCCTGCTGCTTTATAGATGCACCTCTGTGTTGTGCAAAGGCCAGATCTCAGCAATGCCCAAGACCAAATGCAGAACAAGAGCAGAAGGACTCTCTGCTGCTAACATCAGGAAAAGGTTATATCCCCCCTCCAACTCATGTCATATAATGTCACTTGTTCATGTTAGGAGGGGTTGGCAAATGCATTACTTTGTTACTTTTGGTTGGATTTTTTTTTTTTCACTTTGAAGGACCTGGAGAAGAACTGTGATGTTACACAAGACCTGAAAGTATAGGCAGTGCCAGTAATGTGGCAGGATGTAGAAAAATGGGAGGCAAATTCAGGTATGAGACAGCCAGCATTGAAATAGCCAGCATTTCCCTAAAAACTTGCACCTAGAGGAGAAATGACTGCCAGCAGCTTAGCATTAGAGGAAAAAATAAATTGGCCTTGTTCCCAGTTCTAGTGGACACAGCACAAAAAACACCATGATTTTGCAGGTTTTTGTACTGCCCTTCGTAAGGAGAAAAGTTGTGGCAAAGGAAGTATCCACTCACTCTTCCATGCCATGGTTAGGATGAATCAGTGAAGCCCTAAGGGGCGATCTGGCTCCTGTTACCCAGGCTTTCTCTGCCCTGTCTAAAAACAGGGCAAATGTGATCATTCTCCAGTGCTTTCGGTCCTGTATCTTCCTTGAGCAGGAAATTAATACAAAAATGGAAAGTAGTTTGCCATTAACATGGCAGTGATTATCTGACAACCAGACTCGGCATCTATTGAAGTCAAAGGGAAAAAAAAAAAGCATCAGCTTCCAAGGGCTTTGGCTCAAGGCCTAGGAGAACCTCTTCAAATTTCTGAGGATTGCTAGGCTACTGAAAAATAATGTATGTACAGTGCTTCAGTGTACATATGTTGCTTTGATTATTTCATGGATATCACGTGCTTTGATGTTGGAGGCTACATAAAGACCGCCAAAAAAGATCTGTTAACTAATGACTGTTTATGCTGAAGTAGGCAAATGCTGAAACTGAATTTGGCCTTTTTCCCCTGGGACGGAATCCAAATAAATGTCATGAAGTAACTGCACAAACAGCACTCACTGGAAAAAAAAGGTCTTTGTTTCACTAATAAGCTCTTTTAAGGAACAATGGATACAGTTTCTCAGTTTTCTTTGCATCTGACAAAATAAAGCAGGCAAGAATTCTATTTTAAGGCCGTTTGAATGAAAGCAATGAAAATTGGTTTGCTTAACAAAGGTAACTTGACTGTTTGTTGTCGTTAGGAAGATGTGAGAACCCCTATGAATGTTTCTTAATTCCTGGAAGAATTGCGTGGCCATGGAGGTTTGCTTGTTTGCTTGTCTGGTGAGGGCAGTTGGGTTCCAGCACGTCAGGCAGATTTCACAGGCCAAAATACACCCAAGAGTTGTAAAGTAGTCAGAGGATGCTGATGCTCAGGAATCTACAAGAATGTGTTTTTTGTGGGGAAGTTACAATGTCATTAATTTACTTGTGTTTCTTGTTGAACTGCAGGTTGGGTAGCTGTTCTCTGTAATTCCTTAGTAGCTTTCAATGTCTGTGCTCCCACTCTGGGGACAAATGCTCTTTTAGTTGAACATTTTGGAGCCAGATTCCTCCTGATGTCTCGGTAACTCTGCATCCATGACATACTGGAGGAACTGCTAGTTTGAGCCATGGACAGACTTCTCCAAATCCAGCCATGCCACCAGAAGAAGTTCCAGTCTTTAGCTACTTGTTGTGCTTCCCCTGCCAAAGGCTGCTGCCCTCTCCATCTACTCACACCACTTGTGTAGGAGCTCCCTCGTTTGTTTTAAGCAAAAATCAGCTCCATTTGTTTTGCTCATCGTTGGTCTGTACCAAGATAACAGGCTCAGCCTGAAGCTGCGCCATGTAGGAAGTGTTCATACAAACTGTTCAATGAGCACATCAGTGGGGGTGATCCTTAATGAGGAGAGCATGGAATGGTGCTGAGCAGCTGAGGGTAGTAACCCCTTCCAACTCACAGCAGGGTCCCAAAGAGGACATCTGTTCATGGCTTCTGTCTGCAGCTCCTTTGTAGGTCTGACCAAAGTGCTTCTGGCAAGAAAAGTGATTCCTACTGGGGAGGGGNAAAAAAAAAGGAGGAAAAAAGAATTGCTTTAAGTATTTTCTGTGGGGAAATGCTAATTTGGAAGAAATTTGAACAAAAAATGAAATGGTGCCTCTAGTGAAGGAACTGATATTTTATCCACTGAATTCAGTGAAGCCGGGACTTTACACAAAAACATCTGGTTCAAGATTTCTCACAGAAAATTCCTTTTGAATTGAGATTTCAATTTGTAGTTTATCATGACAAAAGCAAATTGGTTTCTTCACTTCTAACACCTACCACTGTACTGCTACAAATAAAACAGGAGCATACTCTACTCCCACTCAGCCTATAAAGACTTCAGCTCCAAATCCTTACTGTAGATTTTGGCCCTAGCTGTTTAAATGGTAAACTGCGTTAAAATTGATGGATATGACTCTAGCCTGCAATCTGTAGTGGTGGAAAACCTCATTACTGCATGGCTCATCTGCTGTAAAATGTGGAGAACGAGATGTTTACTGCCTGCTTTTTGCAGCACAGGAGACTTGCCCTTGCCATCAACTCAGACACTCAGTTTGCTGTCCACTCCAGCTCCCACTTAGTGCTTCAGAACCCAGTCCTGATGTGAATGCACATCACTGATTAGCTAAATTATTTCTATTTCTTAAAATAAACACATTACAGTGGGGCAAAATTCGTGTTTTGCTGTTTGTGTTTAGCTCAGAGCATTGTAATTTCTACTTTCTTAGCCCTGTAAATATGTATTAAAAACTCCCAACTTGCAGAATACATACCCTTAATTACCATATTTCAATAAATAATTTTCTATGCCAAATATTTTCTGTGCACATTTTCTATGTCAAATAATTTGACAATCTGTTGGTGTAAGACTTTATCAAGGGAGTTTCAAACAGTATGGAGTAGATCTCCCCCAAACTGTAGAGCTTCTCCACAATTACCCCTGTGTGTTGCTTAAAAAACATTTTCAGAGCAACCTGCATAGTCCATATTTAAAGCACACCATCTCTTATTTCTTCAAATGAGTGAAAAACATGGACCTTAATGAAGGCATAAATCCTTGGTGTTTAATCTTTCTAAAGAAATGCAGTAGTGTTTGCACAGGGAGGAAATTAGGAAAAAAAATCAGTAACTACTGAAAAAGCACAGAATATCTCAATATCACCAATTATGTAAACATCAGAAGCTGTTTGCTTTATAGTAAAGAATACAAGAAACTGACTTTTATCTCCTCTCCCACAGATTTCAGTAAATAGTAGTCTCAGAATGAAATTCTCTTCAGTGTCAACTGTGAAACCATGCTATGATGCCATAGTCATAAGGATGGTTCCAGCTTCAGTATAGCTCTGCAGAATAAGCAAGAAATATCTTAGAAGTAGGGCCTGTTAAAAGAGGAAAGGGCATAATTTAAGGATCAGTATATAAATAAGTTGTAACTCTTTTTTTGAATCTATATTGCTTTTCCTAAATATACTAAAACTGTAAAGTAATATCAGTGGAAAATTGCAGCAGAGTGATTTGTTTTCATAGTTCATTTATAGTTAATTTCCTGTACTAGTAGTACAGGGAAAATGATTTAGCAGCGAGTCTAGTGTGAATTCCGTACAAGAAACCAAAAGATAAATAGCTTACTCCCCACTGCCTAAAGGTTTGAGAGTGTGGATGAACTGAATTAATAAAATCTTTGGAGTCTTTGTGTGCTCCAGTATGGAAGGCATGAAAGGTATTCCTTCACTGTGCATTTTATTTTCTGTACATGTTCTCCGAGAAGGCGGCCTGGAGATAATACAGGACAAATTACCTTCGGCTTTGAAAATCACAGTCTGCTTTTAAGTTCTCTTCAGGTGCACCAGAAGGCTGTGGGCTTCCTACCCTCTGCCTGGGGACAAACCAAAGGTGCCCCCGCACAACTAAGACATTTGGCAATCAGATGAGTGCAGAAAGGGCTTCTGCTATGCTCCTTCCGTTCCTACAGAGATATGTGGTGTTCTCTTCCATGTATGTGAGCTCAGCTGTGCTAGCTCATCCTCCTAATTTCTTCTCTGGAAGCCAGAAGGGCATTTATTGAGGGGGTCACTCCTGTGTCTGAGTGCTTGACTGCTGTTACACTGAGGTCGCTTTGCGCTTTCTTTGTCCGTCTCTCAGCTGTTGCTCAGCACTAATGTGCTGGCACTGTCCATTCGAGGGAAGGAAGAGGAGCAGGAAGGGGGTGGACGTCTCATCAGAATTTGGCAGGATTTTTATTTTGGTATAATTTGTCCCTTTCTTAAAAGAAACATATATAGGTACAGTAGGGTGTATATAAATATTAAAATATGTGTAGGCAAAGAGTAAGAGACACAACATGTCCCACTCGTTTCTCATTGGTAAACTAATCAGACTAGCAAGTACATATTAATGGCTCATGGCTGCTCCCCACTTCTCCTGCCCTCCAGCTGTCTGCTTTTGAATAACAATTTGCATTTCCTCCCAAAACTCTCCTAATAAAAGATCTAAATCTGACTGTCCTGAGCTACTTTGACTAGAGAGGACTGGACTGAACCTGCTGACCAGCTGCTGTTGTAGCTCTGAAAAACAAATAAATTTGCCTCCCACACATTTACTCCCACACATTTTCTTTCATCAGTTACATATGAGATACAGTACAAATGGGATGGTCTCAATTATGAAGATCAGAGGAGTTACATGATTAAGGCTGCTTCTCTATTTCATTGATATCAAAAAGTAAAATACACATTATGCTTTCTTACCTAGTTCACAAAGCTTTTCTATACTGGAATATATAAATCTAAGTTTAAATACTCAAATCAAAACATGAAGCAAGCAAATTCGTCACTGTACTAAGCTACTAAAACTTTGTTGTTCATTTTGTAGAGGATAACTGTGGTTCTTCAATATTGTGTATTAAACCAGAGGTTTATATTCTTGACTAACGAAATGCAGTTGAAGTTATTGATAAACCGAAATGTGAACTGATAACAGAACATTTTTCATTGGGAAAATGAAAATAAGGATTGACCAATCTGGTATCAAAGAGTTAGAAAGTTTAACAATGCTGGCAGCTCATTTTAAAAGGATGCTTAATGATGAAGTATGTTAAGGGTTGTTATTTGTTATCTTGCTGTGGTGGATATATACCATCAATCTAAGACAGGAGCTCAATGGTCACCATCTGATTACAATGTTGTTGTGGAAGGAAAAGGTTGAATGTTGAGCTAAGCTAAGTAACAATTAATTGTTTTGCTTTTAATCTTTTCAGATATGGCAATTTGAATTATTAGCATATGGGTTCATTGCATGACTGTTGAGATGTTGACTTAACTCTGAAAGGTGCTGAGAGTTGTAGCTGAGCAGCTGACAAGTTTCACAGTACTACATTTATACTTCCATAGTACTGCTGAAAACACTGCTCTTGAATGGAATGGAGTAGGATCAGGTCCAAGTTTGGATGTTGTCCACAGTCTTCACAGGCAGAGATGTGTGAGAAAGTCAGTGAGTCTTGGTGTGTGGCTGGATGGGGATAGCAGTCAAGTGAGAAACCTGCTTGTGTACCTGATTGTATGAACTGCTGTCAGTATTTATGTATTCAGCCACATATATATGGTCTTATTAAAATTATGCAAGTAGTTAGACTGTGAGGATAAAAGAGGTTTGCAGTGAATGTACAAATAAAAAACACTGGCAGCTTCCTACAAAAACAGATGTCGCTAATATTTGTAAATTAATTGAAATAAGTTGACGATGACTTCGTAGTGAAGGTCAAGGAGACTTAGGCAGGTTTGGATTATCCAGCAGCTGGAGAAGGTTATCTTATTTGCACTGTTTCTACACATAACGGTAAAATGACTACTGCTGAAATCCATAGCAGCCCCGTTTATTTATTTTAGAAGTGTAAAACTGACATTTATATTATAGTAGGAAACAATATTGTAATGACTTCCCAGTCAGGGAATAGTGTAATTATTGGACATACAGGAGCCACCACTCACATGGACAAGAGTGACCTGTTTGAAATGCTGGGTACGGACTGCCAGAGGGGCCTGACAAGTTCTCTGCTAAAGGACTCTTAAACCCTTTCAGAACAGTCTCATGGATCCCCCTCAGATTCGAAAGATGGGAAGCAATGGCTGTGAGTAAATGGCTAGGGAGGTAGTGGTGTATTCCCACAGGGATCTGGCCTGGAGCTTGAGCTGTTCAATGTATTCATGAGTGATCTGCACAACAGTGAGCTGACAGTATTTCCAAGTGATCCAAGATTATTCTAGCTAATGGCATTTAAAACTAGTTGTGTGCATGACACTGAATGGCTGATGAAATTCAGAGTAAGTAAATGAGAAGCAGCTCATACAGAAAGAAACCTTCTTGCCCTATACAAGGCTTGCACGGAATTAGCTGCTACCACTCAGGGAAAAGATGAGGAGCCGCTGTAGATGAAAGCTTCCATTCATTCCCTAGATGCTGTATAGAGAAGAATTAGGAATGGCACAGAGAATGAAACAAATATCTTATACATAATAAATATTTTACTAATATAGTACAGAACAAATGTAGACTTCTGAAGCAGTGACATGGTGCAAGGGTGGAAGCCTGGCTTAATCAAGTGTTTGAGAATCTGCCCTGAAGAAAGATCAGGGCTTTAAGCCATGGTGCCTGTACTGACAGGCAGATGTCCCTGGAGTGGCACAGTGCTCCCTTCTGCCTATTTTGCTGTAAGTCCAGCAGCATCATCAGAGGGGGCATTTAGAGGTAGTATCTTCTTTATCATCTTTATAGCAGGACTTGTCAGCAGTCTCTGTCCAAAAGGGATTCCATGAGATGTAGAATTTTCAGTTCTTGAGTCCATTTTTTTAATGGTACATGAGTTCCTGAGCATGTCTTAACTTGTTATTTTACATTACACATTTATATAAGTTTAACTCTCAGATACCAGTTTTATTTAAAGATATACATTATTTTACAAATACAATTTAAACATGCACCACAAACATTTCCATTATTTGTGTATTGAACAGATGATGGTGGATTGAGCAGCTCTGTCACAAGAGCCCAGGCAGCAAATCCAAGGCCCTGCACTATATTCAGTACTATTCTGTCTTGCCCTGGAACACCGCTTACTTGGAAAACATTTTTCTCAGCAAAAATTCTCAATTACTTCTATATAAATGTTTTTTGGTTAGGGTTGGTTTTTTTTTTGTGGTAACCAAGTGTCCAACCTACCTTTCTGTGTGCTACCATTCTGTGCCAGCTAAACACTCCCCTTGCAACCCCACCTCACTCAGCTTTCCCTTTCTCTCCTCGTTTGTGCTTTTCTAAGCACTGATTAGAACCCTCTGGTAACACCAGGTTTGATGAGCAGTGAAATGGTTCCTTGTGTGCGTGCACTTGAGCCACGTGTAGGTGTGGAGGGGAAAGGGGGCACAGGTTTATTCACTTAACAAGCAGCATTTGGGCTCAGTTTCATCTTGAGCACTCAGGAGAGCTACTAGCTGCAGGAGTTTATCACATTGCTGGTATGTTTATAGTATAGCATGGAAGGTGCTTTATAAGTGCCAATTACTCTATTAATGCTAGTAATTAGATTTTTATACTCTACATTCATTTTATGCTCTTCATAAGAAAATGTAATCAGTGCAGACTACCTTAACTTTCAAGTGTCTAAATGTGGTTCATTCCAAGGGTTAACCATACTTGTAGTTTACTGTATTAGTCCCGGTTGTATTTGACATAAAAATGTTTTTATAGCACAACCAAATACCAGCATATTTGCGGTTGCAGTCAGATGTTTTTAACTATATTGGATATAACCCACAATGGTTTCAGAAGATATTTCCATTGTTTTAGCCAGATTTAGAGAGGCTGGATTAAGCTATGGCCCAGTGGTGTTTACATATGTGAGTATCAGTCTTAAAGGGCAAAGAATATGATGTTCCATAAACCTTTATACAGAAATAAATACCTCGCAGCAAAAATGTTTTTCTAAGATCAGTTACTATTTCAACTATAATGACCTGCTTGGAGAAGGTCAGGGGCCAAATTCTTCTCTCATTTACACTGGCGTAAATCCACAGTAATGTAAGTGCAGGATTTGGGCTTGGGAGTTTAAAACTTTGGAATTAATTTTCCCCTGACCGACAACATTTAATGCAATCTATTCTGTTTGAGCTGTTAATTTAGCAAACTATTCCATGGACAAGATCCTGATAAACTACATAACATGAGAAATAAATTCAGTCAGAGCTTCAAGGCAGAATGTAGTCCTGGGCAGCCCTTGTTTTAATTCTCTCTTTCTAAAAACAAAACCCTCCCAGTGCTGATCTGCCAAAAGGCTTGTTCAGGTTGGAGATGTTACTGTTTAGACAGAATATGTATATGTATTTAATATGTATATCTATATGTATTTATGTATGTCAGTAATTTACTGAAGTTCTGATCCAAATTTACAAGTGTACCAGTCCCCAGAAATCCTCAACTCATAACTGCCAATGCAAACACCCCTCAGCCTTTATCAGTCTTCTGGTTGAACCAAAGCTCAGCTCATGTATGTTCCTAATCTTTGCAGTTCAGGTTCAGTTTTAAAATGTATGGACTTTCCCCAAATCATCTGTAACTTCCAACTGCAATTAGTATTTCTGTTCTTTACTGCTTGTAGTGAACAGCTTGTTAATGAAAGGTAATTTAGTACCAATTTGAACATCAAAAACTGTTGATATTATGTAAATATGAAGGATAATATTTTAAAATTGCATACTTCTGTGAGTGCAGTGCAAATCCAGCATGTGTACACAAGGCAATCTTGAAAAAAGTAGCAAATATTTTGTAGCTTAAAATGGTCAATTGTTTAACGTAGCTAACTCAAAACCAGATTAACAGATCCCATGTTAGAATTGTCCCTTGTAGCAACCAGCTATGTGGGACTCTGAACGTGCCCCCCGCCCAAATTCTATTCAGTCACTCACCCCCCAACCCCAGTGGGATGGGGGAGAGCATTGGGGAAAAAAAAGGTGAAATCCACGAGCTGAGATAGAGACAGTTGAAATGGAAGGGGAACTAATAACAACAACAACAACAACAATAATAATAATAATAGAATATACAGAAAAGTGATGCACAGTGCAGTTGCTCACCACCTGCTGACTGCCGTCCAGTCAGTTCCCAAGCAGTGATTGGCTCCTCCCAGCCAACTTCCCCCAGTTTATTTACTGGGCGTGACATTCATTAGTATGGAATATCCCTTTGGCCAGTTGGGTCAGTTGTCCTGGCTGTGTCTCCTCTCGGCTTCTTATGCCTTGCAGCCTACTTGCTGGTGGAGTGGTGCGGGAAGCTGAAAAGTGCTTGACTTAGTGTAAACACTGCTTAGCAACAACTAAAACATTAGTATGTCAACAGTATTCTCCCCCTAAATCCCAAACATAGCACTGTAGCAGCTACTAGGAAGAAAATTAACTCTATCCCAGCTGAAGCCAACACAGCACCTATCCGTTATTCTATACCATTTATGTCATGACCAGGCCCACACTTCCCAATGCATCCTTTCCGGTCTTTGGATATATACACACAGGCATCACTCCTTTTGTCTATGGACCATCCCTTTAAAACGTCTATTGAGTTTATTTAGTCAAAGACTTCGGGATCCGTCTGTCGCAGCAGTCCAAAGGGCAGGAGAAATGGTCTGTGGTGTTGGATCGTTGTGCACCAAAGCCAGTTCTGGTTCCATCACCACTGTGCTTGTGTAGTTCTATTATTGCTGGGCTTTGCCCACTTCCATCAAATTTCATTCTTCATTAATCTGGATAATTCTTACTGTAATGCTCTTGATACTACATATAGCAACCACAGTAGTGATGACATACAGTATAATACGGAATTAACGTCATCCAATTCAAATCGTTGGCAATTCCCACCCAGAATCAAATCCCCTTGAGGAACATATCAGACTTCCCCATGCTCACGCATCACCCGTGATATGCATCCGGGTCCCTGAGCAAAAGCAATCCCATGGGTGGGTTTGCCTTTGCCTGACAGGAAAAACCCAGCTTGTCCTCCCCAGCATATTTTTAATGTGCCCTACAGGGCACTTTGATATATAATAGATTGGACCAGGCATGGCCAACCCAATTGGCAGATCCCCTAGTGTTGACTGAGCAGGTGGCTTTCCCTAAATGTGTATCCCAATGTTTGAATGTCCCAACACCCCATTGCTCTCAGTGTAGCCTTTAACAGTCCATTATATCATTCCATTTTCCCAGAGGCTGGTGCATGGTAGGGGATGCAATGTAGTCACCCAGTGTCATGCCCTTTGGCCCAAATGAGCAGCAATTTTAATGGAAGATCCCCCTTTTGAGGTTGTTTTTCTTTCCAGCTAATGTATCCATGCCTCCAGGGTCGAGCTAGATTTTCCATTCCACTTCCTTATGGATGATGAAAGATGAAAGGTAATTAAGTACCAATTGAAACATCAAAAACTGTTGTAATAGATACTATGTAAATATGAAGCATAATTTTTTAACACTGCATACCTGACTCCTGTGAGCGCAGTGCAAATCCTTTGTGTGTACACAAGGCAATCCACATTGCTCTTGGAAAAAAAAGTAGCATATCTTTTTTTAGCTTTAAATAGTAAATTGATTAACAGATCCTCTCTTAGAAGCATCTCTTGTAGCAACTAGTTACATGGTACTCTGCACCTCATCCAAATTAAGGAGGCCAGGCTACGCATACACAGAAAATGAAGGGCCAAAATATTCCAAGAAACCTATAAACTCCTGTGCATATCTTCTAATCGTGACTCTTTTCACAGCTCAGGAACCTGAAACAGGATCCTCCTTCTTCTAGTGACACACATCTGTAGCTCTTGCACAGCCCAGCCACCTCCTAAGATTTCACCTCTCCAATGCCAGGACTTCCATCATGAATATGAAGGGAGAAAATGAATCATTTGAAGCACAAAATCATGTTAAGCTATCATCCTACCAAGAAGATTTTCACACTTATTTTTATGAATTCTTGTTGTTGGCCTGTGCAACTGGGGAGTTGATAAGTCAGAAGCACCATTTCTGCCTGTCTTTGACACTGACTAACACAGATCTGGCTGAATTTCCCCACTTGACCATGCAGTGTGTTAGTAGATAGCTGCTATATTGAAACCTGATGTGGTTTTGGATGTGCATTGGATTAGTTTCTCTCAAATAAATCTTCCCATCTAATTTAAGCGTTACACAAATACAGTAACAAGTGAGAGGACTTTTACTGTAGTTTTAATTCAACACAGAGCACAATATATATAACTACTGAAAACAGAACCAGAACTTGACAGACTCAGAGCCGGCGCTTCCTTAATCCCGCAGGCTCTGTGCAAAACCTTAATGGAAAAATACCCAGGAAGGGATGGGATGGGATGAAATCAAACTCTCTACAGTTCTTTTGAGATGCTGCTGTCTTTGGGGAGTCAAAAGTTTGTCCCTGAGACTTTGAAGGGAGTCAGGACTTTTTCTGAAGTTCCATGTTGAAAAACCTTCCTTCTTTTCCCCCACCTCCCATCCTGGAAGCAGAACTTACTTCAGAGCCTCGCTGTTGTTTCATGTTCATGTAACTGTGCAAAAGGAAGGGGACTCTGAAAGTTTATGGTGGTGTTTGCTATGCTAAGCACCAGATGGATTTCTATCCAGATGTCCTAACAGCTGCTGAAAAGGCATGCAGTAGAAAATTATTACTTCCCAGTTACACATGCAGTTCCTACATGCAGAAAAGACATGGAAAGGCACTGGTAGAGCTAGGGGTAAAAGGAAGCACATGTTTTATTTCCCTGCTTTCCCACCTACTGTGGGAAACTTGGGGCTTTTATTCTTACTCTTCTTTAGGTCACTATGGATTACATAGTTCCTTACTTCTTGTTTTCCAATCCCATATTCTGAAGATCGGGTTTGAGCTCAGACATGTCAGGGAATGCTGCCTGTGGAACCACATCTGCATTTCAGTCAGACTCGTTTACGTGCACTGTTTTGCAGAATGTGTCAGTCACACTTCCACCCGTTGATTTCTGTTACTCCTATTCTGTGACTGGGAGATCCAAATTTAAGTAAATTAACTTAAAGAAAACATTCCTTTAACTTCAGTTAGACCACGATTTTACTCTTTGTTCAGAGTACATCCAAAGTTTACCCCTTTCTCAGAATAAATTCTTACAAGATTGTGCAGGTGCAAGCACCTACCACCAAAGGCAGTACCAAGCATACCAGGCACTTGGCATGCATCCCAACGTGCTGAGCAGTACCAGTAGTTCTCCCCTCTAGTGGGAAAGATTGCTCACAGAATACAGTATTTCAGGTAGAATTAAAAGCTCTGGGAAAGGCTAGTTCACTATGGTATGGGCTAAAGAAAGTTGATGCTGGAGGTGTCTTCTTTCTGGAAAGGAAAATATTTAAGGAATGTGGTATTAGCTGCTAACTAGATGCAAGCTGTATGTGAAATGGGCAGGAGAATAGGACTTGGTTCCATTTTGCAGGGTGAGTGTATTTTTGAAGTAGATTCTTGTAATCAAATAGATTCAGATATATTTATATATCTATATATATATTTGCGGGGTTATTTTGGTTGTTTGTGTGTGTGTGTGTGTGTGTGTGAGGGGACGATGGGAGGCTGTGTAGTTTCTTTTTTCTAGGATCCAGTCAGCATCAGGAGCCCATCAGGAATTCTTTAAAGGCATAGAAGGCAGTTACCCTGCCTGAAGAAGCCCACAGCACACAGAAAGCTGTTGTACTGGTAACAGAAAAAGTCTGCTCTCTTAGCACAACGACTTTTTGCTTTCAGACTAATCACTTGTTTTGTGGATGTAGTCTGACCAAAAAAATCAATTGCTTTTATTAACCAAATACTCAGCTACAATCATTAACTAGGTTAAAAACTCCATTTATTTTGTGTTTTTGTTTTTGTCCCCTCAAAATAAGTAGTTTTTCCCCTCAAAGTGAGTAAGAATTAGGAGCTTTACTTAAAATGTATTCTGTTCAATGTGTGCTGTAATTGCTTTTGTTCCTCATCTCATCAAGTTTTTTTTAACAAAAAACAACCATTCCAGCGAAAGTTCAGCCTCTTTAACAGTTGATATATTTCTCTCTTGCTCCATTAGGAAGCTGATCCAGCTTTAGTTTCTGAATATCCTCGTAGTGTCAGTGCACACGTCTTCTGTCAAGTTCAATTACGAATAGCTCAGATAGCAGTTGAGTATTTTTCCATTGCAAATCATAACTTCTTGACCTTTTCAAAACTTCTTCTGCAGATGTTCCTGTGACGGAGTGTCAGACTCCACTTGGGCATCATTCCCTCCTTAATGTGAAAGAGTGTGACTGTGTCTTCTCTTACACAAGCAGCTTTGTTTTGTTTTCTCTGCTGTTATTTGAGTTTCATTTTGGAGTGTGCATATGCTCAGATTTCCCCTCTAGCAGCACAGCTGGCTATACCCAAGAGTGTGCAGTCTCGAGTTTACAGCTAGCACTGCTGGGGTGGGGGCAGTGCACTGATGAGGAAAGGGAAAGGAGGCAGTAGCACAGCCTCAGCAGTGTGAAGATCATGGATTTATTTTGTTTGTATGTATGTATCTCAGTAGCTTGGTCAGACTAATAAGGCAATGGTAATGCTGTGTTGTAGTTACGGTGTAATTACACTGTTTCCAGTGGATAATTACAGCTTATTTACAAACTGCCAAACCTGACCGGTTTGCTTACTGAGACCCCTTGGCAGAAGTAGCCACGTGTGTGCTGTAGGCCAATTATATTAACTCCTGCTGTACAATGGAATTATTCTGGGCCCTGTGCTATTTTTTTCTGATTAAAGGTGTTGATAAGTATTGATGCAAAAAGAGCAACCTTCCCTGTAGCTGAGCTGAGCCCAGGACCAGGACAATAACAGCTGGCAAATGACAACATGCCTCCTGGATTCTTACCTCGTAGAAATGACCCTGCATCTTGTTTGGCAATGTCTCCCAGTGTGCACTGCTCCCCCATCCATGCCTTCTGCTTCTGGGGAGGGATGCCCAAGCCCTGCTCAGATGGGAGGCTGCTAGGGATCCCCAGGTGTCAGCTCCTGGGGGCTCCTCTTGTCCCCCGCCTAATGAGTCTGATCCATGTAGCCAGCTCGTAGAAGCAGCCAAAGCCTTTTGCAGAAAGACTAATGATAAAAAGGATGATTTTGGGGAGCAATCAAATTGCTATGCGGGGCCTGATCTTTGTGGAAACCTGTGAAAGTGCTTTACTTACATACACAAAAAATACTCTGTGATGTGTAGATCTCTCAATTTTTCGAAACAAGACCAAAAAGACAAAATTCCTGTTTGCATGTTCTGGCAACAGCCCGTTTACAAGGCATTAGCCTCAGTTAAGACCTCTCTGAAGGCACTGTCTAACTTTGCATCGCCTGGATTTTCTCTGAGTCCCCAGTCTCAGCTGTTAATGGAAGATACAGTAAATAATGCTGGACACTTGAAAAACACAGAGTAATTGTATGAAAATGTCACACAGGTCAAGGGGGATTGTGTTTCATCTTATTTACTGATACAGGGCAGGATCACTAGTGGAATTTGTACATCCTATACTCTAACAAGCTCATTTATTTGGCACTCCTTAATGGAAAACATGGAGCAATTATATGCAGACAGTGCTGTCATGGAAAATAATTGAAGACAGACACGGTTTGGGTTTTTGTTTTGTGTTTTTTTTTAAACAATGCATGCCAGATCCTGCATGCAACAA
Organism: Gymnorhina tibicen; assembly: GCA_013399875.1. NCBI lineage: Eukaryota > Metazoa > Chordata > Aves > Passeriformes > Artamidae > Gymnorhina > Gymnorhina tibicen. Next base: position 740,560 of record VXAZ01008299.1, on the reverse strand, counting down.
TCCTTTTTTTTTCTCCTACCATAAATGCAGCCAATGCTTGAACCACATATGAAACCACAGCTCTGAGGCTCTAACTTCACAGCCAGCTAGAAATGACCAAAACAACATCTGCTACAGTTAGAATTTAAAAGTGCTTTTTTACTCTTTAGAGTTCCTTTCTCTGCTGAAATCACCCTCAGTAGAGTTACTCTTTTGTAACTGTTTTATCTAAGTAAGCAGAAGACTTCTGAAAACAGAATGGTTTTCTGAACTTCAGCAAAGGATTTGAGTGAAAATCATTCACACAAAAATGGATGACATACATGTGTGCATAAATCTCTATGTATGTAGTATCTGAAGCATTTCTTGTTATGTCTTCCACAGTGCTGTAACAGTTAAAGCTTCTTTTAAGTCAATGTACACTTGACGTTCCCTTGCTTTTTATGGTTTTAAACATCAGTGTTTACCTCTGCATAAGTGAAGCTGTCAACACAGCGCTTCTGGTATTAATGTGACATATATGCCTATTCTTGTTGCTCACGTTGTTATTAATAGTAATCACAATATTTGAGTTATGGTAGTACCTCAAGGCCCAGCCCTCTTCTCACTAAGTTTTTACAAAATAAAGTAAAGAGAGGGTCCCTTCACAGAATATCAGTTGAAAATCAGGCATGGAGAGGAGGAGGAACAGCAAGCTGGAGCAGGTCAGAAGAAGAGCTGAAGTGATGGTGATGATACCACATGTGTCAGAGGAATCAGAAATAATCAAATTTAATTGATTTGGATGGTCAAATACATTTCAATGCTCTTGCACAGGATGGAGCAATGTGGCTGAACCTCTGGTATTTGTATTGATCTCAGTTCAGTACCTCAGGCTGAAGTACTTTTCAGCCATGGCCAAGAAGCAATTAAGTAGGTCAGCAGCTTTTAGGAGTCATGTACATCCTCTTGTTGACTGGCAGTGGGAGCAGAGAGGAGGCTTGTAGCAATGAGAAGTTATCAAAAGTGCATGAAAAACAGAATGACAAGTCTTAACCCTTTATGTATTGACTTAACGAGAAGCTTTCTTGTGTAATGTCTTTGCTCAGTTTATGCAGACAACTCTCTTTGACATTTGCAAACTACCCTGGGCTACCAGGCATGGTGGTAGCCTCTTTCACAGGACATAAGTGATTGCTTTCATGCACATGAGCCTCTCCTTCTATATCTTAGCCATCCGTGAAGGCCCTCAATCATCTTGCAGGGCCCTAAGTGACTTGCATGCTCAGGTTGTTATGAGAAGGTTAAAAATCTGTTATTCTTCCAAGCACCAAAAATAAGGATTTGCATCAGATCCAGAGCAAAGATCTCTTCTAGCACAAAGAAAGGCCTTAGGAGAAGTAGCTGGTGGTGTAATTTTTCTGTATTCCGTAATTTAAAGTTGCACGATCCCAAGAACTATTCTAGGAAGCAGTGTCAGCGTTGTAAACTGTTACATGAAAAGTAAAACATCCATTAAATTATGGTTATGGGAGTGGAGTGGAAAGCAAATAGCAGAAAACTGATGCTGAGACATAAAAGGTTTTCTTGTACTAAGTCATTCATTGTCATGTTGCAAAAGTTGTCACATTGGAAAAAATGTTGCCTTTTTCTTTATTGATAAAATATGAGTATTTCCACGGTGAGGTAGAAATCATGGAAAAGGTACAATATGAAAGGCTTTGTTGTTTGATCACTACACCTTACTGCTGCTGAGTGGTTTTTTAAGGACATAAAGAATAATTGCATGGCCATGTTTTAATTATTTGACCATTACTGATAGTGTTGTGAAACAAATCTTTCTGCTCTTCATTGTCACAAGGTTATAGGAACTGTGGGCAAGCAGGCAATAAGAAGCGTCGAGTACTCTACTTGCACTGCTATGTATTGGTGGAGATGAAGGCAGGAAATCCAACCTCCTAAAATGACATATTAATAAGCTATGGTATAATTTTGAGCTGGCGAATTTATGGTTTGTTTTTTTCTCTTCAAAAGCTGACTTGCACACAACTATTGAAGGGGAAAATGCAGCTTTGTCATGCCTAACTGGCACAGATCCAATGTGCTAATGATACAGTTTTAAATCCTGCCTGAGTCAAAGATGCAATAAGAAAAGATGGGCTATGTTGGAAGTTTTTAGAAATAGTAGGATGTGGAAATGGACCACAGTTTACAGATGACTCAGGAGTGCTGCGTCCATCTGTTCTCCTTGCCAGAGTGATAGTGGAGGCGATTAGTGAATTGCCAACATGGCAAGTAACAGCCTCCCTGGTGGCACTGGCTTTGATTGATTTTATGCAGCAGTGAGAGGCTCCATGTTTCATTTCCAGAAACTCCACATCCCGGATCAGAGGTTATGGGGATGGGAGGACAGAAGCAGTATGATGTCTTTATTACACAGAGGAAAAGAGCCAATTATGCCAAACACCAATGCTGCGCCCCCAGTTGCCATTGGCATCAGCTCCTGCGACACGGGGTTGCCAAGTCTCTTGGCCAGTATCTGCTGTTCTGGCAACTGGAGCCATCAAGAAAAATTAAAAAGGAAAAGAAAAAAAGGAAGAAGATTAAAGGAATTATAGGAGTGACGAAGGATGACAATTTTAGGGTCTGGTTCTCCAGCTAATATCAACTCCCTGTGAACAGCAAAGACTTCAACGCTTTAACAGGATTATTTATGGACTGGACTCTTACAAGACAGCTTGGGAATACATCGGTTTGCTATTAAACAAATATATATGTGGATATTTGTATGTGTGTGTAGCCAAATTACCTGGGAGTGCATGGGGTTACCCAAACACAGAGAATAGGAAATCTCTCTGCAGTTATCGTGAGCTTATAGCTGTACACAGCGGTGTCTCTGTGGTGTCGAGGTGTACTTCTGTGCTCATTAGGGGAAGGACAGCATCTCGCTTCAGCTTCCTCTGCCAGTGCTTTCCAAAGTACAAAGCAATGGCTCTAGCCTACAGATGTCAGAAGCTTTTTTCTCTCTGTCATTATTCAGCCTTTCTCAAGGTTTTTGAGGACACATATGCTGGTTGAAACTTGAAGGAAGTAGGTGTTCTCAGAGCCTGCAATATCCATATCCCTTCCTCCAAGAAACAGTGATCCAGAATCGGCCTGGTTGTCACTGAAATATCTTCCCATAACAACCACTGAAAAGAGACCGTGCTCTCACTCCCTGAAAAGAAGGCATTAACACTTCTGAAGGTCTCTTTAGCAGCATAATAAGCTCAGTACATTTCAAGCCTGGGAGTTATTTACAGAATTTTTATGGGAAGCCAAATACATCAATAAGCACATTGAAAATATTTACTGGGACAGTGGATTATAGGAAAACTGAGAGTGCCAAGCTTCAGAATTATGAAAATATTTTGAACTGTACAAATGATGAATGTGATGCCCTATTATGCAGTTTAAGCTAAGGCATCCATTTATATTACCTCACTTAAAAAGGTATCATTTAATACAGTGTGGTGAAAATAACCAAGTAAATAATTTTCTTTAGTGTAAGTGAAAGTGCTCTTTTTTCTTTTTATAATCATGCTATCAGAGCACATTTTATGTTGTTGTTTAAAATTTTAAAATATCATTTAAAGCAAGGGAAAAAAAACTCAAATTCAAGTGCTAAAGGCACCTTTTAAAATTGTCTGTCATTTAACTTAAAAGGAAAATAGTTCTTATTTTTCTGGTTCAAATTTTCCCTTTATTAGAAAGAAATTAAAATGAGATACCTCCTCCCCCACTTCTTTCCTTTTTCCTTCACCTTTCTTTTGATGTAAGGGAAAATGGAGTGGAGAATAAGCAGCTTTCTCAATTTTTAGCCCCCCCTCCCCTTTCAAAAAATCAGTCTTAGCTGACTGCTCTTTCTTTCTCTTCATGCTGAAAAGTGAAAGTGTGTTCTTTCAGCACCCAGCCCTGACTGGGAAAAGGGCTGGTTTCTCTGGAAGAGTTTTCTTCTTGACTCGCCTGCAGTGTGATCCAGCTGGTGTCTCCAGGGAGTCTCGTGCAGGGGAACTCGGGGGACAGACCGTGTCCCCCAGGAGACGCGTCAGGCTGAGCTCACCCTGACCCACCTCGGCCCAGGACTGAAGAGCAGCCAAGAGCGGGCTTAGAGCCAGGCAGCTCCTCAGGGATCTCTCAAACCAGTGCAGGATGTTTCCCGTCTCCTCAGCAAGTGGGGTGATACTGTGTATTTAAAGCTCTGAAGTGCCCAGCGTCATAACGAGAGCAGACGCATCCAGACAAACCGGAGTTGGTTTTGTGGCTGGTGCTGTTTTCAAATTAGAAAAACAGTCAAGGGTTTTCGGATAAGATGTGCATGTCAAAAGGCAATAAAGAAAACAACTGGTCTTAAAAGCTAATCGCCATGCACCGTTGAGATTGGGACCAAAAAATGTTAGCTAATATTTTAAATGTGAGTGAAGGGTCAACAGATGAACCGTATTGTAAACATACATGTCAGCAGCAGGGCAGGGTTGAAGATAAAATTGGAACCATGTGCTTCTCCATTTCTCATAAGGCACAGGGGTCATGACCCCAACAGCTTAAAAGTCCCTCAACAGGGAAAAATATAATAATGTCATATGTCACGCAGGGAGATGCTGTGCTTATTAATTTTGTAAGGTACATACAATTGCTAAGAATAATGTTTTGTACTGTGAAGGAGAGAGTCTCTTTTAAGAACATCTGGTTTTTATCAAATAAAACTACTCTTGAATCAGGTCTTAACACAATACATGGAAATACAGTTAGAACTTACAATGAACTGTAACTAATCCCACAAACTGACGAATCAGCACAAATCACTAAATATGATATTTAGAGCAAATGAATGCAGTCATCTGATAAACCTTGGAACTGCCTCATTACTGCCATTTATTCAGTCATTAAAGAGCTGTAACCAAGTTAGCATCCACCCCATTTCCACCCTAATACCTGAGAAAGCTGCAAGCTTTTTCTTTCATTTTTCTTTCCCCGTTAAAACATTCTACACGTCCCCTTCCATGGTGCAGTTAGGTGGTCATTATTCTGGGTTTTAAGTTAGAAGGGGAAGCACAGAGAAAGGACTGACCATTGTATCCAACCCAATTCCCCTCAAAAAAGACGAGGATGGCAAGGTGGTGCTCTGAAGGCAGAAGGCACTGTTGTACATGTGGCAGCTCCATGGATGGTTTGTTGATGGCAATGACAGTGTGCTGTCACAGAGAGGGAAACCCTCATAGCACCTACCCAGAGCTTCAGCAAGGTCTCATCCCAAGAAACATAAATGTGTGCTGCAGAAATTGTTCAGGGGTGGTGATGCTTCCCTGGGATACAGATGTTCATGGGTCTTGCCTCTTAAAAGAAAAAAGAGAAAAGGTGGTTTTTAGCATTTACTGTGCAACTGCTCTTATTAAAGTGTCCACTAGAGAAGTAAATATGGCATTGAGAGAAAAAGGTTCTGAGTTCTGATCTTTGCTTTGGGTGGTTTTTCATGTCTTGGTAGGTCTCTGTTGCTTTCTCCTAACACTAAAATGAGCGTACCTGTTTCAAAGCATATCTCTGAATTATAACTAGTTGCAGCTTCTCTGGTTCTTTGAGGATTCAGAAAGGGTATTTTTGTACTAGAATTATATCACAAAATGCCAGGGCCCTCCTGGCTTTTCCATACCTCAGGGTACTGCAGTTCCAACCTCATTTCTTCTCTTCCCAAACCAGACTTCTCTCCCCTTCTTCTACTTCCTATCACTGTTCCACTTGTATTTCTTGCCTGCCAGATAACTGTCTGTTTTATCTCCCTTTATTTGCATTTCAAAACTGAGGCTCTGAAATGTCTGGGATGAAAATTGCCCTCCAAGAGGCCAAAGTGAGGAAGGAACTGAATGTTCTACTTAATTCAGATGAATCCATGCTAAACCTGTTTTCAACTGCTTTCTCAAATGCAATTATCAAATGCTGCCCAAGCCAAAAAGAACTTGTCTGTTGACTTTTTTTCCAGTCCCTGTGTTCATAAGCATGCAGGTCTTTTATAATAGTTTGTATTCAAGAGCATCAGGCTAGAAAGAACTACCTTCTGCCTTTGAGACTGATCTCCCACAGCTGCAACCATGAGACAGATGCCCAGTTCAGGAGTGCACAGATCTTTCATTCCTCCAATCACAGTACACAAAATACTACTTATTAGCCTTTAAAATACATATTTATAGTGGAAGGTCAGAAGTCATTCTATAATGTGCCATAGGAGCACAACAGGAGAGATCAAGGGTATTGCAAAATGAGATTGTGTGCGAAATACAGCTCCCAGGTGGAAAAAAAGCTGACTGATAACCATCGCTTCTGAGGAAATAGGGAAACCCAGTAAAGTACCTGCCAGTATGACCTGAAGGAAAAATTTGTGCTGTTCTGTGAGTGCCAGTGGGATGTGCCAACTAGATGCTGAAGGGAATGTAATGGCTTGAAGCGTGAGTGTGTCTGCATCTTATTGCAGTATCCAGTTGTTCAGCAGAGGGAGGAAAATATCACAAACAAGGGCAGCAGGGTGATTAATTCTTCACAAGGCATGAAAGCTTGAAGTTAATTTGCTGTAACTGCACTACAAACAGAGATCCATTCCCCTTTCAAACTCCCTTGTATGTACCAATATGCTGGATTCCTACAGATCTGCATCAGAACACACTTTCTGAGAATTTCTCTCTATGCGTTAATCATTCCCTTCCCTAATCCCCTCAAAATCCATATGAAAGCCATTTAGGCAACCTGTCACCATGAGCCTCATGTGTAAGCAGCTTACAGAATTTCACTCTTCAGACAGCTAAAAACCTTTTTCTAACTTTAACTACATTTATTCGTGACCAGTTTATTGCAATTTGATCTCATGCTCTATGGTCACAGTTAACCAGGGCCATGATATCTTTTCTTTGCCTTTCCTTTATGAGGCTGAACAAGTCAACTTCTCCTATTTTCCTATCACAGGATGCATTCTCTCTCCCTTAATAATTTCTGTGATCCTTCTTTGAAACTTGGTTTCAATGCTGTGGTTGTCCTTAAGATATTTAGAAAAAAGGTATCTGGGAAACTTGAGATCATGAACATGCAATAAGTTGTCTGTGTGCATGTGTTAAAACATATAAATGATGCACTCTCACATGTATCTCTACACACGTATTTTGAAACAAAAAAAAAAGTATCACAGTTCAGGTTCTTTCCAAACTCTTCTCCTTGTGCTTGGGCTCAAAAGACCTCTTGGAGTCCTCAGTTTAAATAGAAAGATGGAAGAAGATGCAGCACAAAGACAATCAAAGCAGATCTAAATACAATAAAAAATAGCTACCTCCTCTCTTCTTCTGAGAATCGTGTAACCTGACCTAGTTATGTTTTTCGAAAGTTGGTATGTGCCCCTACACGTGTGGCTTCCAGCATAAAGAAACCCTAGAACCAGGCATGTTGTTATCATGTCACTTCTCATACTCCAGTCATCTTAAGGGATTTCATAAATCATAAGGATCTTATTCATATTTAAAACGTTGTCAAAAGCACTTAACTCTGCTACACCATTCTAATTTTAATTTTCCTTATTTAAGCCTCTTATAAATGCATATGGCTTAAATGCTCATATAGCTGTCAGTTCTCCCCCCTGATTTCATTACCTGAAAATTCTTGATAGAAAGCTGTGCACTGAAACCACTGTGTTGTGGAAGACTTAAAAGGGTATTTTGAATGACTTCTCCTGGGTCACCTTTTAACACAGTCAGCACTTACTCAAGGTACAAGTCTTGTATTTTAGTAAATGGCACTGTATTCTGTTCTATACTTAAAGGCTATCCAAATTCTGGGCCTGATTCTGCAGTCACTTCTGCACAAGCCCAGATGTGTACATTTGCAGAGCATCTTTGACTCTAGCAGTGCCTTGAGCAAACAGCAGTTCTATAATCTCGATTAAATTTAATAGCCAAAAGAAGAGGCTAACCACAAATCAGTGATGGTGAAACATAAGCCTTGCCCACCTCACAGAAACAAGAGAGTTCTGTGTTCTCACACCCTACCCCAATCATACTTAGATCTGTTTGAAAACCAAACCAAATTGTAAATGAATCCAAAACCAAACCGCAACTTGGCTTCTGGCACTTTAGATGTTTTTATTTAGGTGCCACCCAGCTATGGAGGCTCCACAAAACCAAACTGGTGTTATTATCATCCTTTATTCTACTTCTAAGACTGCTTCTGGCACCATCTAGGGCAATTTAAAGCATAATTAACAGAGTGAAAGGCAATGAAATTTTGACTGAAAATGGTGTATTACTGTGATCCCATAACTTTTCTTTCCTGAATACCGTGTAAACTTTTACATTAGAAAGTCTTTTTTTTTCTTCTAACTCTCCTTAGGTTTTTTCTTAGACTTCAGTCTTCACAAATTTCTTACGTTCAATCCCGTCCACAAAAGCTTTGATAATGAATTTTGGGGAGAATAAGAATAGACATTTTGATTGGAGAAAAACGGGTCTGGTTTTTTCATGGTTTTTTGGAAAGCTGTCACGGAAGTGGCTGTCCTTTGAAAGTCCACATTTGTATCTTTCACTACTGCATTTAATCTGCTCCAGTTAAAGAACTACCAAAAGCCAGATTCTTGGAGATATTAGAAAGTTGTATCAGTGAGCGTTCCTGTAACGGGGAAGAAAAAGTATGAGCACTGTACGCTTCTTTAGTTTAAGCTGAGATGTAAAGGTTTGGATAATTGTTTTTGAGAGCTGTGATGTTTTAACCTTGGCATTGACCCCCTGTTGTTGCCTCCCTCTGAGGTCCAGGTCTGTAGGAACCACTGCCTTAGCCAAGGCAAGTTACTGTTACTAGCAGCTCATCCTTGTTCCCATCAGCGTTTGGACAACACACTTATCTTCCCAAATGGAAAAGCATTGCCTCCAAAGGTTGTTGACTCTTGGCCTGGTGACTGTGATGTGGCATGGTGTGGCAGCAGGGCTGAAATGGAGACAGAGCAATGATAAGTGTGATACTGGTTTCGTCAGAGTCAGTGGCAGAATCTCCTTTACTGCAGCAGGGCAATGGGTTCAAGCCAGAGGGAAGGTGACTCATTTTGACTCTTTGGGTATTTTACTCCAAGTGTTGATCTCTGGTCTTACCAGTCTAGACTCAATGTTTTTGGGAGGGGGGGTAGGGGGGGAGAAGAGTCCTGTCTAGAGCATGACGCATCTCATCCTAAAACAGACATCTAAAATAAATTGTGTGGACTGCAATCAAGCTGCCCATTTCTCTCCGCTGACTATAAAAAGCATCAATATGACTGGCTCCAAAACACACATCTGTGTTGACACTTACAGGAAGATCATTTGCTGGAGAGGACTAAAATGACATGGGAAAAAAAAATCCATGGTATTTGGGTGGAAAGCCACCTTACTGGTGTTGTTACCTTATGGATAACAATACAGTACATATAGCAATATTCTGCAATACTCCTCTGTGAGACCCAGGAGTGACTCAAAAATCAGGAGTGGTTTTTTGTGGTGCCTAACCCCTCTGTTTGCAATCTCCCCTGTGCTGGTAAGCAGGAGAGACGGGAATGAAAAAGGCATGTTGAATTGGTCTTTATGCTTCCTCCTCTGTTTCTAACTTTTTGCTTTCATTTAACTCTTATTTAGTGTTGTGTTTCCCCATTTCCAAATGTTTAGGATTTAACACTGCAGCTTCCAACACAGAGTGCCATTCCCTCCCTCACTTCTGAATAAAATAATGAAAACATTTAAAATAATTTAATTAATCATCTACATCTAATGCACAGGATAGCTGCAGAATTGTAGTAGAATATCTATTTAGATGTTCACTTTCAACACTTTTTAAGCAATTGCTTTTAGGTGTCATGGTTTTACAGTGACAGACTTTTGTACAAAATGAAAATAGTGCTTTTTTACATTTCCAAATATACTCAAGCTTTCTGGAACTGCAATTTTTTCTGTGTGAGATGGAAAGCTGATACTGCTTTGCCATCCCCAAGGGTTTAGAAGACATCAGGATATTTCAGTGATGTGATGCCTGTGGATGCAGAGGCACTTTGTTATTCTCTAGCTGGTTTTGTCAGTTTCTGAGACTTTCTGGTTCACAAGAAGTGCTTGCTATAGCAGCATCAGGTGCTATCAGCAGTTTACTTTCTGATGTCTCTTTATGTGAAGCACCTCCAATTAAAAAAAAGAACTTTTATTTCTGAGATCTCTTATGGAACAAGGGAGGAAGATGCCTGTTGTTCTGTCTGCTCAGCACGGCCTAATTTGGAGGCATATTGCCAGTTCAGCACACTTAAGGCCTGTGCACAGCATTTGGGCTGCTAAAATATGCTCTGAATTTAGAGGGAGAATATCTGCAAAAACAGTCTGACATAAAAGAATTTTTGTAAGTAAATAAAGGAGTGATTTAATTTTTACCATGCATAGGGAAGTATAGTTTGCAACAGAATTTTTTCTTGCTCTGTGCATTTTGAAATGTTCACGGCTGCTGTATTCCTACTGCTCAACACCCAGGCTTCTTTGCTAGTAAGCACAGGGGTTATTTTCTGGGTTTCTTTTCCAAACCATAGTGAAACTGAAAAAGCAACAAGCGCTGGGTATAAGTGCAAATTATGAAGGCCATAAAATACTCCCAGCAGACAGAGCTCTGTAGGGCAGAACTGACAGTTCACATCACTTGGTAAATACTTAGTACTACTACTACAAAACAAATACTGGGATTAATCACAAGAAAAGTCTGCAGGTTGAAAACTTTGAATGAGCAACTGTAGAAGGATTTTCAGAACTGCTTCGGTCTGTTGATGTATCTCACCATAAAATCTTTCCATATTCATATTTGTTTTTTGGCTGAAGAAGTTAAACAGTGGTCTGGCTGCTAGTACAAAGTGTTCTGTCTCCCTTCCCCTCCTGCCTTCCTGTATTGCCATGACTCCAAAGTGAGGGGAGGAGTCCGGAGACTGAGCAGAATCAAATGCAGGTGGGGATTGAGTGCTAACCAGCCAAGACAAACAGCGCTCCTGCTGTCTTCTATCTTTTTTTTCCTTTTTTTTTTTTTTTTCCTTCCCCTGAGCTGTCCTACATTTGAAGCTCTCAGCCTGTTCGTAGCTGCTGGTGCGTGCAGTGATACCAATTGCTTCAGTGCTGCATCTCCCTGATGCAGGCAAACACACACTCTTGTTTCTTTTACATTCCCTCCTCCCCCTCCACAAACCTTTTTTCCCTAATGGTTCAGTTTTGAAAGAAAAAAAATAATGCAGTGAATAATAGATCTGTGCAAAAAGCCCGGCAACAAAGCCAGGAGAAACTTGGCCAGCTGTCAGCTTTGTTACAGACTCAAAGCTCAGTCCAGGTGTGTGGAAAATTTTGCGACTGTTCTCAAGGCTGCTCAGCAAAACTGGGCCCTCTTGCAGACTGGAGCTGATCTCTGGATTCACATGGCAACACGAGGAAAATCCAGCTCCCACATGGTTTGTGGGTCAAAATCTCAAACTGAAACAAGGGGCACCCAGCCCTCGGCCCACAAACCCAACCAAAGCAGAATTACACAAAGGCTGTGTCCCTCGGTGCTGAATTTGGCAGATAACTGAATTTCCCTGTAAGCATCAATTTTTAATTACAACACTCTGATTATTGATTTTTTTTGCCAGAAAATTATACTGAAATTTTGCACCTGAAATACAGTTGATCTCTTACATCATCCAAGGACATAAGGTGAAAATGTTAAACTGTAGCAGAAGAAACTAAGACTAATCTCATCTTCTGTTGGCTAATCTGTTCCTTTAGGCCGCGTTTTGCCACATGATCTTTCTCTTGGGCCCAGCTCTGCCCCTGCAAGGTCTGTCTTTCTGGCTGTTGGATTTAACCACACATTGCAGAAAGTAGTTTCACTGGGTCCCAACAGCAGTGGACATAGAAGCACAGCTCCTGGAGTGGTGTTTGTGTGCATGTATCAAATTCAACCCTGTAGTCACTTTTTATATGTTCTAATGTAAATGTCAGCCAGTCTGCCAGGTATTCTCTAAGCCAGCACAAGGTGACTGCTCTTGGAGGGACTTGCCATGCTTTATCACAAAGGATGGTTCTCCTCTATCTCTTTGTTGCCTCCCTAAATTGAAAAAGGCATGTCATAAATTCTGAAAATATAAAATCCATACTGTGGATGTTTATGGAAGTGCTATACTGGCACTTTCCTTGTGTTGGTGGCACAGGATGGAAGTAGAGTCATTCAGACATGGTCTGTGAGTGGTGCCTCCCATCTGACATCCTGCCCACCCATGCCCTCCCTGCTCCCACTCAGAGGAGCTCTGCATAGCTCCCTGCCAGCTCACCATGGTTTCTCGGCCACTCCCCAAACAACATTAAGTGAAGCTGAGGATCACCTTAGAGAAACAGAAGGTCGTGTTTTTTTAACTCTGATCCTCAAAAAGCCTCACAGGCTTCCTTGTCATCAGCTAGATAAAAAAAGCCTTCTGTCATCATAATGTACTTGTTGAGAAGTGATAGAGGATTTAACTTCTGCGGGTGCAGAGGAGAGCTTTTGCCAGCACTGAATCAACACCCAGCTTCCATGCCAGCAAGAAAATGCCCCCACCACCAGCACCCACAATCTGCTCAACATTTCTTGCTAGGACTCGGATGCCAGCTGCCTTTTGGGCTGCAGGCAATTATGGAATATGGTTGTTCCTCCCCTTTTTCTCTTAGCTGCATAGCAATTTATAGATTAAAATCCGTATTTTTAATGTTCTGCTCCGTGAAAAGCAGCTCAATGCACAACCAGTCATTTTCCGCGTTACTAGAGGTACCCAGGTGCTCTAAAAGTACACTCAAGGTGGAGCACAGGGTGAATGCCCAGCCTGAAAGTGCAGCAGTTGCACTACATGTGTGGCAGTGTTCTTACATGAAGAGAAGGGTCTTGCTGCCTTCTAGCAAGTGCCAAGAACAGTCCTTTTTAAAAGAATTCAGGAATGTCTAGTGATAGCTGCAAGGATTGCAACACTAACTGGCAAAACGTAGAAGAAATAAAATACTGTTAACTGAGAGCCAAAGGTCTTTTGTAAACTCTTGCTGTTGCTTTTGACACGCTGAGTGGAACGTTATGGTGGGCAGTCCAGTGTGTAGTGACACGGAGACATAAACTTCCCAACAAGACCTGCTACCAGTACCCATAACTGGGGGGTTTTTTTCTTGTCATATCCTGGGTTAATACAGTTGTTTTAAATCTTGTTTAAGTTTCTTCTGCTTGCTCAGTTTAGGAGAATTTAACTTGTCAGACTTCATTATAGTGAAGATCCTCTTTCCTGCTTCACAATTTACTGCAGTGGGATTGCAAAAGCTCTAGGGAGAATGTCAATTAAATGAGCAATGAAAACGCTCCTAAGGATATTAAGAATTTGGATTTTGTTTGCTTTTTGCTTTTAACAAAAACCTACTGTCAATTTGAGTGCTAAATTACTTGATATTGTTTGGTTTTTAAAAATTAATGGTTCTAGTGCTGTGTAGGTCTCGCTGGTTGCCTTGGTGCTTTAGCTCAGAGCAGGAATGCACTTTTGAAACAATCATCTGACAATCCCCATTTATTACAGTTTTGTTTTTGTTGAGAGCAGTCTTGGAACATGGGAGAATTATGAATGAAATCAAACTGTGCATATATGCTCCAGGAGTACACTTAGCACACTCCTGCCCCTAAGTGGCATTCCCTCCTTGGGTCCAGAGCAGAGCTGGTCTGGAGAAAACCCAGCTCCAGAGGAACGTGGTGATGATGGTGGCTCTGCCTCACCAGCGGCTCTGCTGCAGAGATCTTCCTCACCTGCACTGCCTCACTTGCAGATGAAGAGACAACTGCTGATTCCCAAATTCAGGAAACTCACTGTGAAGAGTAAGAGAGAGAGAGGGCGATCACATCTGTGTCTTGTTTTGTCAGGTCGTTGACCACACTGGACATCTGAACCAATTCCACTTCTGGGTAGGATGAGTGCAGGCCTTGGTGCCACCATTCCTCAGGTCCATTTTTATCCTGAGACATGAGAGAGGATGGATTGATCAGAAAGGAAATCCATCCAGCTGACTGCCCTGTCCACAGCACTGAGCAGCATGGAACAGAGCAAGCCTGTAGTGAAACATTTGAACTACACTTGAATTCATTAGAATATATGTAATTTTTCATGAGGTTCTGGAAAAGCAGGTGTTAAATGACCTCTGCTAAAATTCTGAGGTAAAAAAATAATTTTTGTCAGCCTGAGTAGAACACATGTATCCTGGAATACAATGGATATCCTTGCAGTTTGGAATTGTGGCTTCACATCAGATTACAGCTCAGTTATTCTGCATGAAAAATGCCTTAATTGTAAAACAGTTCTAAAGATGGAAGCTTTGTGCATACACTCCTGCATCTGCTGAGTATTTTTATGAATGCATGATATAGAAAAGGTTAAAGTGCATTTGGCCTCTCCAGTGAATCTGGTATAAGAGCAAAACAGAAGGCAAAGGGTGTCTCAGCCTTTGGCCAGGTGAGTTTATACAGTATTTGGGGTCTGCTGGAAGCAGGCATTTTCTCTAGTTCTTGGTGTCAGTGTATTTTAATGTTACTTTCTATCCAAAGCTGTTCTGATGTTAAAAAAAAAAAACCTTCACACAGCATTTTGCTGCTGCCGTGGGATTGGTTATGTCCTTGGTGAGGACAGCAGCAATGACACCCATCTCTGCCGTGCTGGTGAACTCCTCCTGAGATCTTCGTAGGAAAACATGCCCAGACTAGTTACGAAGCAGTGAGTTGTGCTGAAGTTGTTGGAGGCTCAGCAAGTGATTTAATGGTCACAGCTGTTGGTTTGCAGATGGGATTTGGACAAGAGGAAATATACTGACCTGTGATCCGAGACCTACTCCGAGCTCTGCAAGTTCTTCCTATGCGACCTTGGGCAAATCACTTTTCTCCCCCCTTTATCTGTCCTGTCTATTTAGTCTCTCAGGAAGCTCCTAAGAGCAGGGACTGTACCTTACTCTCTGTTTGTAGAGTGCCTAACGTAACAGGGCCCTGGGCTTCCTGAGGTGCCAAAGATGCTGTTGCAATGCAAGTTGTAAATCTTAAAAAGGTGTAAGAATCTGGCCCCGTGCATCATCATCATCATCATCATCTGTTTTCCTATGACAAATTGGTAGTAGGAAAGCACACAGCTGAGTGATTAGAGCTGTGACCATTCATGAGCCTCCCCAGGTCCTGCTCCTGGCTTTAGCACCGCCATGCTTTGTAACAAGAGCCGTTCAAAAATTTTCCAGCAACATACTCTTGATTTTTCTTCCTCAGAGAGTGTCAAATTAATAAAAACTGAAAATAGGGAGTAAAAAAAAAAACCCAAGAGCATGCCAGTTTTGACAAAGATTTACTGGGAAGATGATTCAGGGGCCCAGACTGGAATTCCTGGAAAAACAGAAAGCAAGTGACCTCCTCATGTCACCTCTTCTAGAGGAGCCAGTACTGTTCTCATGCACTGGAGGAGGCTGTTGTTGAAATCTCTGCTCCAGCAAAAATTTTGCATAAGTACAAGCTTGTGCTACTGGGTAATGTGACGATGGCTCGGGCCATCATCTGGGGCTCGAAAAGGTTGGTTATTTGTTGGTACTGCGCAGAGCACAGATGGGGGCCTGGCTTCCCCACTTCTTGGTAATTTCCTCACCAGTAGACTCTGCTGTCCCAGGGAGAAAGGGATTGAGATTCTCTCTCTGGCATTACATTCACAAATTTTCAAGTTTTTGATGTTGCTCTCAGCAGAAAGGAAAACAGAAAAAATATTTCATGTCCTGAAACAATAGGAAAGCCATTTGCTGCCCGGGTCCTTCTGAAAGCAGCGTAATTTCATACTGTCTTGGTGTGTCCTCTAGAAATGGGTACTCTGTTGCTTTTAAATAACTCCTGTAACATCTTTTGTGATGTTTAACCAGTTAGCACTTCTGCTTTGGGGCTGGTACTTCCTCTGATCTGGCTGGAAGTGTGGAAAGACAGCTGCATGAAGGTGCTTTGTGCCCTGGAGCTTGGGTCATCACAAGGATCAGCCATCAGGCAGCTTCCTCCAATCTCAGCTGCAGCAGCAGCTATAGAACTGTTTGATCCACAGATACACAGCTATAGAGCTGTTTGATCCACAATAATTAGATTTTGGTTGTGCTTCCTCCACACAGCACTTCCCTGTAGTGATACAATCAGCTATGCCAACTTTCTGCACCTCCCAGGACTCTCCTGGAGAAAGAGAATCCTCCAGTTGGACAGGGAATGCAAGCAGCAAGCAAGTATACACCGCTGCTGCAGGATTTAATTCTGTCAGGATGAAATATTCAAAATTCTTATGAATTTGATTATTTCTTTACACTGGAAATTTTAAAATATACCCTGCTATAAGTCAAATTGTTCTTGGCTTCTCTTTAGTAATTCCTCATTATTTGTTGGAAGTTATGTCATACTAAAGGACTGAAACAAATTGATCCTGGGAAGTCTACATTTAGTCATGGAACTACTGTGTTTGAGCTTTTGTCTGACATACCAGGTGGGGCAATGACTGGTGATGGTGATCGTTGTGTTAATCAAACCACTGAATTACTAAATTATTTCTATGCTTTCATTCCACTTTTCTTGGAAGAGGTTTCTTTGACAAGCAGGTGTTTCTTTCCAAGATCGTAATCAGTGCGGAAACATAGGGTGGCTTGGAGCTGTCACATTTCCACCAAAAGTATTTCATTACTACTATGTTTATGTCTGTGTCCACTTAATGAGATTTCTATAGATCATGAGACCCACTTAGTATGTCCTTAACCCCATAATGATAGGAAATGGTGCTCTCGACTGCCAGACTGATTTCCCTCATGAGGGTCATAATGTTAAAATTTCCTTTCCAAAACCAAGAGCCATATGTTGCCACACGGAACTGCCATCGGTTGCTTGAATGAGTCAGTGCCCTGAATTTTACGACAACTGGAATGGCTACTATGGTTGAAATGAAACTTTTCAACTTCAGGAGTTGCAGTCACAAAGGAGGTTAGTGTCTGGACTTATGTGGAGCATGCCGGTGCAGAACTGAGCTCATTTCCTACCTTGGATCTGGCATTTCTTCAGGTGCAGAAGGAAGAAGATTTTGCATCTGTTCCTTCTTGCCTAGAGGAAAGCATGCTTATTAACTGTATTTCTTCACTGAAAGGGTTGTCAAGGGTTGGAACAGGCTGCCAAGGGAAGTGGTGGAGTCACCACGCCTGGAAATGTTCAAGAAAGGACTGGATGCGAGTGCCATAGTTTAGCTGATACGATGGTGTTCAGTCACAAGTTAGATTCAGTGATCTTGAGGGCCTCGGTCAAAATTTAGATTCAGTAATCTTGAGGGCCTTTTCCAACCTTTATGATTCTATGAAAAGACTCAAAACCTTCAGCTGCAACAATGCCCAAGTCACTTTGTTCACTGAATTTTGTAAGACAGTTAATAAAATCTGTCACTACTTCCAATATTTGCACAGAGAGAAAAGAAAAAGTTTATTCGTGGGAGACATTTATCTCCATTTGTTTGCATTATTATCAAACTGAGATGTTTCAGGATGAGGCAAAGATGGGGGAGTTGTTTGTTTTGGGTTTTGATTTTTTGATTTTTATCTCTCCAGGCTTAGGCAATTTTGTGAGCCTGCAGCTTAACTCCAGGAGGAAACAGGTGAAATGAAAACTAAATTGTCAAGTAATGTAAAGATAACAGAGCACTGTTTTCCAGCCCCCAAAGCAGGAGTCTTGAGAGACAGATAAATAGGAATGAAATCCTCCAAAATAAGTTATAGTGCCTGTCTGTTGTGGTGTAACTGACTGTTCTTATATATTCGTATGAGGTGTGGGAAAGCATTTAGTATGTTCTTGCCATTAAAAGAATTAATGATGCAGATTCCCGGTTCCCAGTAATTAATTGCAACTCTTTCTGCTCTGATATGTTTACAAGGCTTAACAGACATTCTAAGAAAGAAGGAGAAGCCTAGTACAAAACACGACTGAAGAAAGGTCACTTTTACCCAAGGTTGCCTTGGCTTTTGGTTTGTGGCATGTAATGTGACAGATTTGGTAGTGGTTTATTGCATAAAGATGGTGCAGTACTGACACAGCCTATTTGACTTCAGAAACTTATTTCACTTGTATTGACTGCCTGATTGCCAAATCCAGCTTTTCACAGATCCCAAAAAAAACCCCAAAGCTTCAAAAGAGAACCATTTTTTTTAAATCCCTGTAAGTACATAACCTTTAGACTTTTCCACAATGACTAGACACTAACTTTCAGAGCCCACTCTTAATACTGTATTTCTTCATGTATTTCAGGCCACCTGAGGTTTTTTTCTCTTCCCCTCTCCCACTCCCAGTCTCTCTCACAGTCTAACGTTCAAAGTGTCTACAATACCAGAAGTAAATATACTGTTGTTTTGTGCATGTCATAGCTCTTACTCTGAGGGCCATGAACTCAGTAATATGTTTCTCTTCCAACATAAAAGGGTGGAGAAAGGTAAGAGCTTGTATAATCTCTGAGGTGAGCTTTGTGGAGCCATGCCAGTGCTCTGCTAAACAAAGGCCTGTAATGCAAAAATGTATTCCTGCAGGTAATTCTGTGATTACGGGGAAGACGAGAGATTGATGGATTATAGGTCTGACTCAAAATTCACTGAAGTCAAAGGAGTGATCTTCAGTGATTTTAATAAATTCTCTTCTTTAAAGTATGAATTGGTGACAAGCCAAACTTGGGCTTGAACTCTCTCAGAATTTGGGAATCAGTTGAGATAGGATGTAGTTAAGAGCTGTTAGGAGCATTTGACTCTAGAGCCCTAAATTCAAGAAATAGCTGTGTTGCTCAGCTCCAAAGTTTGCTTCAGTCTCTGGTATAAAGATACTTTACTGTGCTACATTTTACAGCAGGAATTTGCAGGATGCACCACCATCAATGTCTTTCAGGTGATAAAGGGATAGAAGCTCAAACTGTCAGTAGGTTGGATTTCTTGGGTAACATGGTAGATAATTATGTGAATTTTCCATATGAATGGCCAAGTATTGTTACATAGAGCACAGAAAATAGCCTGTTCAAACTATGGTGTGTTACCCTGCAAGTAGCCACACAGATTTTCAAAGCTTCACTTACTGTTCCAGTGCTGATTTTCCATGTGAACTACAGTAGCCAGTGTGGCTGGAAACACAATCTTGTAAAAGGAACAGAGGTTATTTCAAGGTAATCTCCATTTTAAAACAAGTTCTACCACTAAGAAGTTGCATGGGTTGTGCTGTAAGTCATAATATCAACCTTTTTTTAGTTAAATTTGGGGTTACTGAGGGCGTGTCTTTATGCTCTCGAATGCTGGGTCATTCAGAAGTAGATTATTCTCCAATTTGGTCTAGGCAAATCATTCACTCTTGTTTATACAACTTTGCTAGTAATCTAGACAACTCATATAGCACTGCCCCAGAGGTGCTGAATTGTGTCAGATTCAAAACAAATTCATAATGTACCAACTAGAATCCACCACGTTTTTATCTGATGGATGAATCTTTCAGTGTCCTCAGAAGTATGGAAACAAAATCATTTCCTGAAAGCATGCACTGTGCAACATTTGGAACTGTAGATTTGTTAATATATGTTTAACATATGTAATACTTATTAATAGATATAAAATTAAGACATGCAACATCTCTGGGTATTTATGTTAAGATTTTGAGTATGTGGGATGAGAAGTGTTTCTTAGAATTGAAAAATAAGGCGTTATGGGATGTGTGAGCCTCCTTATTTGCTAGTTTGTAAAGTTTGGATGGATGAAATTTGTTCTACATTTCAAAAACGTTGTGTTTGGGGTTTTTTAATAGCTCTTTCATCTGTGCAGCTTTCTCAGTTAATTTGGTTTGTCTATTGATGTTTTCTAAGTATAAAAAAAGATACATTTCGTAATTTTTTAATGTAAAATAGATATTTCTTAAAACATTAAATACTTGCATGTGGATACAAATATTTGTTAAAACGCGCCTTTAGAGGCCAATACTAATTCACTGTCATGTATTCATGACATCCAGTCCTTCTTATGGAATGTGTTGTCCTGAAACACAAGTGTAGATGATTTTAAAGACTGTGCTTAACCTGACACAAAGCACAAAGCCATGAAGAAGATGGTGAAATCTTCTTCAGAGCTTCAAATCTTTTACAGCTGAGCTTTCAGGTTACTAGAGAGTACCTGTGCCATGTCCTATTAAAATCCAATTCATTATGAAGAATCCGTGGGTGATTCTTTCATGCTTTCATCTCCCTTACTAATAGCCATCACAAAGTGGGTAAACTAAAGAAGATGAAAATTTTATTTTTCTTTCTACGTCCTATTGTCAGTGCTAACATAAATCAGTTTCACTGTAAGGGGAAGGGAAAAAAAGAGGAAAAGTAAATACAGCTGTAATTGTAAACATTTGTAACATGAGTTACAGACATGGGATGCCAGAATTTGTAATCTTTAAAGAGTATGTTTTTATAGTACAGAACTTAATACTGCAAAACTGAGTAATAGCATAGAAACTCATGACTTCTCTTCCATGATGCTAAAAGCATACTCAGCCTATCTGCTTCCAAGCAAGACAGAGTACCTTCTTCAAAAGCTTGATACCTTTTATGAAATGTTCTTAATTTGTTGAATTGTGAGGACACAAGTTTCTGCTGTTACACCAATTACTCAGTGGAAGTAGTGTTTTGGAAATAGCATTTTGTTTTCATTTGGGTAAAACCATATTAATTATTGTTCTTAATTAATATTTAGACTTGTTTAGGCTGTTGCCATCAAAATTTCCATTATTGCAATGTTATTTTATCTGATGATAAATGCAATCGTTTCATTCTGCCTTAATTCACTGAAGTATCTGTTGCTGTTTTCAAGTTTCCAAGCCCTCAGCTTTGAGGTTTCATCATTCTCTTTGCATCCTTCTAACACTTTCACTATCATACTGAGCATATGGCACTTAGATTAATTTTAAAGATCTTTCATGATCTACCGCCTTCATCTGTTACCTTGCCTTTGGTTCATTGCTCACACCATCTTGCATCACCTGCTTCCTAGGGAAGCCCATTTGTACTTCATCCCACTCACTATAATACATATATACACGTATATGTGTGTATATCTCCTCAGAGTGGATTTCCGTAAATACCTTAAAGGTTTTCTGCTTTTTCAGATCCTTCTGTAAAAGGATCTGAATAAAGTACCCATCATGCTGCCTATTGCGTCCTTCTTGTCCCCCATTTTTTGTCACTCTATAATCCTTGGACTAGAAGACACCTGAAGCAGGGTCTCTCTTTTCCCTTGTTCTCTTTCCCTTTTTAGTGTGGAGTCTAGCACGCCTTAAGTCCTGATCAGGTTAGTCTGTCCTGAAACCGTGATAATGAATACATAATTCAAGGGGTTATAATGGTTGTTGTTGCTCATGCATGTGGTGTAAGTGTGTAAAGGACCCCTCCAGGGTATACTCACACTATGTTTCCATACAGCACATTTCCTGTGGCTTCTTCAGCTTCTCCAGGTTTACTGCTGTTGGAAACAGACCTGCCAAAATAAGAGGTCATTGCAGTCATAAGAAACTAAGTTCAAAAGAGAGCTAGGTTAGACATTGATACATACTCACACTTGTGAAATTACCTTTTAAGAAAGTATTTGAAATCTAAAATATTTGTCACTGACAGCATCTTGTAATTATTCACTTATGATTAAGAAGGGGTTTTCCTCTGTGTCTTTTAACTAAGATGAAAGTAAATGTACCTTTGGTTTGAGCTATTGTATGGAACCAGAACAACTTCTGAACGTGTCTCTCTGTCCTTTAGGAATGATATACCCTGTTGTATGTGCCTTTTATGTTGCCTAATGTATGTACTCACTGAAAAGCTTTCTGCCTACATGGGGGTTTCAATTATTAATTTTAATTTCCTTCTCTAGGTGTGGGGCTACAATTTAATTTCCATTTACTTCACTGGTAGCTGGATTAAACCCTAGGAAATGGTCAGTCAGGGGTTCTTTGAAAGGAAAAATAAATTTACTGTCAGGCAAGGTGAAGATGTAAGTGGAAGGGACAGCACGCTCAGGCTTGTACGAGGTTATTGCCTTCTGTATGGTTTCAAGAAAAGATTGGCTGGAGGCTATTACTTATCTGAATAACTCCCTTCATAATGTCTAGCCATTAGCTACGTGAGCAGGGAACTTACAGTGTTATTTCCCACTCTTGTAGTTAGTTAATGCGAAAATTTGCAAAGTGGCTTGTTCATGACATGTAAGTTATGTTGAAGGCAGTATTTGGTGTGAAATACATGAGCATAGTTTGGGGTGGTATACAGTCTGTGAGCCTCAGGACTCAGCCCCTCTATCAGTCACCTCTCTGCTCCTGGAGTCACAGTATTTTCTGACTCTCTTGTCCTGTGCTATGATTAAACAGGGATCTGTCTGCTGAAGGATTTCTACAGCTGTAAAACTAAGCAGGACACATGTCCAGAGAAGTGAACAGCATGTCATAAATAAAGAACAGTTTATTCACAATCTCTCCAGCAGCTGATGAACCTATCAGGCATAGGAGGGCTCTCAGAACAGGAAATGTCTGTGAAGGACAGAAGCTAGTTTGGAATCAGTGATTTATCATTGCATGTTGTGTTAAAACAGCAGCATGCTGACACATCTGCAGAGCCCGATATACAAAGCTGTTGAACAATTTTTCCCAGAAAACTTAAGAATAAGAAAATATTGATCTCTAGTTGAGTTCTGCTTGCCTCTGACTCATATGTAGGTAAGCAAGGAGTCTGCTGGCCCAAGAGATGTCACAGGAGGGAGGTCTGGTCAGAAGCCAGGACCCTGGGCTGCGTGTGGAAACAAAAGCAATCTTCCCCGCCCTCAAGAAATGATTGTCAGCTGCATACTGTCTGACCTGCTCATTGGATCAGCATAAAGGGATAGGGACATTAATCCTCTCCCATATTCTTTACAGAAGTTGTGAACAGGAAGCTGCTATCAGCAGCAGTACAAACTGATGCATTCCTTTGGCTCCAGCTGAACGTGAGCCAGCAGTGTGCACTCGCAGCCCAAAAAGCCAGTTGTATCCTGGGCTGCATCCAAAGCAATGTGGGCAGCAGGGCGAGGGAAGGGATTCTGCCCCTCTACTCCTCTGATCCTCTACTCTGTTCTGGTGAGAACCCACCAGGAGCACTGCATCCAGCTCTGGGGTCCCCAGCACAAAAAGGACATCAACCTCCTAGAGCAAGTGCAGAGGAGGCCGCCAAGATGATTACAGGGATGGAGCACCTCTCCTATGAGGAAAGGCTGAGACAGTTGGGATTTCTCAGCCTGGAAAAGAGAAGGCTCCAGGGAGACCTAATTATGGCCTTCCAGAACCTGAAAGGAGCCTACAAGAAAGATGTAGAGGAACTATTTAACAAGAGCATGTAGTGACAGGACAGGGGGGAATGGCTTCAAACTGACAGAGAGTAGGTTTAGATTAGATATTAGGGAGAAATTGTTTACTGTGAGACACTGGACCAGGTTGTCCAGAGAAATTGTGGATGCCCCATCCCTGGAAGTGTTCAAGGCCAGACTGGATGGGGCTCTGGAGCAACCTGGTCTAGTGGAAGGTTCTGTGCCCATGGCAGGGAGGTTGGAACTGGATGACCTTTAATGTCCCTTCCAACCCAAACCATTCCATGATTCTGTGATCAGTGCCAAAGGTCCTTGTTATCATCACTGTCTCTGTGGAGAAAGGTCTGTGTGCATCAGATGTCCAAAAAAGCCCCTGAAGTTGTATGTGGCTGTTCCTTAAAGCCACGAAACTTTTTTCTGGATTTTGGATGGTTTTTTAAAGAGTTGGGAAAGGAAAAAAAAAGGCACAAAAGAATTGTTAGTAATTTTGAAGAAAATGAAAGTAAAAGCTTTTCAAAAGGAGTGTGTGAATTTCCAGATGGCCCCAGGCTATTGGGACATATTTTGTAAAGGAAGAATGTGTGAAGTTTCTTCATTAAATGCTAGATAATTTTGTATATGAGGCCCTATCTCAGCCTGCCTGTTTTTCCTTAAATTACTAATCCACAGAAGTAACTGATTAATTTGATTACAATTGGTGAGAGATATATTTTCTAGGTGTATTTTCCTCCCTGCCACATGAGGAATGCTGAAGACTACCTCATACCTGGTTTTAACCATGTAGAAGTGCAAAACTCTCTCCTTGAGGTAAAGAGCAGAGAAGATCCGAACATACTCTTCTTTCACCTCACCAGAGAGACAGAGTAACACACACTCACAGTGAATTTCAATTTTAGACAGTGACACAGTGCAGCCTGGCAGAAGCACGGTAAAATGATGATGCTCATTGCATAAACAGCTTATGCTTATTATTGGCTGCACATCCATTTATACTGGAAAATTCCCTTTTTCCCCAAGCTAACTGTAGTTTTACTCTGATTGTTTTGTGGTTTTGTTTTTTTTTTTCTCTTCTGGTATGTCTTAAAGAGAAAAGAAACCCGATGTAACAAAGTAGCCTAACATAGCAGGATCCAGATTAGCAGCATGGGTACCTTGGAGATTGGGTATGTATTTTTGCCTTGGAAAAATGTCTAAAGTAGTGTATGAACAGATTCAGGGACTGTTATTGAAAGGATTAAGTCCAGCTTGTTTCTAGAACAAACTTGAACAAAAACCAATCTATTTTGTTCATCTTTCATAAAAAGATTAAGTAGACTGCTTTATTCTGCATTACAGTAGTCACACATTAAAAAATTCTTTCCAAAGCAAAGGCACCTTTTTTATTCTATTAAAAAAAATTGAAATATTTGTAAGCAGGAATGGACAGGAACTCCTACGTTCCTGGGCTAATCCAGTGTGAACACGTTGCTCTTCAGTTTGAAGGCAGTTGGCAACTTTTTGGCAGGAATATTATTTATTTAATTAATTAGTGTGAAAAGAACAGTTTGGCTTGTTTTCCCGCTCTCCTTACAATCAAGAGTTTTCCCTGCTGGATGCTCCATCGCTTCTTACATACCACTTTTGCAACCGACTTTAAGCTAATGCATGATGCCTTTCCTTCAATTTCGTGAACCCAGTTAAATCATGAGTAAACTAACTCTCTCTGACTGTCAGATGCTCTAGCAGATCCCATGGTTTTATTGCTAAGCCATTAAGAGACTTTTTTTTTTTCACTTAAAACTTCCCTGGACTGGGTTCTGGCCAGAGGCAGTTTCCCCAGCTCATAAGTTTCATATTTTGCGTGGAAGAGAGCCTCCAAATAAGCACTGGCCCTCCCTTCTGGGAGCCCCACAGTCCATCAGTTTTGAACACAACAGCCTGATCAGCAGAGATTGTCAGCTACATTGGGACACTACATCAATTTAATGTGGAGACAGAAGCCCCTTGGGGAGTACCTGGTGGTGGTGTGGGGGAGAATTACAGAGACCAGATTTCTGTTGGACTCGATGATCTTGGAGGTCATCTTCCAACCCAAATGGTTCTATGATTCTGTGAAAAACTAGGGGAAAAAAAAAAGTGCAGTGAATGTATTCCTACAGGGAGGGTCTTTTCTTCACGAGTTATCTCATTCCTAATGGGCACCAGAAGCAGAGGGGAGTGCTCAGAGGGTAGGCACAGCAAGCAGAAGGAAATCATTATGTTGGATTTTTTTTCTTATCAGTTCTGCAACTTAAAACTACCCTGAAGAGACGTGTTTCGACAGAGCTCTTCACACTTCCAAACAAAAGAGCTTTTCTCTCTTCCTCCCCCCCCCCGCC